>CM061531.1:105432460-105869960 GCA_030545055.2 Neoaliturus tenellus | reverse complement strand
GTTGCGGACTGTGGGGATGTCTGGGTTGGGATGTTTTAGGCCTAATGTTATTAAGACTGTAGGGTTTTACTTTCGGAAGATTGATATTTTTGTTCAAGTGTCGTTGGCAACGATCTTTATCTAAAACAGCAAAATTCTGACAGCAAAGAACCCCAAAGTCTTTTGACATACAAACGTAATCGCATTTATTACCCTTGCCAGCAGGGACTTTAACGCGCTTACGTTTTTGTGTTGGACGCTTTAGTGGAGTGTTTTGGAGCTTGTCCGGTTTAGGCTGGCTAGAAGGAATGGGGGTGGGAGGTGAAGGTTTAAGTAGGTCAAAAGGTAGGCTGCAAACAATTTTGGGTGGGGTAGGTGAACGTGTTAGGTCGATCATAGGAAGTTTGGGGGAGAAGATTGATTTACGGGGTGGTTTGGTTGGTGTGGATGGCATGGGGGATATGGGTAATTGACATTGAGATTTGGTGTAGGATAGGATTTTCTTTGTGCGACTGTAGTGGGTTATCCTCGACCTTGACGTTTCTTCAAACACCGCAGACTCCGATCCCGAGTCCGATAGCAGCGAGAGTGCTGGAGAGGCTATCGGGACTCGACCGCTGAGGTTTCCTGAAGATGCTGCAGGTGCGCCAGCCTCTTCCGATGTTGGTGGCACTGTCGGCGGCAATGGTGACAGGCTGGGCATTGAGGCAGGCTGCGGTGGCGGCGGTGGCGGCGGCATCGTCAGGCAGCTCAGGATCTGTGCGGTCATCAGATATTCTAGGATCGGAGCGGAGGACGATGAGGGTTGAGACGTGTCGGTCGAGGTTGAAGAAGCTGGTGGATAGTTTTTGAGCTTAAGACCCATTTTGATGAAGCGAATAAATGAAGAGTAAATATGAATAAAAGAGTGGAATAAGTATACAAAGTCTCAAGAGCGAGAGAACCAGTCGGTACGGGAGCTTGGACTGGAATGAGAAGTGCGTGCAACCCGGCCGCCTTATATCCCCACCGGGGCGGCCACGCCCAGGATATCAGGGGTGGGGGTGTGGGTGGGGGTGGGGGGGGGGGTCGCAAAACTTTTTGTTGGGGGGGAGGGTCACTTCTCGTCCGGAGCAAAAAACTTTTTGGTCAAGGTCAAAAATTTAAAAAAAAAAATTGAGGGGGGGGTGGGGGAGGGGGTGGGGGTGGGGGTGGTTAATTAAAAAAAAAAATAAGCCCCACTTGGGGCATTTATGTTGCCATCGCTGAAGCCTCCGAAGAGACCCAACTATGGACAACTCCAGACTTGTGTGTTAGTAATACCTAACTGTTAAGATTTTTAAAAGACCCTAATATATTTACTGTGTTAATAAAACCTGACTGTTAAAGATTTTGAAAACTTTTATATATTTAGGTCAAGGTCACGAAAAAACTTTTAAAAAATTAAGCCCCACACCCCCCTATGGGGGGTGTGGGGCATTTAGGTTGTCATCGCTGTAGCCTCCGAAGAGACCCAACTATGACAACAGCAAACATCCAATGTTGTCTGACCTTCCCCACGCTAGACTTTTAAACATTTACTGCATTGGTAACAAATAACTAACAAAACATTTACATAATTTTGAGAGAGGTTGAGGACAGCCCTAGTGGCTTACGTCCTCGGTCCGAGTGCAGAGGCAGCCGCAAATTGGCCACAGCTGTGGTCTGCATGCCAGCGTACAAACGGACCGGTTCCCAACCCAGCCGCAATATTGCATGCCTGAGAGGACCCATACTGACAATGGTTTAAAATAGCTTTACAC
Source organism: Neoaliturus tenellus (assembly GCA_030545055.2). Lineage (NCBI taxonomy): Eukaryota > Metazoa > Arthropoda > Insecta > Hemiptera > Cicadellidae > Neoaliturus > Neoaliturus tenellus. Next base: position 105,868,200 of record CM061531.1, on the reverse strand, counting down.
GGGGGTCTACTCCCGTACCCTATCTTTAATATTTAATTTTAGCAATACAGTAAATTTTTATAAGCCCTTTGTGGGTCAAGGCCACACGAACATTAAAAAATTTCGGCATCCGTACATCCATGGCGAACCACGAATGTTCGGGGGCCTTGGGGATAAAAAAACACAAATATCTAACAAAAATTCATTTACATAATTTTGAGTTTCCAGAAGGGAAACAAGAGGTTGAGGACAGCCCTAGTGGCTTACGTCCTCGGTCCGAGTGCAGAGGCCGCCGCAAATTGGCCACAGCTGTGGTCTGCATGCCAGCGTACAAACGGACCGGTTCCCAACCCAGCCGCAATATTGCATGCCTGAGAAGACCCATGCTAACGTTGGTATATGGTATAAAATAATTTTACACGGGGGTCTACTCCCGTTCCCTAACTTTAACATTTAATTTGAGCTGTGAAAAAAGCTCAAGGGGGAGTGCTATTACAAGCGTATACACATTAAATAAATATAACACACTTACAGAATAGGTTGAGCTCAACATGGTAAGTGCTGGAACAAGCATATACACATATGACAAGCAAGACACACAGGAGACATAGGGTACAAGTGAAACACTCTCATATAAAACAATTCCCAATACCCAAACGCAAGCGCAATATCTTAGAAATAATACAAGTCTTAAAGTTAGAGTAGACTTCGCTAAACAGTGAAGGCGCCTTTCAGTGTTTAGTGAGGCCTATGGCGTTCCGTCCCGATCGTTCACGTTCAACACGCGGGAGCGGACTGCGAGCCGGCTGTGGCCGGGAAGCCTTATATCCCCACCGGGGCGGCCACGCCCAGGATATCAGGGGTGGGGGAGGGGGTGGGGGTGGGGGGCCACTTTTCGTCGGGGGGGGGGGGGTAGCGAAACTTTTCGTCGTCGGGGGGGGGGGGGGGGTCGAGTGGGTCAAGGTCACCCACAACACTTCTACTCTAAGTGTTGGCTATACCCCCACCACAACTGAGTCCCTAGGCTGCACAACACCGCTCCGCCAGTATGTCTCCGGCTTCCATGCAGTGCGTCTCGCTGTTCTCTAACTCTCTATATGTAAGTATTTTTACAAGTTTTGAATCTAGGTCACTACACTTTAACTCTGGGACGATATCGACTTGTAGTATTTCAGTGTTTTGACTCGAGGTCATCACACTTTAACTCTAGCACGTCGTCGGTTATCGTACCAGAGGTGCTCAATAACCTAACTTGTAATGTTTAGGGTGGCGTTTGCACGTCACATGGTATTGCCATGAGTGTCCAGTCCGAATTTTATGTTAGATTAATTTTACTGTGATCTTTTCTATTTCCAATTCGTTTTGCCTAAGAGTGAGATGTCGCTTTATAAATTGGTATTTCTCTAAAGTTATTGGGGATTGCAGGGATACAATTACTTTATTTAGACGACTCTTCGCCTTAGAGTTTAACAGAAATTCTACTTTGACTTTTCTTCCTTGCCCCTCACAGCCTAAGCTGTACAGTAAAGTTTCTTCTAGTGCCACCTCGGGCCGAGAGAACAGGGGGCGGCGTTCTCATTTCCCCATAAGGATGGCCCTACTTATTAGGTTCTGTATCACTCGCCTTTCAGTCTGTTTCAATGTAGGCCTACGGGTGGTGTACTCTGGTGTATATTTGTTAAAACACATGTTGACTATGTTGACATGTTGACAACGTATATAGAACCTAATAAGTAGGGACATCCTTATGGGGAAGTCAGAACGCCACCTCGAAACATCACAGATAGCACCACCAAGATGGTAAGGATTATGCTGATTGGTTGAATGTAAACATATGACTAGAATAGTTTTACAGAAGTTTGTTGATTTTTTGTAAACAGATATGCTCATTTTGACATTTGAGAGGTAGGAACAGCGCATCCCGTGACAGTGAGGAGAAGTAGTCCTAGCATCAGCGCTTTATTTTCCTCTGGTTTGCGAGGGCAAAACAAATTTTTTTTATCATTCTGCACGAAATCAGCCTGTTTTTTGTTCTCTCAACCGTACCAAAACCGATTCTTTATTGTCCTAGGACTGAAAAATCATCTGGAGAATTTTTTAGGTCCTAGTACTGAAAAGTCAGCTGTTTGCTATGTAAATTATTATTCATTTATTAATGTTGAGGAGCAGAATTTTGAAATTAAAACGTTATAAAGAGCATTTTTTGTAAATAACATAAATGTAAACACTGTATATTACTCCTTTGTAAATATAACCTCAAAAATACATATTTATAGTTAATATTTTTAATGATCAAAAGTCTAATTTCGCATTATGATAAAAAACGTTGTTCATCACTCGGAGCAAAAGTGTCTTTTTGATGCTTAATCGTTTTTAAAAACTCGGCTGCGCCTCGTTTTTAAAACACGATTACGCACCAAAAAGACCCACTTTTGCTCCTAGTGATGAAAACTACTATTTTACGTGGGATATGCCTACTTATTTGGTTCTGTATACATTGCTATGTACCACTTGGTTTATAATTATTTTGTTAACAGCTGTTTTATAATTCTTACCAAGGCGTATAAAGAAAAGAGTTCTTTTTTCTTTATACGCCTTGAATTCTTACAAATGCTCATGTTTTTTAATTCACACGTAATTCTACAAATTGATGGGTTGTTTTATACTTTTACATGTCTTGTATTTAACTAAATATTCATAATCAGACGGATGAAATACGATTTTAAAAATGATAAATTATTTTTGCTATACAGTACGGTAGTAACATTTATTAAATTGGCTGACATGCAAAACCATATGCTGATACTGAAACACGTAGTCTGCACTGTGACAGTTGAGTCAGCTATTTTCATTATTTATTTGTTTTAATTTTTTAACTCCATGAGACCATGGTTAAAACTTTTAAATTTAAATTAAAGATTATAAAGAAATAAGATTTTTCCTGGCACACTGTATTTATATTATTTCTTATAACAAAATAAAAAAATAAGTTATTTGCAAAGTTTGAAGAAATTTTTTTTGAGCTGTTTTTGAGATTCGTGTGCAAACACACACACACACACACACACACACACACACACACACACACACACACACACATACATAAAAATATACCTTATTCGTATTAGAGTATAGGATATAGTCCGTGCGATTTTCCTTGAGTATTGTTCAACGCCTTCCAATCGTTGATGCTGAAATTGATCCCTGTATACTTCATGTATTGCAGTTTCCATTATGAAGGCGTACACCGCTATTCAAAAGCCAACCCAATAATTTAATGTTTTGTTAATAAATTTTATGTTTGGTCTTTGTGAAAAATTAAATCCATTTTATCTTTTGGTTTGGAATATAATTTTTTAATGGATTATGAAATGAGTAAGGATGTCAAGTCATACAGCATAAAGATAATGTAAAATTAATCTTTGTAAAATTAATCTAAAGATTTTTATAATATGCCTCGGAAACACGGGACACACCTTTAATCTAGATACTAGATTCGTAAGACTCCTAAATTTTGTTTACTAAGTGTCTTTTTTCTTCTTGTGGTATGAGAAAAACAGATGCAAGTCGAGTTACAAAAGAAGAAATGTCTACATTGGGTTTTTAATCGGAAGTTTTACATGTAGGTTTTTTACATTCAGGTGTTTTAACTTCAAAAAGTATTTTCAAATAAAATAAACAAAAACTCAGTGAAGATTTTTACTAACGCTACTAGTTGAATATTAATTACTAGCTTATAGTGATAGGTAAGAACTAAGCTTGTTCCAAAGGCCTACATCCTGTAAATTATCTTAATCAGTTCCTTCAAAGGGAAATCAGATCCCCGTTTCCAGTACATACACATTTTCAACTCAGGAGCAGCAGCAGCAGAACCTTCTGCTCGCCGTGCGTTTCCAGACAGTGCAGGCGGAGCGACGACGCCCCGGGTAGGGTCCCAGGTCCAAGGTCCCGATCGTCGTGATGGAGTGTAGTGCCGGCGGAGCGACGACGCCCCGGGTAGGGTCCCAGGTCCAAGGTCCCGATCGTCGTGATGGAGTGCAGTGCCGGCGGAGCGACGACGCCCCGGGTAGGGTCCCAGGTCCAAGGTCCCGATCGTCGTGATGGAGTGCAGTGCCGGCGGAGCGACGACGCCCCGGGTAGGTTCCCAGGTCCAAGGTCCCGATCGTCGTGATGGAGTGCAGTGCCGGCGGAGCGACGACGCCCCGGGTAGGGTCCCAGGTCCAAGGTCCCGATCGTCGTGATGGAGTGCAGTGCCGGCGGAGCGACGACGCCCCGGGTAGGGTCCCAGGTCCAAGGTCCCGATCGTCGTGATGGAGTGCAGTGCCGGCGGAGCGACGACGCCCCGGGTAGGTTCCCAGGTCCAAGGTCCCGATCGTCGTGATGGAGTGCAGTGCCGGCGGAGCGACGACGCCCCGGGTAGGGTCCCAGGTCCAAGGTCCCGATCGTCGTGATGGAGTGCAGTGCCGGCGGAGCGACGACGCCCCGGGTAGGGTCCCAGGTCCAAGGTCCCGATCGTCGTGATGGAGTGCAGTGCGTGACCTGGGACCTCTGTTGCTGCGACTTGTTCTGACACACCACACGATGCTTCAGCACTGGAGTTCCCCATAGTCACAGCTATTTATATTCGCCCTTAGTTTGTTTTTAATTTAGAAGCCATTTATTACAAGAAGTCTAAAATGTAAGCTCTTCCTGATGGATAAATTTTATCAATAGTACAAGAGTGCTAGAGTTCTAAAAGACAAAAAAACCTCTCGGTGCATACAAAAATAAATAGATAAAAGTCAGTGTTCTACTTTTAAAATAGGCGGAAGCACAACACAACAAACTTCATTTGATGAGTACGTAGGTCTGCCGTAAACAGGGGTATTTATTATTATTGTTCCTTCAACATAGGGTATAGACTACATATCTGTGCGCGAAAGTTATTAAAGGAATGAAGGTATGAGTGACTACAATACATAATGACCATGGAACACCTAAATTAATTAAAAATAATAAAGGCTACTTTATTCACGGGTCCCAATCCACCACATCCTTGCTTTGCTTCCAAAGAACGAGACACAAACATGAAATGTCATTAATCTTTTTAAATATATTTTAATATAGCAAAACTCCAAAATTTTGACCTCATGTTGGCCCATATTAGGTTTGATTTTGAGTTTCGGTAATTCATTTTGGTTGTCCTTTATTACACTAGACTACTAGACCTTTAATTTGAACTATGCTTTCATTTAATTTCCAATCGACTACAATATCTTTATCAAAATGTAGTATACCTACTTAGGCTGAAAATGGATTTTTAAGTTTCATTCCTGTAAGTAATTCTATGAAGAAAAAGTGGGGAGGGGGCACATAAAAATCACCATTTAAAGCTTGACACAAGATTTTATAATTTCAAATCGTTGTTTTAAAAAGAGATGCAAGAAGGTAAATCAACCTATAATATTTAGGGCCTAAGTGTTAAAATAGGAAAACCTGCTCTAAGCTAATAGATTCAATGAACGAACTACTACGTAATCCAAAGGGCAATTTCTACACCTGTAACGATGACCAATAGACCTCTGTTAGCACTTCCGAGTTATTTACACTCATTTGACCAAGAGAGATGAGTCCAAACTGACATTGTGTTCTAGGGCTTCCTTTACCACGGTACAGTTAAGAGCCCCAGGTTCTGGCCCTTTTCTTTCCATCGAATTGAATTTGCAAACAGACAGTTGAACTGTTCAAGCGCCTTTTGTTCTGCAGCTCTTGGTAGGTTTCAACTGTTCAGCGCTGGTCACGGGCGTGGTAATTGATGAATTTTATGGTCAATTTGCTCCGTCCGGTTCCATTACCAAATAACTCTTTTCTCCGTTATTATTTGACTTGAGAAGGAAACAGTTTTCTAACCATTTAAATCAGACTGTCTGGAATATAAAGGATATCAAACATCAGCATTATAGAGACGGTTCTCGGCTTTCTAGTTACAGATACATTAATTCGTAGTAGTAATACAAATAGGCTAATTAAAATTAAGTACTGAAAAACAAACAAAAAATCAATTAAGGCTATACAGTCACACACAAAGTGTGGGTGAAACCGACTGATGCTTTGATTGGAGTGGGTGTGGCCAATAAGCCAACGTTTCTAGAAGACGTTTGGAATGATTTAAAATCACTAAATCCCACACACTTATAAACTTTTGAATATTACTTGTAATTAGGAGGTTTGTGGTTGGTGAAAATTGGCATATTCTCTTTGAGCGCATTCAGTAAAGTTTTAATCGAAATACTACTCGTTTGTTCTGTTGTTTGCTTGGCCTAATTTACAGATCAAGGAGAGGATTAGCCAGTCCAGTGATATCGCCATCTAGAGCGTTCAGCGCTTGAGTATATTCAAACAATAAATTGACTTAATCTTCGAGAGCCTGAGTATTTCCTGCTGTGAAATTAGTTAAGTCTAAATAGCATTAACTTAAGAGTCGACAAGCGCATTATATTATGATACCTTTAGTAGCTGATGGTGGGCAATCATGTAATTAGCTGTAGAAATCTTCGATTTTTTTTAAGTTCAGGGGTTACTTAGTCGAGTAGCTAAGAAGATACTATATTAAAAATATTGTCCTCAACGAATAATCGAAACCAAATTGTCGGATCTGTTAGAGCAGAGGAGGGGAAAGTTGGCCGACTGACGCAACATGAAAGTGAGCCAAGAGCCGTGAGCATCTCCTGATGTCAACGAGGACCGGGCGCTGGCCAGCAGCCAAGGAGCCAAGGAGTCACTCGGTGCGGTGGGTACATGTTGTGGCGGGACGTTTGTGTCAACTTATTACTGTTAGTCAATTGTTTTTCTTTCTTGTCGTAGAAAATTGTGCAGGCAGTTGAGTCGTCTAAAATATTCTTTTCTTTTCATTAAGTGTCCTTTTGTTGCTAAAACATCACTATTTTAGAGCCGAATGTCTTTTGTGTTTAGTTTGGTCATTATGATCTAATGTTACTCCTTGTAACAAACAAAGAAATTAATCCTATGTATTTTTTATTTCAAAATACAAGTTTGTTTCAAAATAAGTTTAATCCAGCTGCAGTGACAACCAAACTAGATTGACCTCCAACAGCCAATCACAGAGCTCGCTCAGGATTCCATGATCCTCTGCGCTGCTCTCTTGTTGACAGCTCATATTTTTTATTTTTGTGACTTATTTGTTCGTCACCGTAATCATGATGGTTTTGATAAAAAAAAAGCATTGATACAATTTAAAAAAAAATACAGTTTGATACTACAATCATATACTATATCTTATTATAATACTAGGAGTGTCTGTAACTATGTATTTTCCACGATCTCGAAATCTAGTGGGTACATTCTGCTTAAACTTTAAATTTTAGAGTGTTTTGGCCTAAAATAAGTTTAGTAACAGCCTCAACCCAGAAAAAATCTATTTTTGTCTAAAATTAAGTTTAAAATCTTTAATTTTCAACATTGGTCTTGTTGGTTGCCATTATGGTAACGAAATATCAACGAAAGACAAACATAAACAAAATAACACAGTTTTTAAGTATTATCCTATACAATAATACGAGGAATATCTGAAGGGATGTGTGTTCCATGATCTCGAAATCTAGCTGTTAGATTTTGCTTAAAGTTTGCATTAAAGAGTGTTTTGGCCCAAAAATAAGTTTAGAAACAGCCTCAACCCCAGGAAAAATCGAATTTGGTCTAAAATTAAGTTTTAAAATTGTAATTTTTACTTTCTCCCTCTATACCATAGTATATGGAGAAAGTATTGTTTTCGTCAAAATTTTCGAATTTGAGTTGTTGGTGGATTTATCCATTTTAGTGCCCCCTGAGTCCAAAAAAAGTGGTTTTCAGAGTGATGTCTGTGTGTGTGTGTCAGGATGTAAACAGAGCTAGAGAATGCCCTAAAGCTCCGATTTTAATGAAATTTGGTACATAGGTCCAAACCCACGATAATTCCAGGCCTTTTTTTCATTTTTTGGAATTTTTGATTTTTAAGGGTATTTTACCCCCAAAAACCCTCAAAAAACGTGAAAAATCCAAATTTCTCAAAAACGGCTCTAACGATTTTGATTAAAAATTTTTGGATTATTGAGATTAAAATGTTGAATAAAATGACACGACTCGCATCTCCGAGAAAATGCGCGTTCAAAAGTTATACAATAAAAAGTGTTTAAAAAAAGAATTTTTTTTTATTTTCAAAATAGCTCTTATCTTGAAATAAATTTTACTTATCGCCATTAAATCAAGCTCAAAAAACTAAATAATCCAGTATTTTAAATTATTGTTCTACGTCAAGTGGTTGCGGAGAAAATTCAATTTTTCGTTTAGCGGTAAACGCAGTACGTTGTTAAAAGTCACAGATGCGCGTAGGGTCAAAATAGCCTTGCTCAGCTGGTAGCTATCCGACTGAGTCATCAAGATATTAATGTTTAAAGCTTTTAACAACTTTTTTATCATTCTGCACGAAATCAGCCTGTTTTTTGTTCTCGCAATACAGTAGTACCAAAACCGATTCTTTTTTGTCCTAGGACTGAAAAATCATCTGGAGAATTTTTTAGGTCCTAGTACTGAAAAGTCAGCTGTTTGCTAAGTATATTATTATTAATTTATTAATGTTGAGGAGCAGAATTTTGAAATTCAAACGTTATAAAGAGCATTGTTTGTAAATAAAAGAAATGCATATTACTTACTTTGTAAGTATAACCTCGAAAACTTAATAGTTAATATTTTTAACGATCAAAAGTCTAATTTTGCATTATGATAAAAAAAGTTGTTCATCACGCGGAGCAAAAGTGTCTTTTTGATGCTTAATCGTTTTTAAAAACTCGGCTGCGCCTCGTTTTTAAAACACGATTGCGCACCAAAAAGACCCACTTTTGCTCCTAGTGATGAAAACTACTATTTTATTTTGTAGGGAGAAAGTGTGTGTCAGTTAACTGATACCGTTTATTAACATTAGTCTTATGGGTTGCTATTTTGGTAACGAAATAACAACGAAATGTAAACAAAAAGAAAGAAACATTAATGTTAAGCAGACTTTTAAAGGTAACAATAATAAGCTCGGCTGATTACTGTAAAAGTAAAATCCACGAGTGGCAGTTTCAACAATGCAGTTCAAATAAATACCAGGGTTCAGTACTTCTGTACATTTTAAAACATTATTTAAAACGAGTGAATGAAGCGAACGAGCTCCTTGTGGGAGACGATTGAACGGGGCGAATGAGCTTGCCTTGGAAGATAAACTTTACTGTGCTCGATAATTTAGTACCTGTGACTAAGATTATTATTTCAAACTACATTTTTTGCGAGTGTCATGGCCTCCGGGTAGGCCTACTACTGTGATATTAGTTAAGGAATGAATCCTAAGAAGTAGGTTCTGATATTCTGATAGAGTAAATAGTCAATTTTATCAGGGATGAAACTGAATCGTTACCTAATTTGTTTCTAAAAGCTAATCTCAAATACAACATTTTTATATTTTTTGCAGTTTTTAAATCCGTAACTTTGATTTAGAGTAGTCATCCTCTTTATGCCTTTTCAAGAGAGTTTATCATAAGAGATGGCAACTTCATTAGAACCTCCCTTTTCTTCACAGGTAGGTAAGCATTATCTGATTATGAAATTAAAATTGAATGTACGCTCACTTGCGTACTTAGTTTTCTTGATTTTTATCCATCATGTTAAAAAGAAGTACCTATGAGAAATGTTGGCTTAAAGATGAAAGCACTATAAGGGGGCGAACTTATGTCGTTCACAAATAAAATCCCCCTGCTAATTTGACGACTCAGCTTTCCTGCTCCAAGGTAAAGTAACAGTTTCAAAATAGTAATTATCCCGTTGTAACCGCGACGGTGGCGGATCAGTTGCAATGCAGGAAGGCTCGTGTAGCGGGCCAAGGTTGGCGTCATGTCTGCCGTGTGCTGCGTGTAGGCCTACCGTACAGTCACGGATGTGTTACTTGACGTTACAGGCCTCGCCGACGTGACTGTGCACCTTGAGTAGGATTCTCACCGCATTGAAAAAAATGGCATAGATTTTTTATTGTTTAATTTTTATAATTCAAGGATTTTTATGATTTCTTAAATTTACTATAATCGAACAAATTCATGCTTATTATATGTATCTTTCAAGCGTATGGCAATGAAAGTACGGTAGAACGAAAGTAAAAGTCAGTAACAGAGAGTGAGTTTAAACTGACAAATTAATGGATTTTGTTATTTATGACCTCTATACTATCTATATCCCGTTCAAAATTTATAAGCGGTCAAAAGACTTTTATTATCCACAATGGGAAAGTTACTTTACCTTCAGCCCTAAGCTCCAGTTTTTTCTTCATAATTTTATTTTATTTACATTCATTCTTTACAGGTTTAAGACCCAATTACAAAGATGTAGTTCTTCTTGTAAATGTCCATTTTGATGGCGATGATACTGAAGTAGATGTATCCCACAGCCTATAAACAACTATAACTTATAAAGTATTCACAGCTGCAAAATGGCCAAAATGTATAAAATTTGAAAGCACACAGCAAGAAAGAAAACATAATATTAATAAGCTGGCAATTTGACATTTATTGATAATTTAACCAAGACAGTCCACAAATAATCAACTGTTATTTAATTTCGTTTTAAAATTTCATAGTAGATAATTCTGTTACTTCTGCTTGCAGTTGCAAGTTCAACTTTACATTAATTTTGAACGGACTGTAATAAACAATTCATATTTTCTATAGTCCGTTTTTTTTTAACCTGATCCATCACGATAATATTGGGGTGGGGGAGGGATTTAAACTGTAAACAAAACATTTAAACTCGTGACAAACATGTTCGAGTATCAGATTTCCTCAAATAACGTTTTAAATAAGTTATAATGTCTTTCAGTAACTCCTAGTCAGCTGTTATATTTTTAAGCCAAACCTATTCCTTGTTAAAAAGTCACTAACAGTTCTAAAGTAAACTGATAAAAAAACAACTGCTACCAATAATATTGTAAAACTGATACACAATATGTTGTGATGTATAAATTACCAGCTGGTATGCAACAGTGAAATAAAACAAAAAAAACCAAAGGGCTCTAGCCAATGGGATATTAGCAAGGATAAACAAACTCCCACCACCATCTCTCCCTAGAAGGACCAGCTTTAAAAAAAAAAAACGGACTTTAGTGTACTTGTTGCTCGAAATCAAGTTTATTCAATTTAAAAAATCATATGTAATTGCTAAAATTGTTACGTTTGGTTCTATAGTGCGTTTTTTTTTTAAAGCTGACCATTCTCGAGAAAATTTGGTAGGGGGAGGGGTTTAAACTGTAAACAAAAAATTTAAACTGTAAACAACACATTTAAACTCGTGACAAACATATGTCGAGTATCAGATTTCCTCAAATAACGTTTTAAATAAGTTATGATATCTGTCAGTAACTCCTAGTCAGCTGTTATATTTTTAAGCCAAACCTATTAATTGTTAAAAAGTAACAGTTCTAAAGTAAACTGATTAAAAAACAACTGCTACCAATAATATTATAAAACTGATACACATTATGTTGTGATGTAAAATTACCAGCTGGTATGCAACAGTGAAATAAAACAAAAACAACAAAAAAAAACAACAACAAAAAAAAACAACAAAAAACCCAAAAGGCTTCAGCCAATGGGATAGTAGCAAGTATAAACAAACCCCCTCCACCATCTCTCCCTTGAAGGATCAGGTTTAAAAAAACGGACTATAAATCAATATTCCGATTTTCACCCAAAGCTACACTTATTTACAGCTGTTCATTATCAGATGCGTTTGAAATGTTGAACCCAGTCCCAATGTTATTCTAATGGGAAAATTTCAAATTTAAATTATAGGAGACGCCTTTATCATATTAATTCCTATTTTCATTAACTTTTGCGGAAAAAACTACGGACCAAATTCCATCCACTGACACTAACTTGAAAATCAAAAATTGTAGAAGGAAATCCAATCACAAAAAACCCTTAGTGCATTAAATATATGTTGTTGTATATTCATGTTACCCAGTGCCCGATTTTGACGCCGCCGCGCCGGCTCGCCGCAGTACGAGGCAGTATGACACAGTGGTATACAATCAGCTGATCGGTGACGTAACCCATTGTTGAGTCACACCATGCCTTGCCACCGCGGCTACGCTTTCCTCCGGCTCTAATCTACCTTGCCCAGTCTTTGTCGCTGGATACGGCAGTGTCTGTTGGTTGTTTGCTTATCTCCCAGATCTGTTGGCGGCCTGGAACGGCGTGGCGGAACGGTCCACAAGAAGCCTGGTGGCACGGTGAACCAGTTACGAAATAGTTGGAAACAACTTTTCAGTTATTACTACATTTTTATGGTTGTCTTTTTTAAACGAGGGAAAATTGAGAACCAGTTCTACAGTGTATAATTCACAAGGGTTATTTTGAAACAAACTACTTTTGTTTGCACATATCGCGATTGGCATAGACGTATTTTTTGTATGTGGACGTTGGTATGAATTTTGTTAAGTTTTGTATATATTTTTTTAACTGTGGCTGACACATTATTCATAAATAATACAACTTCATGTTTCCGTTTGATGCAAGTGAAACAGGACAACGTACAAATAACAGGTAAAAACGAAACAACTTATAAGTATTGAAAAAATTATATTTATATCACAACTCTCGTGTGTTCCGTTGTAGAATCTATAATCTATACCATTCTACAGGAACCTTCTAGGCGTCTAAATAACTATAAATTACAATATCTAAATTTGTTGAAGACTAAGTTAAAAAATCACAAACATCCCTGAGTGCAGGAACTACCTCCGCGAATCTGACAAGATAGTAATTTTCACTTTGGTACAGTTCGAGTCAAAGTCACTCTCGTCCAGGACAATGCATCTGTCAGCTGCGAGGTCCATGATCTGTTCGGGGCTCCAGGAGAGGGGAAAGACAGCGGGGCGGAGGACGGAGGCGCAGCCGGGGACATCCAGGCGGAGGGCGTAGTGCAGGGCGCCGGGCGCCCCCCACATCCAGAGCAGCACGGCAGGGGCGCCGGGCGCTGGCGCCGCGTGCAACAAGAAGGTGGCGCCGTGGGCCGTCACTGTAGTCAACCTGGAAGATAAATGGTTTAAGTATTCATCGCCATTTGCTTTAATATAAAGTTTTATGATTTTTTTAGAATATGCTATGTTGCTATTTACAGCTGTTTCACTGTTACGATCACAAACTTCCTCCGATATTTTTGTTCTTAGTTCAGTTTTATTTAAACTACGTTAATGAAATTGAGTGCATGTTTCATTGTGCGATCTAGTGAACTATTATTTTGTTTACACTCATAAACATTATTCAGTTTCAAATATTGTATGTTAATTTATCTTACGCAACTGTTCAATCTTTGAGGGACAATTTCACTCAACCACGTTTTGCAAAGTAACTAGGTGTCATGTACAGCTTTAAGTAGAATATAATCCACCCAATTACTATTTTGAATAAATAATACAGTAATATAATTTAAACGTTTATCGGGATTTCTGTTGACAGCAAATATGCTAAAATTGTGTTAATATGTGAAATAATCTTGCTACTGATAAGCTAGAGGGTGTATTCTACCTGGTGACAGGTAACCGCAGCCATGTGGAGGAGTCCTTGCAGAAGTACTGGACCAAGGGCCCGTCGTGGGTCTGCAGGTGCGGGAGGAGGTCGGGGCCGCGCAGCCGACCGTCGCAGGGTGCCAGGGGGCAGGGGCAGGGGCACGGGCAGGGGTCGGGGGCGGTGCCGGGGGCGTGCGAGGGGACGGTGCGGGGGAGGAGTCGCGAGGGCAGCTGGAGCTTGCCGGAGGGGCCTCTCCACCCCTGCAATATAAGTGAGTGAATAACTTGTGAAGAGCAGGGGTAAAATGTACAAAAAAATCCAGTTATAGACAGTATAAATTTGGGTTCAACTTTTATTGTCCATACCTAATACATTTATTAAAAAGAAGGATAGAGATATTTTTCGTTGGTAAACCTAAAATTAAATTTTTTTTTTAATTTCATTGTTTTCATTCTAAATGGAAATACTGTAGGGTATTTATACTATTTTTGTGTGTGTATATTATGAAGATTTGGAGATGTTTAACCCATATAAAAAGTTAAATGAAAATTGGCCATAAACCGCCTTTTGACAATAAAAATGTTGGTGCTATGCCCCATTCAGTTTACGTGGAAATTGAGACTCACTAGGAAGCCAGTTCGATCCCTGACTGGAACGGTTTTAGATACCGGTACAAATTATGTTTTTGTAACCAGGATATTAATTAACTATGCTGTCCAACAACAGTTACAGTAACTGTTAAATCACAATTAGAGTAGATACACAAACGAGTAACCATGAACGACACGGGTTACTTTACCTTAGACCGCTTCTGTTTCTTGCCGGTGGCCTGGAGGAAGGTGGCGGTGAAGAGTGTGTGCAGCTTGTCCGCGAGAAGGCAGCGGCCGCGGGGTCCCAGGGCCACACGACACACTGGGCAGCGGTCCGTGAGGGAGCGACACGCGCCGCACAGGGTGTGGCCGTTACAGCACTGGAACGCCGGCGGCGGGATGGTCTCCAGGCACACGGGACACTCGAGCAGCGAGACGACGCTCTGCAGACACGAGGCGAGTCGCTGCAGGCTGAGCGGCGTGGGGCCGTTACCGGAGCACTGGAAAACAATGTCCGGTCAGCTGGCAATGTCATGGTAGAACATAAGAGTTATTCCGATAGCGAAAAAGTGGTAGAAAAGTCTAGCCTTAGTAACCTCAGTGAAGTTGGCCTGTTGGCTGAACCCTAAAAATAGTCTTAGTTTAGCTGGAGATACCGTGGATTCATACAGTTACAACATAGAGGAATTGTAGTAAATGCTATCATAATCACGTAATACACACTTAAGAATCAGAGGTTGAAGAAAGTCTTTGTAGATCCAACATAAAAGACCGTTAGTAGAACCCTGAAAATACTCATCAGGTAGCTTTAGATACTATGAGGTTTTGTAGTTACAATAGCAACGGTAGGTATAGCAATCCATTCCCAAGACGTGCCAGAAGAGAAACTACACTCTAGTCTGGACGACGGAGCCTTTGGTGGTAGGCGTTGCCTGAAAACTAGAAAATAAAGTCCGCGGTTAGCTGATAATACCACGGAATATAGTTACAACACAAGCGAATATGGGGAGATCTCATTACATTCTGAATAATATGGATGGACTACATACTCAAGAGGGTAATCTTTGTATGTTAATGTGCGGGTAAAATTAATCTTAAATGTATAACAATATGGACAAAGAGTAGTCATTACTCTAAACACTCGGGGTACTCGAAAAGCAAAAACAGGCCAGAAGCAAGATTTAATTTTGTTGAGACTTGTAGTCTTAAAACTGTCAATAAACTTCTTTTAGTAGGAAATCACTCAATACCGTATTGCATATTCAACACTAGACAGGGGGCATTTTCACGCTCAAAGTCTTAGGTTTGAAGACAAAACCCTACCCGCCGTTGATACAGGGAGGCTGCCCATTAGTTAAACCGTGAAAATATTCCTTGGGGAGTCATGTGTCAGTGTTGCTATATACATATAATAAACTAAGGACTACATCACCATACAAGAGACATTCCACAAGGGGCAGTACACTTTGCAGTGTGACTTTGCAGACATGCTTACCTGAGTTTCATAAAACCACCATGGTCATCCCTGGACATCTGAAAACTCTTAAAAGCCCTAAACTATCAACCTGAACACTACAAATAGGCCTAGGATAAGTCTAGATGTCTTCTCTATCTTCGGGAAACTTATAGTAAAAATTAAATATCATTGGGTTAGATTTCAGACGTCGATTTACACTAGTTACTACAACTTTTCACTAGGCGTAATAGGCCATTGCACTATATTATTTGGAAGCTGAGGACTATTCCCCAGAAATACTGATAACTTAATCAACACCTATATGAATGTTTTATTTTGCTGGCTTAATCTTGTCCACCTCGTTTATCGAATAGCGAAATTTTTATTTTCAAGGATTTGACGTAAGGACTAACTAACTTTTTACATAATACACATCAATTTTGTAAATGTACGCATCAATTTTGGCGATTATTTGGCGAAAAATACGATTGAGAAAGCAATCCAATTTCGTTGATTGATCAGCAATTTTTTGGTAATAATAACCGATGCCCATAGCCTTATGCAAATTGTAAGCTATTATCTCTACCAATGACGTCAAACATTGACGTCAAAATTAATCCGCTCAAATACCTAAGTTCCTGTTAGGCGCCCAACGAACTAGACCCTATTAATCGGCAATGAAAACTAGTTTTTGTTTCTTGAAAAAATCTATGCTCAACGTTGTTTTGCCTACCAAGAAAGTATGTTTTAATGAGGAACACTAGATCTATAAATAGCGAATAATCTGTGACTTCCGTGTTGGTTTTGTTGATTAGCCAATAATCTAAGACCAGTTTGGATGGCAAGTGCAGTCTACTGTTGATGATGATGGTCATTGGCAGATATTGCAGGTATTCTAGAATCGCGTGATGTATGTACATCGATTTGCCGGAGGTGTACAAGTCAGGGCGTGGTACAGCCTTGGTCAAAGATAGAGATAGCTCAAGCTGCAAGGCCACGAGACCACCACCACCGTGGCTGTCTAGTTCATCTCCTCCTCAAAAGAGTTTGATGCAAATTGCAATCCCTAATCCTTTCTACATTTTCATTTTCTACGTATATTTTTTCCTAATTAAAATCTTAACTGTTTCTAACTATGGACGATTGAGAAAGCAATCCAATTTCGTTGATTGATCAGCAATTTTTTTGAAATAATAACCGATGTCCATAGCGTAGCATGTATGTAACTTTTTTGTATTCATTGGTACCGGGAGGTACCCATGCTATACCCACACACATTATAAGTGTGTAAGAGGAGGCACTGTAGCGGTAGTGGTCACTTGGCAAACCGGTGATGTGCTCGTGGGAAAGTATTGGATTCAGCCAGCTCCAACCTCGGACGGCTCCAACCCGGTGCCCGAGAAAGACATCCATCTGACAACGGCTCAAGGCCCAAAGCTTAACTCAAAATAAAATAGTCCGATGACTAATTTTAGATTTTGTAGGTCTTCCCTTGATTCAATATTATTTTTTACTACTAACCTATAACAAATCATACGAAAAGTAATGACAATCTGAATTTGTTTACTCTATTGATTTGGTTATTGCCACAGGTGAAAATTGCATTAAAATACCATAAAATTGTAATTTCGCTGATATACGTTACACTGTTCAACTATCTAAAAAACGGAGTATTTGCTTGGTGACTTAAATCAGTGATTAAATGTTATCTAACCAACCATCTAATCAGTTTTTTTTGTTTTTTTTTTAGATTAGATTTATTTATTATTATTAACTTGAACAATATTCATAATTTTACCTCCTTGTTGGATTTTGTTATCTTAGCAGATGCTTATCCTATTTAAACGCGCCATTGAACAAAAAGAGGCTTTTACTCACTTAATAACTTTGACCCGGTTCAAAATAGTTGGGGTTTACCTTACATTAAAAAAGTATAATAAACTACTTTCATATATGGGTCTGAAGTAAAAAAACGAGGATAAGCAAATAATATAGTGCTAAAAGCAAACCTTAAACTTTAACATAGTTGGAAAATTATATTTGTATAAGAAATAATGAAATATAATCAGAAAAATTACAATCAGAAAATTTATCCATCCAATCATTACTGGCTATGAACCAATTAATTGGCTGTGAAGCATTATTGGCTACTCAAGTCGAAGTAGATATAGGCTATGTGTAGATAATAGACTCGCCTACGGCTCGATGGGGGCTCCGCCCCCATGCCCCCTTAGGGGTTGCCCCTGAGTAGTTAAAACCCAAAAAAATATCCTTGGAGATGAAAAGTAAAAAAAAAAACACAATAAAATATTTATTATCACAGTGTAACAGACTGTGAGTGTATCTTAAATGTATATGTGCATTTTTTTAATTTTAAGAATCGTAAAAGAAGTGTCGAGGGGGGTTACGTCATCACGCTTCCAAGCACTTGGTGCAATGAAAAAAATTAATTTAAAAAAGGCGGCCATTTTAAAATTTCAAAGATAAATATTTCATAAATAATTATAATGATCAATACTGCACGTAAATAAAACATTTTAGAATATGGAGAATTCAATCGATCGATCGTTCGATCGTAAATAGCAATAACATCAAACAATAATATGACTGAGAAAATTGAAATTTTGTTAATAAAACCCGTTGTTTGAGAGCAAACCACTAGAAATTCTCTTTTCTGAGTCGGATTTTTCATTTGAAAAACAAGTTATGACAATTAATTTTAAATATTTTAATTCTCTTATAATTACATATGTCCAAACTGTAAAATACTATCAAAATAAAAAGAAACATCATTAATTTAAATTTGAAATTATTAAATTGATAATAAAATTCACTTTAAAGATTTGTTATTAAAATTAAAATTCAATAATTTAATACAATCGGAGACTCGTGGTTGTACAGTTTTTACCGAATACGAGAAACAAATAAATGTGTGCAAAAGGGTTCTAGAGAGTTTCAGGACAACATGTCAATGATCTCATCTAACGGCCGGCGGGGAGCCAGCCAGAAACGTTGCCTCCCGAGGGTTGTCCACGACGGACGGGGAGAAGACACGCATGGACACCCGAGACTCCGCCGCCGAAGAGAGCGGAACGAAACTGGCTGTAAATTTTACCTTCAATAATTACTTTCACTGCAAGTTTCGCTACTCATGGGAGGATATGGAACATTTCCTGCGTTCTCGACGATTAAGAGGAAGTCGCCGGCGAGGAAATCGGCAGTTAAAAGCTAAGTAGACTGTCGGGGAAATTTTAGCTAAATTGAAAACGAAGAAAATAGAATTGATTTGTACTGTGTTGTAGATCAACGTAAAACGAGTAGGGTAAGCAGTGGTGATATGTGGGCAGCATACAAACATACTGAAGTCGCTCTTTCATATATTTGAGATTAAAATGTTATTCTTTTACTTGTAAATACGGAATAACTTTACTTAAGGTTTATCTTGATATTTAATTAAACTCAAATTTTTATTTAGTTGGAAACAGGTCTAAAAATCTAATATAATTATCATTAAAAAAGAGACGACAAATCAACTAATGGCTTGAAGTTAAAAGGAATATTTTAGGTTGAAGTTCAAGTTCATCTTACATCGAAAATTTAACCTGTTCAATTTAATTCAAGGGGTCGTGGCTTAAACTCGAAACGACCGTGGCTAAAAACCACTTTTGAAAAGAGTGATATAATTCCGACATGTGAGACTGCTCCCATCATCCGAGGCGTGAGTATCTTTTTGTTACAATGTGATAGAATATATTGAATTTGGTTTGCAAGAATAACTCAGCAATATATTAAGCTGAGGGACGGAGTTCTTTCCGAAAACCACCTAAAGCTTTAGTAATCATATTTAAACCTAAGTGTCTATACTCCATACCTCTTGCATATCGAAAATATCAAAATGTTAGAAATGAATTATCCTGTGCTTTGGTGTTCATTGTATTTAAGACGGCGATTGCTGTAGTCTGTGATGCTCCTGGGAAACTATGCCCTAATTAGTCACGTTTCTTTAGCAAAACAGCGGAAATGAGAGGATAGAACTATAGATTATGAGAGGATAACGATTATAGTAAGTACCCTGCACATTGCTGAATAAACCTCGTGCAGACAAACGTGTCATTATGGCAATGAAACTACTTGCCACAACGTGAAGTCATCATATTGGTGCACACTGACATACCTTCAGTATACCAGCCTCTCCGTTTTTACTGTGATCTTTACATTACTAGTTAGTAATTTAGTAGCTAGCGATGGGATCTGAAATAACCGAAATGTGTTTGCCAAGGAAATTTTTAATTCACGCCAGAGACAAATGAAAAGAACAGAATTGATTAAACTTACATCTAAAATGCAGTTACAGTAATTATATTTAGCTGTTGAGGATATTTTAAAATAAACCTATAAAATCCTTTTCAAAGGAAACCTTACTTGTGATTTCCGCGATTAACTTCATAGGTCAAAATTTAGACGATCTGGAATAAAGAAATCTCTGCAACATTACAACAGCAAACATAACAATCCCACAAACGATTTCGCGATCGCAGCCACAATTCAACCAAACCTTGACACATCGATGGTTTCTCAACCCAGCAGCCCAGCACAGATGGTCGGATCGTCGCGGATCGTCGCAGATCCAAGCCCTGTGATCGCCGTGGCGACGACGGTTCGCTCCGGTGATCCCCCGAAAGTTTCTACGGCCACAGACCATCTCCGGCCTTCAAGCACGATTGATTGTTGGTTTGATGGCCTTCATGAAGAAAAAGCTGCTTTCCAGATTTAAAACAACTAGTCTACTTGTTGCTCAAAATCGAGCAATTTGATACAATACAAAAGTTACATTGAGTTATAATTCAACCATCCGACATCCAACCAATCCAATAAAAAACCCCTTAGCATATTGAATAAGTATAGATTTCAAATTAGATCGTCAAATGAACAATATATTCTACTGTATTGTCTATTAAAATAAGGTCATCTGTTTTATGACGGATGAATACTTGTTATTAGTTTATCTTTTCTTAAACTATCAGCCAAGGTTTATTGCTACAGCTCGGGTTTGCAATAGTGCGCCTATAAAAATATTAACTAACTTTGACATTGATAGAAAGATAATAATGATCTTAGATTGTAGTATAAAAGCTCTTTTTTAACTATCTCCTAGGATAATATTGGGTTATTAATTTTTATTTCCCAATTTACCTTGAAGAGAATAAATTAGTTTTTCAATCTTCCACCTCTTTCATCCTCTTCTGGAAGACTATTAAAGGTTAATATAACTGTTTCTTTTTAATAATTACACAATGTATTCATTCTTCAGTTCATAGTTTTCTGTTGGCTAATAATTATCCTCACATAATATAGTGAACGTATCCTCTCATTTCCGCTGTTTTGCTAAAGAAACGTGACTACTTATGGTATAGTTTCCTAGGAGCATCACAAAATATAATATAATAAACATTTAGTTATGGAATAGGGAACTCCAACATTAATGCTTAAGTTGACTTTAACCTTAACACATCGTGTTATTTGATGCTACGACGCTACTGTTGGGAAAATGTATATATCAAAGCTCGAAAAAGAAATAATAAATTTGCAACTTTATATTTGAACCGATATATGAATATACACTTTAAAATATGCATTACAAATAAACCAAAATTTTGTCAGAATCTCGCTTTTTACAACGTCATGCGGTATTTTACAGTCAGGGTTATCTAAAGGTAATCTTAATGGTTGCTGGGCTATAAAAGGTACAGTTAGGAGCTGACTTGGCTAAGACGTGTCTCGTTAGGGCGGCTGGTAATGAGCTTGGACACCACGTTTTCTATTCATTACGAGGGGGTGGTATCATTTACGTATGCGATCGTTGATAAACCTCGTACGTACCAAAGATCATGATAAGTATATGATTACGATAAGAATGTCCCTCATCAGATATTCAGCAGCTAAATTTTGCACAAGTACACACTACAGTACATTGAAGTAAGTTCAAAACGTTTCTTATCTGTTCGATTAACTTTTATGATTGGATTAAAGTGAATCTATCCCGAAATTCCGCCATCGGAAATAGGGTCCCAGATTCTCTTCTGATGAGGAGTAACTCCAGAGCAAGTCGTTGACCTAGAGTCCTCCCTCCACTGTAGGAGGGCATCTCCTCAACACCGGACCCTCGGCTCAAGGATCTTCCTCCATATCTGAATTGGCAATCAGGTCGTGCCGACCTCAGAATGCTAGTGGTTAAAAGTATGCAATACAACTCCTTTGTTGTTGTCAGTATCGGCTTTCACATAACCTAAAGCATAGTATTTTAGGATTAATATTGCGCCATGGAGAAACATGCATTGCTCGTGAAAGGCAATACTAAGCAACTGACTGTGCGATAATTTCTTATACTCGTATACCAACGTATAAGCTTCAAAAGTGTTATAGTGTTATTGTGGTTGTTCACGTGAATTCTCTAAAAAAGATGTTTGGCGAAAGCTGATAAAAATAGTTAGTAACCAATACCCATGGTTGACATCACTTGTCATTACTATAGCTTACTTTAATATGTTTTGTATTTTCCAAAAATCTTTTATAGAGAACTAGCTGATACTCGGCATGCTTTGTAATGCCAACCTGAGGAATTTTTCGCCCTTCAGGTGAACTCACTCGCCGTCAGATTTTCGCTGCGCTCACTCGCCGCAAGTCTATAATATCCTCTAATTTTTTATTACCAATCTTCCCTCAATACTTTAAATAAGAACAGCTGTTAATATAACTAGTATTCCTAATTGTAATCTTATTATTATTATTATCTTATATGTTCCATACAAAAATGTTGCTTTTATAAGAATAATATAGTAACTTTGAAGACATGTTGGGGGGGGGGGGGAGGAGCGAAACCCTATGGAGGAATCTGGATAAACAGTATCCTTAATGTTCCTCCTGGTTCTAAGCTACCTCCCCACCAATATTTAGCCAAACCGTTCTTGAGTAGTTACAAATGGTGTTAATATCGCGTATTTTGAACGTTGCCAGCACACACACTAAACACATTTGATTTTGTGTATTTATATATTTCATATTATCACAGTAGCCTGGATTGTTGAATTACAATTAAATTTGTTACTCACGTTATACAATCCTTGAGTTAAGAATGGCCAACACGTGTTTCGGCCCTAAGCCATCATCATTACAGTCATCATGATGATGGCTTAGAGCCGAAACACGTGTTCGCCATTCTTAACTCAAGGATTGTATGACGTGAGTAACAAATTTAATTATATATTTCAGTTTAGGACGCAGTACAGTAATCAGATCACCTGGCTATTCAACCGCTTTCCCTAACTACTAAGCACTTCAACATATTCAAATCCAATGTAAAGGCAAAGACTCTATTCAGAAATTTTTAGTCAATTTTTCTACTAGTGTGTAATCCATACTAGATTATTAGGGATATTTTAGACTATAATATTATGGTTGTAACAAAATTACACAATTATGTAGTTTTTCACTTTAAGATATGTAGAAATCTGCACCTCTCTCAGTTTTGGGACGGTCCTAATTTTATTCAAAGATTGCATTACACAAGCGGATGACCTTTATTATTTGAAACAACAGAGGAGCGTCAACGACGGCGCAGGTTACGGCCTTCCGTGCAACTGTGGCTGTGGCTTACGTAAATATACGTTACGATCAGTTACGTGGAACAATCAGGCTTTTGGGAGATTGACCTACTACTTCCGTACCCAGAGTAACTCGCTGTGTCCGCACGCAGTAGAAAGCGAGCCCTACTATAGGCGTGTCTCCTCAACGCCGCGTCAGCTTTTGGCGGGAATTGAACTGCAGGACTGCAGCTCCCTTGCAACGGATTTCCTCATCGCTCAAACGGGTTACTGGTCATAAAAATCGGTTTTATGACTTTTCCAGATAGTAGCAGATAAACTTTACATCTGATGGGGTTTTAAAGGTTTATTACCTTCTTTTAATTTTGAAGGTAAGTTTTTATACTTTTAAACGATTTTAATATCAATTTACAGGCTATCATAAAAGTTTATGTTGATCATCTACTTTTAGATTGATTTCTCAATATATGACGATACTGTATAATCATGAGGTACAGAAGAAATATCACTATTTCTTCACACTATATAGAAGAAAACAAGTACTGTATTGCAATATTATTTCGAGATATGGAATTTATAGGTCTTATAAATGCATGCAATGGTCATAAAGCCAGTATCAATAATGCAGCAAATTCATTAAAGCAAAAATATCTTCAAGGGACATTGTGTTTCATCTTTTTGCAAATCGTTTACTACTTGTTTATTCCTCAGTTTTTTTATCACCTTAATTTTGCAACATAGAAATTAGTGAATAGGTTCACTTTGCCACAGATTTTTCTGAATTACGAGACCCCCAAAAGGATCAGAAACTAGAACCGGAAATTCCATGAAACTTTACAGATATATTATGGTAAGTGTCTAAATAATATATTGAATGGTATTTCTAAAGAAAAAATTTATCAATCTTGACGTTTGAAAGCAATATTTACGGGAAATCTCCATCAACATCTTATTAGAAAGTTAATTTGTTGAATACACGTGTTTTAGAGATAAAAATTTATTTAAAGTCCAAGATTTACTATTGTGAGCTAAATATTACTACTAAAATCGAATATATTTTTTCTTGAAAAGAGGCATGCCAAGCGTGACGGCCGATATGCTACGGCCCCCAACTCTTCGAGTCAACAAGCGGTAAGTTTTGCCCGGTGTCGCAGTTTGTGGGCCAAGGCGCGACGATATTACATTTAATTAGGACCGGGACCTTCCTCGTCCTACAGAGTCATGCTTTACTGGTTTACTCACTTCTTGCCCCCAGTTTTGTGCACCTCATTAACTAAGCGTCATATTGTAACCTACTTTCATTTTTGACCACATCTTTGAAACCATCATGGAGGAGCTGATAAGTACAAAGAGCAGTTATTACTATAAATGTAAGTTTCTTTAAAAACTGATGATTCAGATATCCCAAGTTCATTGTGACATAATAACCGGTAGTTCAATGCGTTTATTTCGGCCACAAGGTCGGCAGGTTCTTACACAATGGCCCATCCTCCGCCCAGCGGACTTATTGGTGTACGTACAAGTTTTTATAAACAAAACAGTTTCCAGTTTTTCGGGTTCGTGTTCTACTTACAAGGTTGTCTACCTTCTCGACCATATATGGTGGTAGCAATGTCCTCTATGTCGGGTAAGAATAAGGAGAATGTTGCAATTTGTTGTGTGAATCGGGGGAAATGGTACGACGACCCTGTTTCCCTCTGTTGAGCAACATTTTATGAACAACTGATATTTTACATTATCGCGATTTGCAAATAAAATAATAATCTTGATGAGTGAGACTCATAGTATTATACCTCAGAGATATTTTATAATACGATTTTCCTTGTATGTATCTCCTAGTTAACAACGCTTTAGTTCATTGCCATAAAATCATTATTATAGGTGGACGGTTCACAAAATTCTTCTCAAACAAAGTGAAAAAAACATGATAACTTTCGAAAATAAAATGTTTTTAGATAATACTTAACTTAACCAAAGTGTTATATAGGAGTTTTATCTGGTTTGGCCTTAGTTCTTGAGTTGGAGAAGTTTTCTCTTCTTCAAGTCAAAAACTAAGGCATGATTCTCATATCATATAAAGTTTTTTAAATTACACATGCATCAATAATCAGTATGTTAGCATGCCATTATACAGTAACATCTATACACGCAAAAAAAATACATCGATATAATTTATTATAAAATATAGTAATATCACTCACCAGGGATTCAGAACTAAGAGTACATCAATGCATTTTGCTCTACTTTTCTCCAATCACAAGTAAAGTACAAGTAAGAAAGACAACAGAACAATATAACGGAAAACCCACTTATTCACAATTCCTTCGAAATAGTCTAATAGTTTTCGAAAAAGAAAGCACACTATTAGTTGAAGCGAACCGTTGATCCGTAGTGTTTGTCCCGTTTACAGTGACTGGTTTAAAAACTCTTCAGCGGAGCATTTCAGTGCAGTCGAGGGTTACCAAACGGACCGCAACCAAGATACAAAACTGTTGGGCTTGGGCATGGCCGGGGCTTGAACGCAAAGTACACCGACGACGAGAAAATCCATGGCATTGGAAACTCAGGTGCTGTGTTGTAGGCGTACCAAGAACAATTGAGTAGGTAATGTAAAGTGTCCGAGTGTAATGGGAACAAAGTCTGGGAATGCCATGCAGGTCGGTTCCCGTCGCGCCGGGATTATCGACCCATTTGATATTGGAATATTAATTAATGATGAATGATATTTAACATGTCGACTTAACATAGACAAGATTTCTTAATTCTTAAGATTTCTAGATTACTTTCATTAAAAAATTGTCAATGAATGTGAAAACCCCCAGATGCATTTGTATAACCAGGAAGAGAGAAAAAAATTATTCTACACGAAGGAAGTGTTCCGATACACAAATTGCATGGGGTGAAATTGCATGATGTCAATGAACATCTCAAACATACAGAACTTAGAAATAAGCCCCTGGACATTCTAGTGTAAAATTCGAAGCATAGTATTGTTATCCATATTGGATACCATATTTTGGGTTTGGAACAAGATTGGATTTTTGGTAAAGATGTTGCTAAAAAAAATACTTTGGTTACCCTTTAAAAGTTTCAAGGGTGGAAAGCTGTTGAGGGAGGAAGAATTGTGAACGGGAATTTCCTTGATGGGTTGAGATTTGGATAATGGCGTTACATGCTTCACAATCAGATCAGCAATTTGTTTTTTCTCAGTGAAGTTAAAATGCAACCCAAATGTAGTATAAACGTGAATATTAAAAACAATCTAATGGTAAAAACTGCACATGCTCTGTCCCTGAAACAGCCCTTGAAATTTTATAATTATTAAAAGAAATATTCTTATTCGGGTGAGGATGATAACGTCTAAAAGGACGTCTAAAAGGACAACTAAAGGGACAACTAAAGGACAACTAAAGGATGATAAGACTTAAAACAACTAAAGTGTGTAAGGTTTTCTTAAACAATGGATCCATTTGAGTCATAATTTCATCACTACAGGTTGCTGACGTCATATTATTATTACCACCCATTACAATCAAAACATTTTTGTCCATGTCTTTAGCAATAGACTCTACGTTCCAGTTTTCCACTTGGTTTCACAAACCCCAACACTTCACCTATGGTGCTTGAACATTTGTTTAGAATGAGCTCAGCCATATGGCAACAGTGGTTGTCAGTCAGTAACCTAATTTCGATCTTCATTGTTCTGTTGGAACTCGAGTAACAAGTTTTATCAGTGAGGTGAGGTTTGGGTGGAATTGAACTTGTATTAGATTCTACACTATTATTGCTTTTAACAGACGTGGCATTTTGCTCTTCGCTACTAGAAACTAAACTGGAACCTCTTCCATTTGAAACGGTAGTATGTTGGTTACCTATGGATAATGGGGTATTCGGAAAGCTGATTGTGGATCTATGGTGGTATTGAACTTAGTGAGTAGCTATTGGCAAACTGAATTGATGGACTATTGAGCTCGAGCAACAACATGAATGGGCTGACTAGTCATCTCTAGGTGGTAGGTGATTAATAAAAAAGAGAGTATGGAAATGGTTGAGGATTGAGGTTTTATGTCGTGAAATGAGATACCTGGGAAATTCGTGGCTTATTGACTGAACCTAGGAAACGTATCTGAAAGACATATACTGTGGGTTCTACCCAGGGACGAATCGTTGCCAAGCACAGAACCAAGAACCTATCAGCCATTTTGATGAGTGTCTTAATTATAATCTATGTATACTAAATTAATTGCAAGGTGAACATCTAATAATGAACTGTATCTAGAAATCTAAAACCCATCCTATGGCTGATGGCCCATGTCGTGAAACGACATGAGCGTTAAGGTTCCAGACTACCTCTACAGAACAAGTTACAGCCTTAATTGACTGGCTACATAATAATTGTACTTGAGATTAATTAATTAATTATCATTCCCCCGCTCATCCCTAGCCTACGGAAACCCCCAACTATACTATAACTTATCCGAGCATGGCGTTGCAGCGATGTGGTCCAGGAAAACGAAGATGGCGAAATGGGGCGAGAGCGACCGTGCTAGGAATATCTTTCGCTCCGCGGACCGATTCGAGAAGGTTCTGGAAACAGGCTGTTGGATACCGAGGCTGTGGCCAGTGTCTCGACAATCGCTACTATATGGAGTGCTGGCGGCACGAGCCGTCACAGCCAAACTCCCTTCTCGGAAAGAATTTGCACCGCGACTTGTGGGGTGAAGGCAGGAATGGTGGAGGTGCGGGAGGTGTGATTCCCTAGAATCCTTGCTTTTGTTTTGATTTGAAAAAAAAGGATGGGACGCGCCATCTCATCACCGGGCGGTGGATCACGGGGTCGAAAGGGCGGCGGAGCCCTAGAACGTGTTTGGGAGAGACCCTCGGGAACCCGCGTTCGGTGATGGGTGGTGATCCACGCTGGGATCCCTGTGGTGCCAACTCGTTCGAAGCGAAAAAGATGGAGACGAACTCCTTTGAATGTTGCGGAATTGGTCATTGACATTGCCCGGACTCCTCCCCCCCTTAAAAGAGGTAGGGACCGGGGTTGGAAGAGGCTTCCAGGATTGCCGATAATCTACAAAGGTGAGCGGATTGAAATGCCGGAAATCTGCAAAGGCGAGTGAATGGAAATGGCGATAATCTGCACGCACATCCTTGTCTTTTTTTTTTTTCCTTTAACCTTTTCATGCTTGTACTTATGGACCTGTATTTCTTCCCATACTTGTTGCACTTTCTTGCCGGAGATAAGTGTTGATAAGTCAATGACAAGGTGCCCCATTGTAGGGGAGGCCGATGTTGATGTTGGATGCCGGTCCGGGCAGTGGAGGACTCAGGACCACACGCAGCAAGTGCAGGCAAGTAGATGGCAGAAAGGGCCCGGTGGTTATGGGCGTGCCTGGCAGGTGGTCGGCCGCTACCGCGCTGCGGACTTCCAGACTCAGGTTGGGAAGGCTGGTGACGATGCGTGGTCGATGATGTGGTGAGTCTCAGGGGCCGGAGGTCAGGCATCCACACGACACTTGAAGTTCCATGTCCTCAGTGCCTCTTCACAACGGTGTCGATATGTGTGGAAGGTGTCAACAGCACTGGTCCTTCAGTTACTGGGATCGAGTCCATCACCATCTTAGCTTAGCCTTCTCATACATTTCCTTGGTTAAAATATTGCTTCCATATGTTTTTTTTATTATTATTATTTTTTTTTTTACTCTTTCATCTTTGGTGTATGGATGATTGTGCAGATTACAAATTCGCGGTAAAGGTACGGTTCAAGCAAAACCCTGAAGGGGTGATCGAGTGCGGCAATCCTGACTCAGTGGGGTCAGGTGGTGACTGTGGAGTAGGAAAAAAAAATCCAATGAGGAAATGTTCGGGAATGTCAATGCCGTTTTAAATGTGGGAATCGCAAGCAAGAGCCAACCGGGGCCGATAACTGCCGAAATGCTGCGCGTAGCACCACGTTGAGTTGGGCAGGATCTCCAGTGTGGGTGGTTTTCGTTTGGTTCCATGAGACATTTGATGATTTTGCGGTTTGAGGATAGGATGGGTTCTAGGATAACGAAAATTTCCTTGAAAGCGGAAACGCAAAAAAGGCAAACACGAATGCCGAAAACAAGCAAAACAAACGGATACAATTCGCGGCGAGGCAGTGTTTCCCCTTCGCCTAAACATACATTCCCCCAACTACTACATTCTAAACACAAACTTTATTGTTCTGAAAATCCCATTGTTTGATAACAAAGCATTTTCCCAATAATTGATACCCTAAGTATATACCTTTATTTCTTTATTTACTTATTCCTTTTCTTACCACATAATACCTACTAAGACTAACTAAATCTACGAAGGTCTACCTAATTAAGCCCTACTGCTAGTGACTAGAATTTCCCTAAGTGACGGCCGTCGAGAGAACAGAAGAAAGGTGAAGATAGGAAAGTAAAGCAGAATTGTGACTAGGTACCAGTTGGCATTCAATGGATTGTAGCCTGTACACAACTACAATCAATCGACAAGAACGGAAGTCATCCGAGGCCCCTCGCTCTGGGGTTGAGAAAAAAAAATAAATAAAAAAAGGTTCAATCCAAGGGCGAAGATAATTTATAAACAAAAGAAATTAATTTAAATATTAAAACAGCCTCGGGGAAAAATCCGCCTATGCCGCTGGCAGAAAAGAGGAGAGGGGAAAAACCCACTCCACAGCTGGGGGTAAGGTGTAGGCATACCCATCGCAAAGGAAGGCAATGCCTTAGACTCACCGCCCTCAACTGGGGGGGGGGGGCTAGAAAGAGAAGAAGAAGAAGAAAAGCTTACAACTACTATCACTAGGTTCTGGCTGGCTTGGCAGACGATCGTCGGTCTGGGTAAGAAAAGTGTTGTGAACTGGTTGGAAAGAATGGATAAGAGCTGGCGATGGCCGAGAGAATTGTAATGAATGCCATCAATCCTGCGAGATCTACCGTAATACGCATGGAAAAATTCATGGTTGGCAAAATCCGCAGTTAAGCGTACAACCCGAACCATGTCAGATTTCAGAGTGAGCAAAAACCTATTCATTTTATTCAATTGATCCGTGGGGTCCCTTAGCTCCGAATCCCTTAGCTCCGATGATGTAAATATCCCAGTTTTCCGATAGCGTGTTGAGTCCCAGTTTTCCGAATACTTTCGGACAATTGATATTCTCTCGCTAATTCATCGGAGAACTGGGACTATTGCTGTTGTTCGGAAAACAAATATTTTAAACAAGAATATTCTCTTAGCTCCGATTCCCAGTTCTCCGATGAATGGATATCCCCCCCTCCCT
This sequence comes from Neoaliturus tenellus, assembly GCA_030545055.2. Lineage (NCBI taxonomy): Eukaryota > Metazoa > Arthropoda > Insecta > Hemiptera > Cicadellidae > Neoaliturus > Neoaliturus tenellus. Next base: position 105,837,709 of record CM061531.1, on the reverse strand, counting down.
CCTACTCATCTCCCCTACACCCCTCACTCTCCTCACGCCCGCTCTTCTCCTCCGCCGCTCCCACCACCACATGGATACGCTGCCAAGGCAAGATGGCGGCATTGGTGGCGCGGCACGGCGGGTCGGCGTCGCTCGCACGCGCATACAAGAACCTTTCTCCGTCCCCGATGCAGCGGCGGCGTAGGTGATCGAGCCACGATGCCGCTCACCACGTGTCTGATAGCGTTAGAGGAGTTTAGCCTAGCTCACGCTTCTTTTTCTGCATTTCTTCGGTAGAAATTCGGTAGCCGTTCGTCCTTCTTCAAATATTTTAATACAAAATATTACTTAGTACTTAGTTACTTTTTAAAATCACTTATTGCTTACTTATAAATTAAATATAATAAATATAAATATACTTATGAATTAAATACATTGTTATTTGTTTACAAAATTAATTTTTGGATTGACTAGCAACTAGCCAACAGCAAGCTAGCTTCCACTAGCTCCTGTGATGAGTGTGTTAACTGTGAAGAGGTATATATAGTTGGTTGTTTGGGGAAATTCAATAGCTCTATTACCGTGACACTGTATCAGAACTGAAATAAAACCAACGAGCAAGGCTCGGTTAACCTGGTACTTTTGTTTTAACAATAAAAAGGAATAACAAGATTTTAAAATGTCCTCCAGAGGTATTTCAAAGAAAAAAATACAAGAAATACAATTTTCGAGTTGTGTAAGAAAATGGTTAGTGGGAGACAGAGGAGATGGTGGGTGAGACCCTGTTTTTTTCAAAGAGAGAAACTTGGAGCTTCATCTGTACGCTATTAAGTTGAGAGTGGAATATCCTGATTTTCAGAGGGTGATGCGAATGCCTTTACAAAAGTTTGATGAACTTATAGATAGATATAGAACTTATAAGATATTATAACACCCTTAGTAAAAAAATCAGATACAAGACTACGGAAAGCAATCACCTCGTAAACAAACCTGGGAAATTACGCTTCGATATACCTAAAACAAAGGGTGGTTTTGTTATTTAGAGTAGTTGTTTTTGTTATTTAGAGTTCCGCCTAGTACAATTTTTACCTTTTTACCAGATGTGATGCAGCCATAAACAGAGTGTTTTTTTATTTTTTTTATTTTTATAATAATAATAATAACTATTAAGTGTGACTGTAAGTCGTACGTAACAAAAGTGTTAGCTAATTTGGATTGAGTAAAAAAGTGATTGAATGTTTAATCAAACCCAATATTGAATATGCTGACTTACAAAGTGACAGTGACAGTATATGGTCCCAAAATAAAATTTTTGTATCAATCAATATCCCCAAATCCTCAAAATTTGAACTTCTTATTAAATATTCATTCCCCATTCTATAGTTGAATGTGATAATGTTGTCGAAAGTTTTCCTCGTTTGTGTCATTACAGCACATTTTTTACGGCGAATTTCGCAGATTGTTTTTCACCCCCAAGCAACTAGTGAATAGGCCTATATATCTTTTTGTAACTTATAACAGTCATTTACGGACGGACGCAAGTAAGTTTTCGGAGTAATTTACGTTGTCAAACAGTTGAAGTTTATTATCGGTAGGCTATGTGCAGTCTTCCTGTAGCAGAAACCTTATCATAATTTCCCTACACAGACAGAAGAAACTTGTTACTCCAGTGTAGGAGCGTGTGCATACACAGTGTATTTGCACTTATTAATTATATATATTTCCTTCTCTTTATCAAATGTAGTGTGTTTTCAAAACTGTTAAGTTACAGAAGTAAGAAATATGACCATTTACAAGTGAAATAAATTGTAATTATATACATACCAATGTTATATGTTCATTATGTATTTATTTATTTGCCTTACAGGTTCTTTAAAAAGTTGGCTCTTCAAGTCATTAGGTCAAACATTAGAAGCTTAAATATATAAATAAGTTAAACAACAATTTATGAATGATGCTTGATATAATACAACCTTAATTTGTATTGTTTATATTTATAAGTGAAATAAATAGAAACTATCCTTTCTTATTATTGTAAGCGTATAGAGGTACTAAATTTTAGCAATTTTTATGTAAGTATTTAATGTGTTAACAATATATTTGTCCTCTTTGTTGTTAGATTTCAATTGAAAATAGTCAAAACTGGAGATTCTAAGGAATCTAAAAAATGTTACTTGTAGTACGGCAAGTAGTAGGATGTATTGTTAGGCCTATACCAAAAATATTTATTCTTTCCATTCGTTCTGTAACATTATACATGGCAAATCAAAGATATACAGGGTGTTTCAGAACTCCCTACCAATATTTCAGGGCATTGTTCCTGGGTTAGAAATATATCAAAATATCATATTTAAATTGTACGTCTTGTAAAGTCTTTAGTTATTCACACAGCCGCTATTTTGTTTTTTTCACTTGATAATTTTTATATCCGTAACGGATGGTTCTATTAAAATCATATTTGGTATGAATCTTTATCATACCAATGTACATTGTCAGGAAAAAAATTATTTTTTTCCACTGTATATTTTCAAAATGGCGGCCATTTCAAATTTTCAAACTCAAATATCTCAAAATCTGTAAATTTTATAAAAATTTTACAAGACACAAAAAAGTTGACAAATGTAATTATCTAACCAATGGTACCAAGTTTGTATGGATCTAACAGCAAATAACGGAGTTATTGCGATTTTACTCCGTGCAAACATTGACTTTGCTGTTAAAACGGCCTTAATTTGCATTGATTTTAATGCAAAATCAATGTTTTCACGGAGTAAAATTGAACATCTTAAAATCATTTTGAACATCTTAAAAACATCAGTAAAATCTGAACATTTTACATATGACATAACTTACCAACAAAAATGTAAATGTCTAAGAACCTCATTTAAAATAATGTACCATCATAAAACATCAATTATCACGTGATTAGTTTTACTAAACATTTAAATACATGTTCATTAATCTCCGTCATGTTATTAATTTAATAAAAAACATTTTGGACCAAACTGGAAAATTTTGTTAGAAACGCATTTAAAAGAGTCTAATACATTTTTTTGCCGAGACATTTTTGCTTAACCTAAAATGCTCAGAGAAAAATTGTAAATTTGTTCCGTGTTATTCTAATGAGGAAAATCTAAATTTCAACCGCAAATATTCCCTAAACTGCTAAAATTACGCGTACAAGATCAAATTCTAAAGTTTTCTTAAAAACCGTGTAAAACTAAAAAAAAATATTTAAAGTGAGGGTTTGTATTTGAAATTACCTCTCTGTGGATAGACCGCTTTACCTATAAAGGCACAATTGGTTAATATTATAAATTAGTTTTCTATTTCTTAAAAAGGGGTGTAAACATCGTTCCTAACGATTTTCACACAATTCAAATTGAAATTCACACTTGATTGAACAAGCTAAGATGGTTGGAGAAGTTCGCAGGGGTGTAGATTGTGTAGTGAAATAAATACGAGAACTAATCTTCAAACTTGGCGGAAGTGGAGTGAGCTAGTTGAACTACATTACCGACATTGTTATTCCTGTTACTGACACAAGTGGCGCGATAGGTCTGTTTAGTAGGGCCGGCCACCAATGCAGCCATGCGGTCACCTCTGTGTCTGTGACAACTGCGCAGAGGTGATCGCACAAATGGACAACCGTAGGAACAACCGTTGTCCGTTTTGCCGGGGGATGTGCATCGATTTCTTTTAGATTTTTCAACATTGTAAATGTTTTTTTTTTTATTTAGTTCTTAAATTTTTTTTAAGTCTTTATTAATTTTGTGTGATATAAATATAATGTTTCCATATTTACTCAACGTGTATTTCTTTCTCTACAACTAAATAATGTATCTTTCATCCGAAGAATCACCGCAAAAGCACAATAGTTTTGCCCAGGTGACACGGTCCACTGCCCCGAATGCAAATGTCAATGTCCAAATGATGTTCACAAGATGAGACCAAGAGATGATAATAATAGTGTCACTCACCAAAGAGGTTCAAGGTTATAGCTAAAAATTTACATTAATAAAATAATGTATAAATCCATAGTAATAAAAAATAGTATAAAAAATAGTATAAATCCATCAAAGCAGACTTGGAAAGTCAGAGAATTTATAACACAGTGTTTTGTTTTATTTCACTATAAAAAGAATTGGTAAAAGTATTTAGGTTTTCTATCATAGGAGTGTTTCAAGCTTATATTCTATCCCTCCCTTCTGAATGTAGGCTACACACTAAATTTAATTAGGCTACATTAATATGGATGAAATATAAAGCCATTTATTTCCCATTAGGCCTATAATAAAACTACTATTTTTTATAGCTGTTCCGGCTTTGCCGGTGGTTGTGATTTAATTTCATACATAATGAAATATCTTTAAAAAGCAAATAAATATTCTTCCATACGAATTTATTTAACTTTAAAGTTCTGTGGGGCGGAGTCCCAAAGGAACTTTGCAAAACCGTTTCTTAGTGAGCACCTATGAGGAGCACAAAGAGGAACGTGTATGAAAAATTATAACCCCGTCAGCCATAGAGTTTTGAAGATTTGTGTTCAAATCATTTATTTTAAAGCCGTTGCCCAATTTTCTTTGCAATACCAACCTGAAGAATATTTTGCTCTTCAGTTGAGCTAGTTTGCTACGTTCACTCGCAACAATGAACAGCTGCACTTAATTGAAAATAAATAACTTGGGATAGTACTGGTTACAAAACGGGCAATAGACGGCTTTTGTTTTTATCCTTCTTTTCATTTTGAGGCTCATAATGTTTATTAACTTTTATTAATTTTTATTATTTTATTTTCATTAATTTTATGTCACCAGTTTTAAAATAAAAATTTTATGGTTTTTGGACATAAAATAAAATTCCTCCACTATATTGTTACTTATTTTGAAGACTAAATTGTAATTTTTATTCAGAATTCATTACGATAACTTAATAAGTTTAGCATAGAAGAGGTCATTTCCTGGTATTTTTACAACAAACGTAATGATTGTTAACCAGGTAATAAGGCAGTAACCTTATTTAACTTTAGTTGTAAATTATGCATTCATTTCCACAACATCGATTAGACGTAGAATTAAAAAAGTAGACCTAATTCAAAATATACTGAATTAGACCTACGTTGAACTCTTTTCAACTCACGTGGTGACATTTGCTTAAAAATATGTGTACTATTTTCTTTCAACTTACCGGCATATATGTTATTTCTGTGGTTCAGGGGCCTATACAGCCTACATTCGTATAGGCGAAGACACAGTCTAAGAAAAAGTTCAACGAGACTTTAAATTTCATAGCCTACATATTATCCTATACGATGCAGCTATGGTTCTTAGCGAATTTCCCTGTAGGGAATAGGCTACGCTATTACAGAAGTAGCCATGGTAACACTTAAGCCTAGTACTATGTTCAATACGAAACTGTTGGGTAATTAACAATACTGTACCACCATCGCAGCAAACCTACATAGGTAGGCCTACTCATTCCTATGGTGTTAAGGGGGGAGGATACCGAATTCCTTCGGATAGTCTTTGAGTGTTCAGCCGAGTGATAGCCGATAGTTATTAATAACCAACAAACACGATTCTGTAGTTCAAATTATTCCAAATAATTACTTCATTAATACAATAAGTTTTAATTCCTAAAATTCGAATTAGACCCATATGATTTAGATCATACATATTCTTAGGGAATAGATCTCTGGTCGAAAAAAATAGGCCTACATATTAAACTTTATGTATATAATACCTCGCCATGAAATGCATTTAGGATACTTTTAGAATGTACTAAAACGTATTTTAAAATTGTCATAGGAAATCCATCCACACTTAATAACTTAAAAAGACTTTAAACCAACATTCACTGAAACATTTGGTAATTAGGCCTACACTTAGGCCTACACCAAAAGTGAACAAAGAATAAAATTTGTATGTCTCTCCATAAATCAATTTTAACGTAAAAAAATCTGCTCAATCAGCACAGTAACTAGTAATACAATTTCTCTATTAACCTTGATACTCATTGAAATGATTTACCGCTAAATTACCACCAGAACATACAATTAACGCAACACTTGATACTCAGGTGTCAAGCCACGAGAATGTCAGTTTGTCTAATCGTGTGAAAGACTCACGTGTAAAAATAGCTTTAAACGCGGTATCGCTCGGAAAATACTGTTATTTACAGATTAGGTTATCAACCCCTTCCCACAATACACAAGTAATGTCCGATGGTATTTTTCTTTCAAGGGGCTGTTATTTTGTTTTTGAACCATAGCCTGGTACCGCTGACATTGAAACATTGAACCATACTTATAGACTGGTATCGCTGAATCCAAAATTTATATCAGTTTTCACTAAATTTTTAGTTACATATTTATATATTCGATATTATATGTAGGTAATATTAAATTTAATTTTTGTGTAATGTGGGGCAATGTTTTATTGCAATTTCAATAAATTACTGTAATAGTAAAAAGGTTGTGTGAAGTATTACAACACAGTAAGATGGAAGTTAATTTTAATTATTTTTAATCTTTACTTTCTTTTAAAGAGAATATTATTAAGATTGGTTCTCAAAACAAAACATTTTACATGTACAGTACTCACTCTCAGAGAGTTTCGTTCTCTCAGGAAGTACTCGCCGAGGTGTTTACACAACCTGCGAATTTTCAAAGATAGTTATCCCAGACTGTTTTATACAAGTACTATCAACAACTGTCTGAGATTTTTATGAGAGTAACTAACTAACTCTCCGAGAGTGGAAATTTCTCACGTGTAAACCTAGCTTAAGAACACGACGCTTTTACGGTGTGTCAATAGAGTTTGGCACTCTTTCCCCGCGACTCCTTCAATCTACATTGGATGCAACCCGCAACACACCGGATCCGCAACACACCGCTGAGCGAGAACCGGCCAAGCGGCGCGGAGAGGAGGGCAGATGGCTGGAGAGGGGATAACGGTGGAGTTGGGGGGAGAGGCCACGAGCGGCGGCCGCCCCTACTACTACCGCCCCTACTTACTACAACTCGCCTCTCCTACGCATCGCGTTCATTCTATCGGAGCTATGAGTGATTTACACTATCGGAGCTAAGGGATTTCAACTGAATGCGTCGGAACTGCGGGAAAGTGTATTTAGGACAGACGGACAGCAGTTTTCGGGGCTATGAGTGATCGCTGTTGTCGGAGAACTGAGAAAATTAACGCTCATCGGAGCTAAGGGATTCGGAGCTAAGGGACCCTCCCAATTGATCCACTGCACGTGCATCACTGCAAATGCGAGGAAATAGCGGCAAAGTTGTGAAAACAATCACTATGTCAGGATATCTTCTGCGAATTAATTTGATCAAGGACAAAAATTGAGCTTTGAAATCGCAGGGTGCAGTTCCGCCCAAAAAATCATTGGTTCCCACCATAAGCACTAACGGAATGTTGGCCTGAAGGACAGGGTTTGATTTCAAAAAATCCTTGACTTCGCCTACCTTTGCGCCGGAAAAGCCCCATGAGCATGAGGATTGCACGGAAATATCAGCTCTGGTCTGACGACCAAGATACTCCGAGAACCTCTTTGCACATGAGTCGCCTAAAATTTGCACAGATATTGGCATCTACAAGAACGGGAGCTTGGGGGGGTTTTCTACGGCCTATGGGAATTTATTTAGCATGAAAACCTAGCCTAATGGTGTTTAACCTAGGCCTACTTAATTAAAAAAAACCTCTAAAATCCGAGAAATTAATTCTTAACCAATTTAATTTTAATACCTGAAATTTATTTCTGCTAATTAACCTACAAAGTTGAAATGTAAATGAAAAAACAGCCAGGGGTTTGCCAAAAACCAGCAAAATTCAAAAGCAAAGTGCGGTTAGTCGAAGCAAGCCGGTAGGTATATCGGAGATACGGAAAACCGAATCACCGATACCCGAGTACTGCTCGACTATCGACCGGATCGATGAATCGACCAGCCGATAACACAGACCTAACCTAGATGGGACATCCAGGCATAGGCCACACAATACCCTGCATTAAATGTTCAGTAATTAAATAACCAAGTGCATAGGAAAAGGTAATTAAAATAAATTATTTAGCAAGCATACTTAAATATATTGTTGCTTAAATACACAAGAAAACACTTCTTACCAACTACACTGACTCTAACGCTCATACCAAAGAATTTGTAATTTTAAAATAAAGAAAATTGAAAATTAATTTAATTTAATTTACTTGGGATTCAGCCAGCAGCATTCTGTGCCCGGGCACAGCGATCTGCCCCTTACCTGTCACTGATCCCAACAAAATGCAAAAGAAAATCTGAATTAAAACTTGAAAACATTAATTGGCAAAAAATATTTAATTTTCCTTTACTTCCCTTTTTTTAAAAAAATTCACTTCAACACTGCACAATTAAGACTCTGAAAAAGGCACTTTCTTCAAGCAGAGACAGCTGGCAGGCGGCGAAGGCTGGAAATCCCGAGCCGCAGGGCCAGGCCTATTCTGTAACAAACGCACAAAACAAAGGCAAAACCCTACACTGGCTGGCAAACCCTGGGTCCCTATTGCCTAACTAAACTTAAGGGAAAGAGCAGGGGATGATAAACTAGCAAGAAAAACTTGGAAAAGTTAAAAGCTAACCGAGGCTATAAGAGCGCTCGGAAAATAAAAATAAAGGCCAAAATTTAAGCTAATTTCCAACATTTAAAAAAAAAAACTACTGCAACAGGGTAGCCCAGAACCTTAGCCTTTCTTAGAAAAAAAATTGAAAAGAATCGAAGCAAAAACTACTGCCCTAGCCTAAAAAAAAAAGGAAAAGTGAGGTTAGGCTAGCCTAGGCCTACCTCATGAAGCTGTAGTCTTAGCCTGTGCTTAGCTCAGAAGCTCTGCTACCATATGAAACGGTAGTATGTTGGTTACCTATGGATAATGGGGTATTCGGAAAGCTGATTGTGGATCTATGGTGGTATTGAACTTAGTGAGTAGCTATTGGCAAACTGAATTGATGGACTATTGAGCTCGAGCAACAACATGAATGGGCTGACTAGTCATCTCTAGGTGGTAGGTGATTAATAAAAAAGAGAGTATGGAAATGGTTGAGGATTGAGGTTTTATGTCGTGAAATGAGATACCTGGGAAATTCGTGGCTTATTGACTGAACCTAGGAAACGTATCTGAAAGACATATACTGTGGGTTCTACCCAGGGACGAATCGTTGCCAAGCACAGAACCAAGAACCTATCAGCCATTTTTATGAGTGTCTTAATTATAATCTATGTATACTAAATTAATTGCAAGGTGAACATCTAATAATGAACTGTATCTAGAAATCTAAAACCCATCCTATGGCTGATGGCCCATGTCGTGAAACGACATGAGCGTTAAGGTTCCAGACTACCTCTACAGAACAAGTTACAGCCTTAATTGACTGGCTACATAATAATTGTACTTGAGATTAATTAATTAATTATCATTCCCCCGCTCATCCCTAGCCTACGGAAACCCCCAACTATACTATAACTTATCCGAGCATGGCGTTGCAGCGATGTGGTCCAGGAAAACGAAGATGGCGAAATGGGGCGAGAGCGACCGTGCGTAGGAATATCTTTCGCTCCGCGGACCGATTCGAGAAGGTTCTGGAAACAGGCTGTTGGATACCGAGGCTGTGGCCAGTGTCTCGACAATCGCTACTATATGGAGTGCTGGCGGCACGAGCCGTCACACATTTTATGTTTTAACAAAATATGAGTTTGAACTGTTCCTGAATTTTTACACGTCAGTCTAGTGTTTCTGTTACTTACTCCCTCATTGGGTGTAAGTGTCACCCAAGTCAAAGTTTTTATATATGTTAACATCAACCATAGAAGACAAAACTTTAAATCTATTTTCTGATACAAGCAAGGAGAAGGAACAACAATAACTTTGTTCGGACTTGATCTAGATCTGGGAGATGTTTTTACAATCTCCCATTTGTTATTTTTAGATTTTAAAAGTTTTATCCTGTGGGAATGCGTTGCACATTTTAAGTTAGAGGAGGATCATTTCATATCCTACAGCTATAACTACGATTGTAACAGTCAAGAAAAGAATAACATTATTGATATTCATACACAAATAGTGAAATAGTATGAACAAACAAACTGAGCACCGACAGGTTATTTTATAAAATTGAATTATTCAATTCTTCATTATTAATTGTGATGAAACTATAGTTCATGGTTCACGTCTAAAGTGTTATTTCATGCTTTGATCAAATTCCCATGCTTTGCTAACCCCTTACATGTAATACTTGATCTAGTCTGAAAACTGCCACTTTCCACAATAGTGATGACATTTTCTATATTCATTATAGATTTAGATACTAAAATGGCCAAGGAAGAAGATAAAAATAATGTCATTGTAAGAAACTTGAAAACTGCGGAGCGCCAACGCTGATGAGAGGATCAACGATGTTTGTATCGGAGACTTGAACGCCGCATGACCGATGGCTCTCCAGCCTCCTGCTGGACATTACCAACCGCTTGGGAAGTCAGTGTCGGGTTTCTCACCGTTTCCTTCACAGAGTTATCGCGGTGACGTCATAGTTTGTGACGCCATCGTAGCTGGGTTCCCGTGGACCGCGAGTCGCGATTTGTAAACGATAGCTCTAAACTGCATTATCCATTTCAGAACAATGAAGTAAGCTTAGTTCTTTCTACGGAAATTTTTTCTTTCATCTATGGGTAAGCTATAAGCTTTAATATTACGAATTTACATTGGTTAAGTAACAGAAAAGTAAAAAGTGTGCGTATAAAAAATGTTTTACTTAAAGAGATATCATGAAGGCGTTTTTTTACCAAACAGACTGACTGAAATTACTGTTAAAATGTTAACCGTCCATGGAATTTTCAAACGTTCAGGTATTCTGGACTCTTGAATTGTCGTTCAAGTAGACATAATTAATTTTCAAAATAAACAATTGGTCTTCTAACGGTTCATTATGAAAAACCTGATACAAAAACAAGTTGCAATAGTGATGAAAAATCTACATTTTTGGCTAATAAAAAACATAGTAATAGGTATTATTGCAAAAAGGGGATTTTAAAACAAATAATGGTGAAAAAATAACTTGAGAATAAACTTTTCTCGTGTGATTGACCAATTCGCTTTTTCTGAATCGATTCTTTACTGAAAATGAGAAGTATGTTTTAGGATGTTGTATTATTTACAAAATGCTGTAAAGAAATATACAAAATGACAATAGCCTTTATTACAAGAGTATTCTTGTGGATTAATTAGTTATAGTAAGTATAGAATTCCATATGCTTAGAGGTCTTGCATAGAAAGACAAGTAAGTTATTTCTGTTATCCAGAATAATGCATGAAATTTACATACAAATTAACATTGCTACTGAATCGATGATCAAGGAAATTGCACTTACTGTAAGATCTCAGGGAAAAGGCGTACATAAAATATGTTTTTTTTTTTTTAATTTCCTTATGTATTTAAAATCTTATCTATTTATAAGTACGATTGGTCTAAAATAATGACTTATTGTGACTAATTGTAAATGTTTCTTTTCTTATTAAAGTCGTTTTTAAACTACAGACATATAATTTTATTTAAAATAAACCAACTATCATATCAATACGCTACATATTTTAATCATAAAATAATATTGACTTACACCTAGATAAACTGTTCTATAGCTTAATTATTTGAATATCTTTATCAAATTTTTATATCATGAAAAAATCGCGAGCAACGTTAATGTTATATTCAGTTTTAAATGACTATTGGAATACCCATATTAGAAGAGTACTTCCTGGCTGCATATTAACACAATAAATGACAAAATCTATTGTGTTTCAATGAAGGACATAAAAACAATCGTCTTGTTTAATGTCTATCCAACCTTGACGGCACTTTGGCAACAATAGAGCTGGCTCATTCAAACCAACGAATGCAAATCAAGCGGAAAAACCTTCCCATCTCATCCTAAATTCGAGTTCGAGAACCTAGAAACGCGGTGAAATGCACATTGAAAGTCATGCCCCACGCGAAATCGGCAGGAGTCTGTTGCATACTAGTTTCAATAAACGAGTATAAATACATACTCCTAAATTTCCCAGCCGAAGAGTTGAAATAGTATATTTCTTTACAAGGGCCGAAAATGGGGTTTTGCCGGCCTCGAGATCATGTTTCAAGTTCGAGACGAAGTCGAGAACTTGAAACGATAGTAGTGTCAAATTGTTGGTGCTGGCCCAGTTCAAGGTCACCTGAGGGATGACGTCATCGAGGTCAATGACCTCACCGATGACGTCATCGATGACGTCATCGATTGCGTCATCGATGACGTCATCACTAATGACGTCATTTCTATGACGTCACACCCATGACGTCACAGAAATGACGTGCTGATGACGTCATCACCCCTTACGTCATCAAAATGACGTCACCGACGCCACTGAGGTCAAGGTCACGCCGAAACTTAAAATTTTTTGGCACTTTTGCCGTTTCTCGCACTACGCTCCGAGTTTCAGTCAGAGTCCCCGTGACCTTGACCACTTGGAGCGAATTTTCGACGAGAAACGGCAAAAGTGCCAAGTTAAACTCGAGTTTCTGACATGACCCTGCCTAAATGGGCAATCGGTTATCCCTCAGGTGACCTTGAACCAGCACAACACCAACAATTTGATATTACTGTGACCTTGAAAAACCTAACAACGGAGCGCCGACACCGATGCGCACCCCACGACAGCCACCGAGTGACTGACTGTCAGGCTCTGTGTACTCTAGGTATATGGGGAAGTGGAGGGGGAAATCTCAAGGTCATCCAAATGGAGTTTTAAAAAAGTTGAAGAGTAGAAAGACTACTCTTGTGCTTCCTGGGCGACCTCATCAACCTCTAATGGATCTGTAAACCAATCCGATCTGTAGCGGCAGGAGTCCAGAAAACAGGTGCACCACCCATCAGGTTGTCCGTAGCATTTCCGACAATTGGTAAGATTGGAGAAGTGAAATTTAATACACCGCTGCGGACAACAAGTGTAAAAGTAGTTGGATTTGTAGATTTTGAAAGTTTGTAGTACCGGTGGTGGCAGCTGTTGGTTCTTGCATCTACACCTGCAACATCCGAAGCATTCACATTGCCGGCAGGCCAACCCGTCCACTTGCCATCTTGGTAGTAGGAAACACTTGCCCTCGCAGCAATAGGTTGTCCCTGTCTCTTCCTCCCAAAGCTTCCTTGCACAATGGATGACGCCTTGTATCTCTAAACACTTATGCTCGCAACATGAGACACGCTTAGTTTCCATACTTGATGTTGCTCCGGCGAGGGAGCAAGATGAAGTGATGCCGTGGTCAGCGGGAATGGAGCTTATATAAACTAAGGTGAGTGGAGGGGGAAAGGTCAAGGTCATCCAAATGGAGTTTTAAAAAAAGAAAAGAGTAGAAAGACTACTCTTGTGTATCTATAGCGATTTCATTGATAGTGAGTGCTTCTGTATGCCAAGTTGATCTGTACTGACAGGCTCCTAAATAATGTTTGCAAAAACCTGCAAAATGATTGTTGCACAATTTGCAGCCAGTTAGCTGTTTTAATGTGAATTCAATGCAACGTTCAGGGCAACAAGTGTACTTATGCCCTCTCATCTGGTACACATGGAATGTCTTCAACTCCGGTTTCGGCTTCTTCCAAGACTTGCACTTACACATGCATTGACCAAAAGCTTCACATTTTCTACACGCCAGGCCATCCGCAACATCAATGTCATTAGGCCATGAAAAACATTTCCGTTCGCAACAGTAGTTGAGTTGACTCTCCATGTTGCTGTGGTGAAGGTGCGCGATGAAATGATGCTGCAGTCATTGAGAGTGCACGTTAAATAAACTCGGTGGAGGGGGAAAGGTCAAGGCCATCCAAACGGAGTTTTAAAAAAGATAACTAGTCGTCCTCCTCCTCCTCATCCGTTGTACTTAGAGAGCTGTCAGACGAAGAGCCCCGTGCAGGTGCTCCCCAGATGAAAAACAAATCAATTTTAAAACGAAGACCAGGATCTTGCATCATCAATTCCTTTAATTTGTCACATACTAAGTCGACCTTGTGTAAGGTGTCAACAACAAGCTTCCAATTCGTTGGTTCAATATAACTTGTAGTAGAGTCTGCCTCGCTGATAACCACATCCTCCGGCCGTATTGGAGTGTAAAGATGTGTAAAGTTCTTCGGCTGTAGCTGAGGTTCAGGCTGGCTGGAAGTAGAAGGTTGAGTGTGGACCCCTGTCGCATCGAAATCCATAGTCATTCTACATTCAATGTTGGGGTTTTCGTTTAATACATACACCAATTTCTCATGCAACATATCCACTTCTGCCGAGTCTTGCAGATGAACATTCCAGGAAAATGGCCATTCTTCATCCGTAGTGGAGTCAACTCGAGAAAGAGTGCTGTCCGCCATGATAGCTAAGCAAGGAATGATGTGAGCTACAGACTGTGGTAACAGTATTGAAAAGTAGAGGGGGTAAACCAAAAGTATGTGGAGGGGGTATTTTCAAGGTCATTTAATTTGGGTTTTAAAAAAAGGAAATAGTGGAGGGGGAATTCTCAAGGTCATCCAATTTGGGTTTTAAAAAAAAGGAATGAAGGTTACTCCTCTTCAGCCTCGTTGTCCCCCACATCCTCATTAGCCTCATCTTCATCGACGTCAGACTCGCCGTAAGGGTAGATCGGGGACATGGGCGAATATTGTGGTGATTGTTGACCGTTGTTATCGTCCCCTTGCATTCTGACTTGGGACCAATCATAATTTAAATTCATTTGTATTATGATTCCAGGGTTGTCCCGCAGTATTTCCTTCATCCGTTCGCAAATTGTTTCCAAATAGTGTACACTATCGATCGACAGTGTCCAACCCGTACTTGTACCGACATCAGTAGTGGAGTCAGCTTGGCTGATGGTGTTGTTGTCTGCCATGGTTGCTTGTCGGACAAGGAATGACGGTTGATGTGATGCTCATGCAGGAACATGGTGAAGTGGTGGGGGGTGTGGTGGAGTAGTGGGGGAATTTTCAAGGTCATCCAAACGGAGTTTTAAAAAAAAAGGAAAACTTACAAAGTAACATTGAAACTTTCCAATTGATGGTGGCGAGCGTTTTCTTCTGCAACCTTGCCGACACATGTGACTATGCCGTACAGTATGAAAAGTACAACCATAATAAGGCCGAACAATAAAAGATAGCCGTTGACTATCATGATATTTTCTGAGTGGATCTGTTTTCTTCTTATCGCCCTCTCCTGCATTCTCTTCTCCAACTCGTGGACGAAGTCACAACATGCGTGAGGACATCTTTCATCTGTTGGTAGGTTTGCCATTGTTGATGTTGTCGGTGTGGCTGTTGAAGATGGAATGAGGTTTCCAATCGCGATGTGCCATGTACACCAATAGTCAAGTGGTGGGGGTAACAAAGCAGTGGAGGGGGAAGTTTCAAGGTCATCCAAATTGTGTTTTAAAAAAAACCCATCTTGTTACTGAGCTTATATGTCAGTAACAAGATAGGTGTTTCTGCTCTTTTACTTCTTTAATATAATGAAAAAATATACATATTCTACAATGGTTAGGACAAGAAATACAACTGCTAGTCAGCTGAAGTAGTCCAAGTTGTCTGGCTCGGTCTTCATGGACGCTGGTGAGGAAGCCGTCGAGGAGTGTCCAGGCTCTTCCTTTGACTGCCGGGTGTTCCGTATATTGCAAGCGTAAACTTGCACATTTATACGGTAGCCTCGTGCCACCATCAGCTGCAACTCCTTGTATAAGTCGTTTAGCTCCTGCTGAGTCTTGATGCTCACCTCCTCGTAACTTGCGCAACTAACGTTCAGAGACATCTTGATGTTGCTAGGTTGGCTGCTGGAGTAAAAATGAAGCCGAGGCACAGCGCTTGGAGGTACATGAAAAAGTGGTGGGGGTAATGGTGGTGGGGGTATAGAAAATCCAATTAAACAGTTCTAAACTTTTTCCATCGATACAATGGAATGGAACAAATAGCGCAGGTGTCCTTGTAATTTTCAAATCGAAACAGTGGCGCTAGAAATCCGAATTGTTTTTTACCACCATCCTGTACGAATCGCCGAAGGTCTCTGACGGCGGCCTCGCCACAAGGCCTACAAAACTTTTCCCCGTCGTGGAACTTATACCAGGAGTATTCCGAATACCCTTTATTTTCCCTCCTGTAGCGTTTGACATCTTCTTTTATTGTTAGTGGGATGTTGTCTTGTAAACATGTTGGGAACAAGTCCTTGTGAGTTATAACTCGTTGTATGCAAAGCTCGTACAAGGTGCTCATCGTTTGCTAGTTGGCAACAGACTGACCGTTTTTCGCATCCAAGCAGGTTTGAATCCTAGTGCGGTAGTGGGGGTAATTACAGTAGTGGGGGTAATTGTGAAATGCAAAGGTCAAAGGTCAAGGTCACCCGCGAAGTTTAAAAAAAAATGCAACATATCAATACGTGAAGTCTGTCACATATTGATATGTTGCATTTTTTGTTTTTTTTATTTTTTTTGTCTTTTATGATTCGTTTATTTATAAAACATTACAACAACAACATATGTACAACATTAAAACTTAAATCTAACACTGCTGCTTGTCAGCGATGTGGATGGTCAACTCTGTAGAATTGCTACCCGTGCAGCCGTGGGACACCAGGTATAGACACCCGGGTTGAATAGAGCGAAGATCCTCGTTTTGTAGAAGATGGACGAATCTCTTGGGCAGGTACACCTGGAACTTTGGTTCATCCCCCGGAGTAAACGGTGCCTCGCTGAGACTGCAGCAGATGGCCTCCCCAACTGTAGTCTCCATCTTCTTCATAGCATGGATTATGTAGTGCTTCTCGTCTTTTAGTTCCGAGCACTTCTTTACAGGTAATATTGTTGACTTGGAGTGAGCATTGAACTGCTCGACCAAAGTCTGAAGGAACTGGTGAGATGCCATGGTCAGGTTACAGATCGTCTTCTTGCTCGGAGATGTTGTCGTCTCGGAATCTCGAGTAATACTCATGCCAGGTCCCTGTCTGCTCCCCACTTATATACTCTCCGTTACCCCCACCACTCCCTAATTCCCCACTTTGAAGGTAAGAGGCGAGTTTATAGGCATTTTTCAAAGCGCAATGTCTATCTTTATCATGTTCTGGGCTTTTTGTACAAATACATATGGTTTCCAGCATGTATTGATAATTCTTATCCAATTCCACATCATTAACCGGAACATGAGTAAATCCTTCGATCCATCTTTTCTTTTCCTGCCCCTTTGTGTAAATATTGGTAAACTTGTCTGAAAAGTGATGCATAATGTGATACAAGTCCGTGTAACTTGTAAAACCATCATACCAATCGATATGATGGAAGTGTTTTGAAATCCATCTGTTGGTAGTAGCGGCTTTACTAGTTAAAGACGAATAAGAACATGGTGGTTTAAATAAAAACGAATAAGGAACACTTGTATTCATGTCCAAAAACACAAGTTCTTTTATAATGAATCTATCATCATTACCACGAAACGCTTGAAACTCAATAATACCAGGCTTGGACTTTACTTGTTCTTCTTCTCCCTTGTCCATTTCGAAGGTCACACGTCTGCTCATTACGAAGTCAGGAGGTCAACTGATTTCCACACCACGGTAGGTACTACTTTTATACCAGGCCGTACAGTTGTTGGCGCGTTGGTGTATATTTAACGTGGGCACCGTCCCCAATAGGCCTAACCCCACAAAATGTTGGTTATTGTTTTAAAAAACTAACCATTGTCATTTAAGTTTCCATCTTTATATTTTCCTTATTTTCATTTTCATCACTAACACTTGATTCTTCTCCTCCATCTTCCTCTTCTTCCTGTTTTACTGATTTCTTATGTAGTTGAGCGTACTTTTCCAATTGTCTCCACATCTGTACTTCATGAGGAACTCTATTAAATATAGAAGTATCCACAGGTCCGTATAATATAGGTGCGTCCGGTTGTTTGTCCAAAGTGTCTTCCAGATAATCTTTAATAATCGAACTTGAAAACACCAGTTGTCTCAAGTATCTTGTTATAGGTTCAGTAGCACAAGTTAAAATGAAAAACTCCTCTCGATTAAGTTGAATTTTGTTATCATGTCTTGTTGTGTCTCTAAACCGTAGCTGATGATCACCACGTTGTTTAATGATATCAATTTCCACATTTGAATCCAAAAGTCCTACTCTTGTCTTTCTTCCAAACATGTTACTACTTAAATAGCATTCTAGTAGATGCAAATGTTTCATAAACGATTCCCAAGCACTGTCCGTAAACAAAATCATTTTGGGTCCATGAGTTAAAATTACAGTAGGGGAATAATCTGTAGATTTCATAACACCGATTAAAACACTTTTATCCAAACTGGAAGAGATTGGGTAAAATATTCGCAAAAATACCTCACTCAATATGTTTGGAGAAATATTATCTTCAATATCCCTTTTTCTCTTTTGTATAGTCTTTCTTCTTTTACCTTTTTCTTCAACATTATTACTGGCGTGAAGTTGTCCGCAAACGTTTTGTTCACCTCCTTCCTGGTGACCTTGAGGATCTAAAAACTCAGATATCTCCTTCTCAATATCTACCACATTTTCAGGTGTACCACTAGGAGAAGCCATATTGAATACGATGCTACCCATACAACAGTAGGCAACAAACTGATGAGGAGCGGTCTGTACGCTCTGCTTTTATACTCGCGGAATGAAACAAAACCGGTTTTTACAATACATTTTTAACAATTCCAGTTAATGGTGTGTATGTTACGATTTTATCATGTAGAATTAAACAGTATGCAGTTGTATTAGCCGGTATAGCATCGTTGAATTCCATTTCTATTTTTATATCCACACTTGAAGACTTTACTGATTCATTTTGTTTAGAACAATCGATTACAACTATTGGGTAGGCATCGAAATATTTGTCAGGTGGTAATAAAGGTGTATTTGTTTTACCGTAATATGAACTTTGGAATCTCGCGTACATATCGTACAATATACTGTATTTCTTCTTAGTGAATGACACATTTAAATTGTCGTATGGAAAGAATTGTGAATTTAAATAAACTTTAATATTTTTCAAGTCACAATGATCAAATTGTCCTGCATGTTTAGTAATGGCGTCTCTTCTACCTGTTTGTAAACCAAATATAATATACCTGGCTCGTTCTACATAATTCGATGTTTTAACAGTCCAAGTGTGTCGATCCGTAGTAGGTAAACTGGGATGCTCATGAAATTCCCAACTTCTAAATGGAATAACAATATCACGATCGGCTTTTAATTTTCTTAAAAGTAGCATTCTATGCTCGTCAGCCAATTTAACATGTGGAACTCTCCATACAATTTTGTCTAATTTTAATTTCCATTCTAAAGTCGCATCTGTAGTAGCATCTGCAGCTTTAATAATGTCTTTATCGTTAGAAGATCTCAACAAAACTAATTCTTGTTTAACGTTTAATATTATTTTCCTATAATCTTCAGCAAAACCAAGCAGCAAACGTAATGGAATATGAAAATCAAAATATCCATTTGGATTTGGAGTGATCGTGTCAATCGTAGGTAATACCCATCCGGCAGGTTTAAGTAAATTGGTTTCATTGGGTGTTATAGATGTTAATCCTTTTAAAGTTGTCGTAATACCTACTTTTTTAGTGGAATCAACTGTTACACCTGATATTTCATATCTAATTTCATCAAATAGGAAAGCCATAGGATTATTTATAAATGGAACTGTTGTACCAACAGTAGTACCGTCCTTTTTAGTAACTTGTCCTTCAATATACAAGTAACTTTCACATGGTAGTGTGTAAATGTCTTGATTTTGTATGGGAATACGAATTTCATCGTTATTGTTTAATTTCGATGAAGTGTAAGGGTTGTGGGTGTGATATTCTTTTTCCCATAGGGTTTCGTCGAATGTTGGACCCTGCGCTATATCCAGTATATCCATACTCGGTTAATTTTAATCCAATTCTCTCTAAGAAACGAATGTTCTCGCGTGTTAACTCCTCCACAGCTGAAGAGCTACTAATGCGGTTTCCCGTAGGTTGTTCGCTTTTAAATGTTAAACCCATGGTTTTGTATTAAAGTGTCGATTTTAAATGTAATCTAATCGTAATAGGCTCTTCTCTGAAGTCTACCAAGTTACCGTCTTGATCCAATACGCTCAACACGATGTCTGAAATGAAAGTGGTGTTCAACGGTAGATATACCAGGTTTTGTGGCTTTTCAACAATTTTAAATCCAGGTGGTACACTTGGGTAAAAAGTATGTATGATGTGGGTGTTAGCCCCATCCCTGTAAGCACCTTGTATAATGTTACAAGTTATGTCTATACTATTGACTTTTAATATTGTTACTGTTTTCTTACCGGAATGTGTTACATCTGGTTCTAATACAGGCCCATCGTTGGAAAATCCTAATAAATCACCAATTGAGTTTGGTTGAGTGAAATCTATATAATATTTGGAAGTAATTTCAGCTTTCATCGTATTATTATTACCTTTTAATGTTATATTGTCTTTTCCCATTTTAGTTTGCAAAAATTCATTTATATGATCAATTTCATAAGAACCTGTGGGTAACCTGCACTCTTGTAAGTCTGTAAATTTTCCACTGGCATCCTTTCCCTTATAATAATGCAATACGTTATTTTTACCTTCCGTAACATTGGGGATAGAGTTGTAAGTTGTAAAATCCAATAGTGCCGCCTCCCAAAACCTTCCTTTTTGCAAGCGTAACGCTGGAAAAAGGATACTTCGTAAAGTGGACGATTTTCCTGTTAATGATACCGTATAGGAAGACATCTCAATAGTGACTGATACTTCTAGCTAGAAATTCCAAACATAAATGGCCGCATATTGAAGTATTATCAGGTTGTTCTCTTTTATAGTTATAATATATGTTTTTAGCAGATTTAAAGTAATTTTGAAGTTCTTTTGGTGGTGGCAAATTACCGAAACTATCAAAATAATATACATTGTTATTTAGTTTCTTATAACAAACCCAATGGGTGCCAGGCCCTTCAGTATTATCCAAATTTACAATTCCAGTCTCATTTTGCCACATTTTCTTTGGTAAACTGTCTTTCATAAACACACCGCGGAAAAATGGTATTTTTAAACAGGAAATATATTTAAATAATTCAATATTGGTTAATGCTTTATGTGGTATGACCAATTGATTTCTTTCATTTAATATGCACGATAAGGTCTTAGGTAAAGACCTGCCCCGTTTTTTACCATTGACCATACGGTGGGCTTCTTCCTGCCTTTTCTTGTAGATCGTCGTCTTCTTTTTATATTTCCTCCATGTTTTCTTGTGGTTGACCTCCTTTTTACTCTCCTTCTCCTCCTTCTTCCACCTCCTACTGCTGTTTTAGCCTTCATACCTGCTGTTACTGCTAAAGCTGCTGCTTTTTCTGCTATGCTAGCGTCACTTGATTTTACTCGTTGCCAAGCTATGTCCGCAAGCTTTTTGTCAGCTATTGATCTATTTTTTGAATCGGCAAACGTGGAATATGCGATATCGTGTTCTTTACAAGCCTGATCTAACTTGTTTATGCCAGGATCGCCTCTTTCCAGTCGTTTTTTCAATTTAGTTCCTGGTCCGCAATACTGATAACCTCCTGGTATATGAAATTCGTATGGTAATGCGTCTATTGCTCTATTTACTATGGATCCTACTGGAATTTGTTTTAAAGCTTTACTTAACAGAGAAACCGCTGTGGACGTGATCCCACCTCCTTTTCTTGCAGTGTCTCGATATGGACTGATGTACTTGAACGTCATTATTGTCCTTTTATAATGGCAATGTGCAACTCATGTGTTAACTCTATGACAGGTTGCACATAAATGAAGTCATTTATTGAGTTATTTACTTAAATATCAATATCACCCCAATCTGATGATCTAAACTGTTTCGTTTTAGGGTTAATAAAGTATTTATTATAAATTTCTCGTTTAATATACTC
This sequence comes from Neoaliturus tenellus, assembly GCA_030545055.2. Taxonomy (NCBI): domain Eukaryota; kingdom Metazoa; phylum Arthropoda; class Insecta; order Hemiptera; family Cicadellidae; genus Neoaliturus; species Neoaliturus tenellus. Next base: position 105,815,756 of record CM061531.1, on the reverse strand, counting down.
ACCTCTCATGGATTCAGCATAAGTATTATGACCTGATTTTCCTTGAAGAATATCTGGTGTAAAATGATTGTGTAAATCAAATATCGCATTACCTAAAACTTTTACAAGAAAATTAACAGTGACAGCATTATCTACATGTTCAGGGTCTTTAAGGTTTGTTATACGTTTATTATTACAATTATACACTTTACTATCCTTTAATGATGTTGTAATAGTCTGTCCTACAGTTGCAGCATCATTTGCTTCTCTTCCTTGTGCCAAGTCTCTTATCACTCTATTTTTACATGTAAACCATCTAAAATATCGATCTGGATCTAGATGTACGGTTTGTGATAAAGCAGCTGCATCTTGTTTTTCATAACCCCATCCCATATTTGATAACTTTTTATCCATGCAATCCCAAGCATCATTTTTGTATGTTAATAAATTAAATTTTTCATTACCTTGAACAAATTCATCCCCTTGCTTCGATACTACTTGATCTTGTTTTACAAAAGAGGTTGTTTCTTGTTTTAAGGTTTCCATCATTTGACCCACTGTTGCACCATCTGATGGCGCCGAACCATCTTTAACATTTGCTAAACAATTATTAAAACAATCTATAACCCCTACATCACGTATGATGCAATGATCTTTAATATATTTTAGATTTACAGCATCGTTTTCAGTTTTTGGATAGCCTATATCATTAATAACAAATTTATAAAAAGAAAATCCATCTTTTGTCTTTTCAGGTATCAAAGAATGTAAATAGCGTCTATTTACGCTGTCTTTTGCATCTTTAGGGTCATCTACGTTGGATATACGTTTATTGTTGGCACTATACGTTTTCCCATTGAATTTTAACGTATTTTTTAATTCAGATGACAAATAACCTTTGTTTATCGCATCACCATTTTCATTTGGTTTACCAACGTTGATAATTCTATGATTTTCCGCGTCATATGTGTTATTTTGTAGTTTTAATGTTGGCGATATCTTTTCCTTTAATATTTTTAGATTTATTGCATCGTTTTCATCCGTAGGATCTTTTATGTTTTTTAACCTTTTATTACTCATATCATAATCTCCATCAGGTGTTTGTGGTAAACCAGCACTTCTTTTTAAACTATTGGCATAGTATAACCCATCCGAGGAGTAACGTCCGAACTTGTCGACACTCATGGTGCAACTGAATAGTATTCTAGGGAGTAACGCATTTTTATGAGATTACCCCACGGTTTCGGAGTTCATCCACTAAAGCCACCCATTCGTTTTCCAATCCAGTATGACCCGCTTCTTTAGCTTCATGTATTAGTTTCATTCTATCCACCAATTTATTGATATTATTGTAATAAATCACATTTGTGTTATATAGTTTCTTCATTAAACCTGTACCCGTAACGGACTTACTTCTTTTTCTTCGTTCCTGAGCACTTACATCCAAAGTGGATGCCATAAATCTTCGTTTTACAGGTTTTCTTTGTGTTAACGGCATTGTTTGTCTTCTAGTTGGTATTAACTTGGATACAAATTGTTTATACTTTAAAGACTTAGATCTAAAAGGAGGCTGGTCAGGTAAATACTTTCTCCTATATGCATTTGTCTGTTCCAAAATATTTTTATATGCTTCCATGTCTTTTTCTTTCACTACCGATACTGAAGGCTTATTTTCAAATAATAATTCAAATAATCCTTTTGTGCCCTTATACCTTTGATCACCAATGACAATATTATCATGTTCGTCAACGTTTAACGGGCTATTACCTATCATTAAACCGTCTTCTGTTAATCTCGCTCCATAACTATGGTAATCCTTATTAGGAATTGTTCCGAGTAACATTTTTACCATGTATTTCCTTCCTAAAGGTCCTTTGTTATGAATGTTTTCACCCAACAAGCTTATGTTTGACGGACCTTCCCTTGTCTCTTCTTCTTTTTCCTCTTCACTAGCAGTTGATACAACTTCATGTCCTCTTTTGGCTTTTACTTCATATAATTCTTTTATTCCGCTATAGTCCGGTGATTCTAGCTCTCTTTCGGGTTCTCCACCGGTAAAACCACTATACGTAGAGGATTCCGGGTCTTCATCACTAAACTCTTCTGATTTTACATTTTCTCTTTCAAACTTCGTAATAGGTGCAATCGCATCTCCTTCCAATACGGGTTTAGCAAATTTTTTGTTTAATTGTTTCAAGGGTTCAGTAATAGGTTTAAAAGTAGATTCAAGGAATTTCTCCCTCTCGCTAATACCTAGTTTCAATGCTCTGTTTTTAGCCCGAATAGAATCACTAAGTGATTTTATTTCTTTTACTAATTTTTCTTGGTTAACCATGTTTGTAGCAAGACGTGTTGTACAACAATGAACGTGTTATACCACGTTTAATGTATTAATATAAATTTATCAAATCCTATCCTGTATCGACCATTGTTTAGCGGTTGTTCCTTCATAATTGTTAGGAACCCATACTTTTCAGCCCAAGCCTTTCCACACAACTCTTTAAATCGTTCAAATGTTATATCCGCATTTACATGATCAAAATATATATGTTTTAGGTTGGTTTCGTCCTGTTTAAATACAATTAACATGTTTGCATTGTCTCTAATGAGTTGTTTAGGTATTTTGCTGTAAGTTTGGCCAATATAAATGCTATCTATGTTGTTATGTCGACCCATAGCGAAGTAATTCCTTATTGTGTTTTGGTTTTCACAAGATACATCGTCGAATATAAACACGGAGAATGGTTTAGCTTCTTGTGGCTGCATGACACTCTCGCTTGCATTAAACTTTAAATATTTAACTTCAGGCACATTAGTCAGTATTTTTTCCAATAATTGATACTTTGGTTGTTGTAGTGATTTTGAAAATACATATAGATTGTTAAATCGTAATCCTTTAGGGTTTGTAATCAAATTGAATACTACATTAGTTTTTCCACAGTTGGAAGGTCCGGTAACCAGACAACGAACGGTGTTTGGTAACAAATCGCCATGCTTCCCACTATTGAATTCTGAATTATCCACTGTGAGTTCATCTATATTATTAATAGTAAAACTCTCTTTTTGTGGTACTATCTCCATCCTTTGTAATGGTTCAACCTAAAATGATTCTCTATCGTTATATCAAATCCTTTTTAGGTATCCAAGAATCTTCCGTCTTATTAAATCCTAACCATCGTACTTTGACCTTATCTTTTTTCCGTTGCAACACCTTTTCAACTAAATATACATCGCCTACTGTTGATTTTAACATTTCATGTCCATAAAACCCTCCTTCAAGCAATTGTCCTTTATTATCTTTTAAAATATATGTCTCAGGTACTGTAGGTTGTACTTTGAATACAGTAAAAACCTCATTGGTCCAATTTGGCAGGTATCTTTTACTGAATACACCTTTATATTTACTTATTCGCACTTTATCACCCACATTAAATTTTTTAGGCTTTAGTTTTTCAACTTTTGGTTTAGTATTCGTTTTTATACGTTTTAATACAAGGTTTTCATTTTTACTAGTTACTTGGTTTGGTTTCATCCCGATAGTCCTATGAAATTTGTTATTGTAATCGTTTATAAGTTTTGGTAACATATCAATCCATATGTGCGATCCTCTGTTGGAAAACATTTTATACATTGCACTTTTTAAAGTTCTGTTGAATCTTTCGATTATTGAGGCTTTTACTTCTGAATTGGTTGAATAATGGTTTATATTGTGTTTTTTCATTAAATTTGCAAATTCCTTATTAAAATATTCTTTTCCATCATCTGTTTGTAAATGTTTAATAGTATGTTTGTCTCTTTGTATAGCTGTTTCCATTGCTTTTGTAACACTTTTGCCACTTTTATCTTTTAGTGGTAAAGCATCTGCCATTTTTGAAAAACAGTTAATAACAGTCAATATGTATTTATATCCTTTATTTTGTTTGCTATAAGGAATCATTTCGATTAAATCCGCTTGATATAAATCATTAATTCCTTTTATCACCGTATTTCTTCGTGGAAACTTTCTTCTTGCAGGTTTATGAAGTTCGTTGACAATTTGTTGCTTTAAGTCCTTCATATTGCAGGTTTCAATGTTTGTTGTATCACATGTATAATCACAATGAATGTTGTTTTAAATATTCACATCATTTATATGGGTCAAGGTCATCCAAACTTGTGTAAAAAAATGGGGAACACGGCGTTGGACTTGCCGTGTTCCCCATTTTTTTACGGAAGGAGAAAGGAATAGGGTCGTAGTTGTAGAAGGACGAAGAATAGGTTACTAGTTGATAGGGTTTAGAGAGTAGTGGCCAAAAGGAAGAGTGTGGATTTTGTCGGGCATAATGTGTCTTTTATCATCCCGAGCTGACAACGCTTTTTTAATTTCGGTGACACTGTAGACTTGATGCTTGAAGCTTCGGATATTGTTGAATGTTGCTGATATCGTAGTATCTTCAAACAAACAAGTCTTGTAGTGGTCAAATGTCACGTGTTTTTTCAAATAAGATGTCTTCACTCCTTTTGCTTTCTTCACTGTCGGTGTGTTGTTCTCGTGGTACATCTTAAATGAATACAATTTCGCCATCAGCGCCACTATTTCTTCTAAAGGCATTCCATTTGCTTCATCTTTGAATTTTCCAATTACTTTTTTATATTTTTCATTAAAATTTGGATGGTTTTTCGGATAGTCAGAAAAATCGAAATCTTCTTTGTATGGAAAAGTCCTTAGGTCTTCATACATGTCCAACGTCTTTATCCAGTAGATAAACGCGTCCGTATCCATGTATGCGACTCCAATGTTTTCCCTTCCGTAATGTTTAACCATTTTGTTATAATGGAAATCATACATCAGGGTTTTACTTATATCCAAAATCGACATACCTATGTATAACGGACGGTCCATGACTATTGTTGTTTTCTTCATACTGACAGCGACTAGATTTTCGTTTATAATCATGGATGTTCCGAAATTTGGTTTTTGCACTAATTTTTCCAATTTCCTAGGATCACTCACTAATTTTACATTTTTGTGTTTTCTTTTGTTCTCCAAGGTCTTCCCAAAGATGGCATTGTTCATTAATTTATAGAAGTCCTTTTCAAATGCTGTTGTCGCTGCAGCTCTTCTTGCAGTGTTGGAATCAATATATGGTTTCAACCAACAAGACTGGGTGAATTCAATTGCTCTATGAATTCTCACTATACGTAGACCCAATTCAAGAGCCTGTTGAACTACCCAGTAGTGAGCCACATAGCGATCCTTATTCTCCAAGGTCATCATCAATTTTGGCCATCTTCCTGTCGGTGAAACTTCAGTCTTGGCTAGGAGAGGCAAGTCGTAGTGATGGTCATGAAGGTGCTCCGGGTATTCAAAATCACAGTCCAAAATATAGCCTTTTGGACCATCCTTTGGAATCTGTGAGATGTCTCCGATGGTGGCCGGGTCGATCCACTTGAAGTCAGCGTAGGGAAGCGGATTTGACATTGCCCAACCATAAAGGTTGTTTGCATCAAAATAGCCTAGGTAGACCGATGGTTGTTGCTCGTCGAAGCCGGGGATGTACTTGTTGTTGGCTTTGACATGACGTGTTACAGCTTGTGTCAAACCGCCCCGTACACCAGATTCCATCATGAGCACCATATCAATATCCGTTAGAAGTTCCAGTCGACAGTTGGTTGACTTTAGCATAGCTTGCCATGCTAATCCTGGAGATGTGTACGAGTGTAGAGGGTCCAGTCCATAGGCGGAGAAGCAGGTGTTTCTGAATTCTTCCATCACATCGCACAGCAGAGTTACGTCCAATTTTATATAAAAGTCAGAATATTCCCCTAAGGTTTGAATGTTTAGTTGGTTCCAAACATTACATGCATGATTGTAGTCTTCAACGGAGATTTCACTTTCGTTTAATTTGCTGTTGAAGGCTTCAATCGGCGGTAGACTGGTTTCTTCAAATTTTTCTGTAGAAGTTATGTAATCGTAGGGGAACACTCCTTTCCGTAATACTAGGTCTAATTTATCTTCAGGTACAATTTTTCTGGTTTCTTTTAGGTCTTCTCTTCTTAGGTTTTCTGACAATTTGGCTAAACTAGATGCCATAAATCTGTAAGAGTCTACGAAGCGAAGTTTAATTTTACCTACTGTTTTTGAAAAGCTGATGTACTTTTCCAATGTTGTAGCAAGAACATCAATTTTACCATCATCTCTTCCTAACTCCGGGATAATAAAGTGGGAGTCGTAGCCGCTAAGATTGTGTAAAACGACAGGAATAAAGTTTGGCAGTTTGTAATTTATATTGCATGAATTACAAGCAGCTCCTCTGTATAACCCTGTCAGGTGATCGTGATCTCTTACTTTTGGGTTTTCTTCACTGAACATCTTCTTGCATAAATAGCATCTTGTCGCTAAGTTGTATTCTTCTTGTTGATTTTGGTTTAAAGGTTCCATAGGTACAATATTACCGAACAAGCGTTGAACCTTTCCAGCAATATCGTACAGTTGGTCTACAAAATACTTAGCGGCTTCTTCACCACGGTAGAGTATTGGAGTGGATGTTAAACCATAGTCTTGCAATTGGTTTTCAGACAAGGTTGATTTAACTAGTAAACAAAAACTGTTGGGCTGATGCAACTGATATTTTGTTCTTCTAGTCACTTCGCCGTCCGGCAGCTCCTGTGGTACTAACGTTGATTCAAAATCTGCATAGACCACTATTGGAATTCGGTATTGGTGAACTGTCTTGTTAAATTGTATTGAAGCTCGGGTAGGCGGTGGAAGACTTATCTTTACTTCATAGTTCTCGTTGCAAAGTCTTTTATGTTCCAATAACCAGTCCAATCCTCCACGTCTTGAATCTTTCCAAGAAAAGCAGAAACATCTCTTGCAAACTGTAATCCTATTTACTCTTTTGGTCAATTGTTTTACAACTAACGCTTCAAAGTCTTTTATCCATACATAATGGGAAATTTCACCCTTGGTTATCAATAGCAAATCCGTATGGTTTCTTTGCTCAACCTTTACTACCCGCAAAGGATAAACGTTGTTGGAATCATCCAGACCAAAAACATTGACTGAAACGCCAGGATTTTTCTTTTCAAATTTGTCAATATCTTTTAAAGTAACTGGGTAAGTAAGACCTTGAAAGTTGTAGCGGTGTTCATTTTCGTAATATTCTCTACCAACTCTTTCAGGATGATCTTTAACATACTTGGTTAACATTGCATACTTGAAACATTCATTACCCTCATTTTGAACATTTCTACACGAGTTAGTGTTTTGGATTTTCTTTGGTAGAGGGATAAAACTACTACCTCTTAAACCATATCCATGTTTATGAACCCTAACATCCATACCTTCGATTGATGACAAAGTCCATCCAGATCCTCTTCCTTCATGTTCTTGGAGTTTGGTTATAAGTTCCTCCAAGCATTCTTCAATAATATCATCAATGTCGGAGGTGAAGGTAAGGGTTCGGTTTTTGGTAATGAATGCTCTCAATGCTGTTTCACCATCAGTATTGTTAAACATAGCCTCTAACACCATTCCAAATTTAATAAAATTTAGCCTTTGTAATTCTTCCCTCAACGTTTGACCAACAAGTTCCTTAGCCTGGGTTATGAATGTTTCCAATTCCAATTGAACGTTATTAATTTTGAAATGTGTTACAACTCGTCCTGGCAAAGCTGTGGTGCGCAGTTGTCTTACATCTTCCAGTTCTTCTTCTTCCATATCCTCTTCTTCGGTGTCCTCTTCTTCGGTGTCCTCTTCTTCAATAGGTCTTGTAGCAGTAGATGGTCCAGCACCAGCAAATTGGATCACACTAGGTCTTCTTCTTTGCATTTGCTGTAGATAGCTGTCGTAGTAGTCCATCTGCTTCTGATGCTCTTCCAAAAACAGGTCAATTGAGTCTAAGTCTATTTCATCCATGGTAATATCTTCTTTTCTATCTTCGTCTTCATGTAATTCTCTGTGTATGATGAAAAGATCTTCGTCTTGAAAGATTTCCCCACAAATGTCGCAAAGAGCCATTTCAAACAGTTTGGCTTTGAATGCACACTCTGTGAATGTCCACGCAATAATGAGCAGCGCACTCCACCGGGACCCTTTATATCCGAGGCAGATAGGTGGGGAAAGTGACGTCATATGGAAACAGGTTATCACTCATGTGCTAAATTTAGCCTTTACACAACCGTTTGTAATACATTTATCAGTAGGCTTGATAAATTGATGATATTTGGTCTAGATTCAATAATTTGTACAAGTTTTTTCAAAGATGTCTGTTTGAGCAAGTTTATATAGGTCAAGGTCATTTGGAATTATTATTTTGAGCGGGGGATAGAGCACTAAGCAGCATCATTTACTACAAAGTGCTCTATCCCCCGCTCACATTCTTTTTTAACTTTTTGTTTAAACTTTTTACAAGGGTGAAACATCACCATCAGAGTCGGAATCATCCTCATCACGGAATAGGCAGCGATGACAATACATAATTCTTCTGGCAACTAACATCCTATCCATTGGACGATGGGGAGTGTCTTGTTCTTGTTCTTCTTCTTCGATTTCCAATTGGAATTCCATTTCCGACTCAGATGACGACTCTAATGTTTCGTAGGCGTGCAAGTCCACCTCATTGTCCGTTGAACCAGCTTCGTCAGAGTCCGTTTCAATATCCATTATCTCTTCCTCCTCCTCTTCTTGATCAACCGCAGGTAGTTGGTCCTCTACTTCTATAATTTCTAGAGGTATTACCTCCAGAATAGAGACAATCCTGTTGCGATGGAACACGGTTTTGTCAAGTGGAGCCATGGTATGGAAGTGTTGTATCCATCCAATTTGCTTACCCTTTTTATACCCCCACCAACTATACAATTTATGTGGGTCAAGGTCACGTAAAGATACCCTTTGAGCGGGGGATAGACCACTAAGCAGCATGCTAGTCCATTGCCGCAAAGTGATCTATCCCCCGCTCTATTCCGCAGACCACACTCAAGTCCAAGTCCACATCCAAGTCCACATCCATATGTTACACTTTATTATTACTGCCACCAAGTAATTGTCACTCGCACATTTACTTGGTTTTGATAAAGGTACTGCACAAACTCCATATTGGTTGTTTGTTCGTTATACAAATGCATCATGAAATATGCAATCTTATCGATTGCGGCATTGTCCAACGGTTCGCAATTCACAAGTTCCAATGTGCCCTGGCTGGTCTTATCCTCTATAAGTTCCACCACTTCGTTGATGTCTTCTTCCAAGAGGATGAACTCAACACTGAAGCTCTCCATTGTTGTTGTTGATAGTGTCTAGACAAATGCTTGACTAAATACTTTATTCATTAGTCCTACATATATACCAATTTCCCCCTCCTATTACCTATTCCCCCTCTACCTTTATATAGGTCAAGGCCATCCAATAATACCCTTTGAGCGGGGAATAGACCACTAAGCAGCATGCTAGTCCATTGCCGCAAAGTGATCTATCCCCCGCTCTGTATTCCACACAAGTCCTAGTCTTTACACACACATAAGCCCCCCAGTCTTTTACACTTACTCATATACTCTGTCCTCCCTGCCAATTAAGAGTTCCCCATGTTTGCCACTATTTTCAATTAACCTTTCCAAGTCCCAAAACACAATGTCCAAATTAACCAAGTTCGCTCGTCCAATTTGAAACACACTATTCCCCCCAAAGTCACTTGCTCTCACTTGTTGTCCTGTATACTGCTTCTTCTTCCACGCTACAATCACTACCCTACCTTCTTCAACAACCATTTTTTTAACATTATCATACACCTTCTTCAACATCCCTCTACAGTTTAAATAGTTTATGGTTACATACTCCCACTCCTTACCAATGATCAGTGATCCACTCATTTTCTAGCGTTCCACTGGAAGGTTCAAAGCAGAATGAAGTCGGGATGTACAGACCCCCCTCTTTTATACCAGTTAACCGGTTGTCCTTGCTGTAAAGTGGGTCAAGGTCATCCAATGCTACCCTTTGAGCGGGGGATAGACCACTAAGCAGCATGCTAGTCCATTGCCGCAAAGTAGTCTATCCCCCGCTCTGTATTCTACACACACACACACATGTCCCTGTCCAAGTCTTTCATTACATACCCAATATATATTCAGTTCCTTCATCATCACTATCACTCATCACTGCTTCCACAAACTCCACAGGATTAAAGTTAAATTGTTTCAATTGTTCTTTTAAGTTTTCAATTTGTTGGTCCTTTACTTCTAAAACACTGTGAAGGTGTGATATGTAGTCCGCTGCCTCGTTGATGCTTGCTACTCTCGGATCGCCTAACTTCAAGCTGGGAACTACACCCTGCAGCCTGTAGTACGCCATACGCCTTTCTTGCTCCTGCCGTTGACCAGGACTGAGCAAGCCTTGCCCGTCTTGGCTCACCTCCAGCAAGGTCCGTAGCATTGGAGCTTTGCAGGCGTTTGCCCGAGCAACAGTTATGCTGTGGAATGGTCGAGCAGGTCCACGAGTAGCAGGCAGGACGTTGGCAGCACGCCTTCTTGAAGAAGAAGAGGAAGCCTGAGAAGTTTTGCAGTTGGAAGCCATGTTGAAGTGAGGTATTCAGCTAAGCGATACAAAGCAGAATAACCAAACTGCACATCAATACCCGTATATATACACTTATCAGTGGTGGGGGTACTAGCTAGCCTTGGTAAAGTGGGTCAAGGCCATCCAAAAACATTACCAGAACGGGGGATAGATCACTAAGTGGCATGTTAGTCCATTGCCACAGAGTGATCTATCCCCCGCTCTGTATTTCACATTCACGCACACATTCATACATACACACAAGTCCCAGTCCAAGTCTTTACCCACACACCTATCCACTCTCATCCTCACTATCATCACTGTCCAACAGGCTTTCACACTTCTTAATCAGTTTTTCCCATTTACTCCTGACATAAAGTAGCTCCCTGCGAGTATTCTCTAGCATTCTGTCCCTTTGCTCTATCACTTCGTCGTACCACTCGATGATGTTTGGTGGAGTCTGAGTTGATGCATCCGTCGTGGTTGGTTGAGACGCTCCGCTGCTCCGCAACTCCTTCCTCACAGGACCAAAGCCGGAGAATCGGACACGACTTCTTGACGAAGGCGCCGATCGGATTGGTCCAATGCTCGGGCTGGAGTTGGAGGCGACCGGGCCAGAGGTAGAGGCTGGGACGTTCATAGCAGACATGGTGGTGTTCAGCTTAACGGTGTAAAGCAGAATGAGAGGACGGTTGATCACCACTCCTATATATACCCATTTTTAGTGGTGGGGATAACACTTGGGGGGGTTAAAAGAAATTTTGCTTAGTCTTCCCGGTCATCAGTTTTACATACCTTTAGCACACCCATTATTTTGGTTTCTTCAATAACTTTACACACCTCAAACACCCAAGCAAACAGCTCATCTATGTTGTTATAATTAATTTTTGTCCAGTGTTCATACTTATGAGTTTGGTTGTTTATAATACATAGATAAAATGTAGACCCGTCTTGTCTTATACAATACTCAACTTCCATTCTATGCTGGTTTAGTACTTCCCAAGCATTGTGTTGATCTATCAAGAAGTCACCACCTTTGTAATTGTACCGTGACATGTTTACACGGAGCACAGAAACAGACTGAAGCAAATGAACGGCTCATACAAGCTTAGTAAGAGCGTTAGAGTGGGGGTATCACGTGATACACAACATTAGTTGTAAGTAATTTATATGGGTCAAGGTCATTCAAACTTTGAAAAATTTTTACCTCCAAACACTTGTAGCAAGCTACAAGTGTTTGGAGGTAAGTTTTTATTTGTTAATGATTTATTTGTAACTTAGTCTTCACCCTCAAGGACACGGTTTGAGATTGTCCCAGTGACTTTACATCACCGCCAGGTTAAAGTATTATACAAGTCAAGTATTTTTTTTTTTATTAGTTGACTTGTATAATACCCCTCTCCCTTACTTTAAGAGGGTTAAGACTAAATTTGGAAAAATAATTTGGAAAAAGACTTTTTAAATATTGTCCAACACAGCCTAACAATTTTGTTTTTTTTTTGGTGGGCCCATGTCCTAGTCCATTTCCCACACGGTTTCACATCCTTTCCTTCGTATTAGATAGGCTTTAGGTATGAAAAATTCTCTTTGTACCATACGAGGTGGTACTTGCATTGTACAAAGGCGGCCTTCACCTTTTACAACGATTTCTACTTTCTTATTACCTGCTCCATATGTCTGACCAATGAAATAGTATTTTTCATCAACCTTTAGCCTTCTAATATCCCGCGGTTGCGGACCGTGGGGATGTCTGAACTTGAACGTTTTAGGCTTAATGTACAGAGTATAGGGTTTGAATTGCCGAAATTTGACTGTACTTTTGAGGTGTCGTTGGCAGCGATCCCCTTCTGCACAAGCAAGTTTCTGGCAACACAAAACCCCAAACTTACTAGACATCCAAGCGTAATCGCATTTCTTACCCTTGCCAGCAGGGGCTTTAACGCGTTTACGTTTCTGTGTTGGACTCTTTAGCGGAGTGTCTTGGAGCTTCTCTGAATTAGGCTGGCTAGAAGGGATGGGGTTGGAAGGAGGTAGAAGGGGCAAAGATTGTTCAAGCGGGATGGAGCAAACAATTTTGGGCGGGGTAGGAGAGCGTGTTAGGTCTATGGTGGGAAGATCAGGGGAGAAGATGGATTTACGGGGTGGTTTGGTTGGTGTAGGTGGCATGGGGGATATAGGTGAAGGACATTGGGATGTAGTGTATGAGAGGATTTTCCGGGTTCTGCTGTATGGGGTGATCCTCGACCTAGACGTCTCTTCAAAAGCCGCAGACTCCGATCCTGAGTCCGATAGCAGCGAGAGTGCTGGAGAGGCTACCGGGACTCGGCCTGACGACTTGACGAGTTCTCCTGACGATGGCTGTGCACCAGCCTCTTCCACTGTCGCCGGCAATGGCGACAGGCTGGGCATTGAGGCGGGCTGTGGTGGCGGCGGCGGCGGTGGCGGCATCGTCAGGCAGCTCAGGATGTTCGCAGTCATCAGGTATTCCAGGATCGAAGTCGAGGATGATGAGGGTCGAGACGCGTCGGTCGAGGTTGAAGTTGATGGGTAGTTTTTTAGCTTCAGACCCATTTTACCCATTGTAATAAATGAAAAGAAGAGATGTAAAGAAAGAATTGAACGTGTAAAACAAAAGTCTCAAGAGCGAGAGAGAGTACCTGTCCGTATGGGAGCTTGGACCGGAATGAGAAGTGCGTGCAGCCCGGCCGCCTTATATCCCCACCGGGGCTGCCACGCCCAGGATATTAGGGGTGGGGTGGGGGTGGGGGTGGGGGTGGGGGTGGGGGTGGGGGTGGGGGTGGGGGTGGGGGTGGGGGTGGGGGGGGGGTGGGGGGGGGGGGTTCGCACTTTTTGCGGGGGGGGGGGGGGGGTTCGCACTTTTAAAAATAAGCCCCACTTGAGGCATTAATGTTTCCATAGCTGAAGCCTCCCAAGGGACCCAACTATTAACAACTCCAAACTTGTGGGTTACAAATACCTAACTGTTATATTTTTTTTAACAGACATTAATGTATTAACTGTGTTAATAAGACCTGACTGTTAAACACTTTGAAAGATTTTACATATTTAGGTCAAGGTCACCAAAAAACTTTAAAAAAATTAAGCCCCACACCCCCCTTTGGGGGTGTGAGGCACTTGGGTTGTCATCGCTGTAGCCTCCGAAGAGACCCAACTATGACAACAAGGCAACATCCAATGTCGTGTACCCTTCGCCACGCAAGACTTGTAAACATTTACTGCATTGTCTTTTCAGTAGTTAACAAAGATTCATTTACATGATTTTGTGTTTCCAGAAGGAAACAAACTGAGGACACCCTAGTGGCTTACGTCCTCGTCCGAGTGCAGAGGCCGCCGCAACCTTTTGCATGCCAGCGTACAAACGGACATGCTCCCAAATGCCATCCGCAACCTTTTGCATGCCTGGCAGGAGCCTACCGATAATTAAAATAGGCTTTACACGGGGGCCTACTCCCGTAACCTATCTTTAATATTTTTCATTTAAAATGCATTGAATTTTTACAAGTCTTTGTAGGTCAAGGCCACACGGACATTAAAAAATTTCGGCCCCCGTACATCCATGGCGAACCACGAATGTTCGGGGGCCTTGGGGACTAAAAACACAAATAGCTAACAAAGATTCATTTACATAATTTTGAGTTTCCAGAAGGGAAACATACTGAGGACACCCTAATGGCTTACGTCCTCGGTCCGAGTGCAGAGGCCGCCACAACCTTTTGCTTGCCAGCTTACAAACGGACATGCTCCCCAAATGCCATCCGCAACCTTTTGCATGCCTGGCAAGGAGCCTACCAATTATTAAAAGTGGCTTTACACGGGGGCCTACTCCCGTTCCCTGACTTTACAATTTACTTTGAGCATTGAAAAAGCTCAAGGGGGGATTGCTAAAACAAGCGTATACACTTTAGAAACATATAACACACTTACAACACACACAATTGAGCTCAACGTAGTCAATGCTGGAACAAGCACATACACATTAAACACATATAACAAACAGGACACAAAGGATAAAAGACACAGGAGACATAGGGTACAAGTAAAACACTCTCATATAAAACAATTCGCAATACCCAAACGCAAGCGCAATATCTTACAACTAATACAAGTCTTAAAGTTAGAGTAGACTTCGCTAAACACTGAAGGCGCCATTCAATGTTTAGTGATGCCTATGGCGGTCCGTCCCGGTCGTTCACGTTCAACGCGCGGGAGCGGACTGCGAGCTGGCTCTGGCCGGACCCCCTTATATCCCCACCGGGGCTGCCACGCCCAGGATATCAGGGGTGGGGGTGGGGGTGGGGGTGGGGGTGGGGGTGGGGGTGGGGGTGGGGGTGGGGGTGGGGGGGGGGGGGGGGGTTCGCACTTTTTGCGGGGGGGGGGGGTTCGCACTTTTTGCGGGGGGGGGGTGGGGGGGGGGGGTTCGCACTTTTTGCGGGGGGGGGGGGTTCGCACTTTTGTCGGGGGGGGGGGGGGGTTCGCACTTTTTGCGGGGGGGGGGGGGTTCGCACTTTTTGCGGGGGGGGGGGTGGGGGTTCGCACTTTTTGCGGGGGGGGGGGGGGGGGTCAGGTAAGTTAAGTGGGTCAAGGTCACCCACAACACTTGTACTCTAAGTGTTGGCTATACCCCCACCACAACTGGGTCCCTAGGCTGCACAACATCGCCAGTATGTCTCCGGCTTCCATGCGGTGCGTCTCGCTGTTCTCTAGCTCTCTATATGTAAGTAATTTTACAAGTTCTGAATGTAGGTCACTACACTTTAACTCTGGGACGATATCGACTTGTAGTATTTCAGTGTTTTGACTCAAGGTCATCACACTTTAACTCTAACACATCGGTTATCGTACCAGAGGTGCTCAATAACCTAACTTGTAATGTTTAGGGTGGCGTTTGCACGCCACGTGGTATCGCCATGAGTGTCCAGTCCAAGTTTTAAGTTAGATTAATTTTACTGTAATCTTTTCCATTTCCGCTTCGTTTTGCCAAAGTATAAGGTGTCGCTTAATAAAGTGGTATTTCTCTAAAGTTATAGGAGATTGCAGGGATACAATTAGTTTATTTAGGAGACTCTTCATCTTGGAGTTTAACACAATTTCCACTTTGACTTTGCTTCCTCGGCTCTCACAGCCTAAGCTGTACAGAAATGTTTCTTCTAGTGCCAACTCGGGCCAAGAGAACAGTGTGTTGACTGTAGGACAGCTCATGGTGAAGTGATGCGATACTCCAGCGTACCACCTCACCTTCCCCCACCACTGTGACCTTCCCCCACTCCTGCTGTTTCCCCCACCTCTTTTCCCTTGACTCATGCGCTACAAGCAGTCTCTCAGTATTGTGCGGACTTTTGTGAGGTGAAGCCATGTCGCAGGACACTTTAGGTAAGAAACTTAGCCGTGTTAAGACTTTATTAGTTGCTCACTGTCCACCACTCAAAGTTAAGAGAGTTTCAACTTTAGCTAAGTGGCGCAAACTGTTGCGCGGACACCCTAAGTTTTATACCAAACAGACTAATGTCAGTTTTACTGATGAAGATTTGTTTAATATATTGGATGAAATGACTTTTCCTTGCAAAATTCAGTTAGTTACTCCCATTCCTGACAGTTTAGAGTCTTAGTCTCTCAAGCCAATATACCTAGAGTACACAGAGCCTGACAGTCAGTCACTCGGTGGCTGTCGTGGGGTGCGCATCGGTGTCGGCGCTCCGTTGTTAGGTTTTTCAAGGTCACAGTAATATCAAATTGTTGGTGTTGTGCTGGTTCAAGGTCACCTGAGGGATAACCGATTGCCCATTTAGGCAGGGTCATGTCAGAAACTCGAGTTTAACTTGGCACTTTTGCCGTTTCTCGTCGAAAATTCGCTCCAAGTGGTCAAGGTCACGGGGACTCTGACTGAAACTCGGAGCGTAGTGCGAGAAACGGCAAAAGTGCCAAAAAATTTTAAGTTTCGGCGTGACCTTGACCTCAGTGGCGTCGGTGACGTCATTTTGATGACGTAAGGGGTGATGACGTCATCAGCACGTCATTTCTGTGACGTCATGGGTGTGACGTCATAGAAATGACGTCATTAGTGATGACGTCATCGATGACGCAATCGATGACGTCATCGATGACGTCATCGGTGAGGTCATTGACCTCGATGACGTCATCCCTCAGGTGACCTTGAACTGGGCCAGCACCAACAATTTGACACTACTAACGATGGAGAGCAGTCAAAACATTTTTGGCCGAGTTACGAACGATATTTTTCATCACACTACACAATTCAATAAATTCTAAACAAGTGAAAAAATATTTTTAACGTTCATAACAAACAAAACATAACCTCGACAGCACATAACCTCAAGCAGGAGTACTGCTTGTGTTTCTGGTTGCTAGTCAACCACTTCACATCAGCTAAGGCCACCGAAACTAGAATACTCTAACGGTAGGTGACAACTACAGCTGATTCCAAGAGAAAAAGCACCATTTTTTCCAAGTACGTCATATAAATTTGACAGTTGCTATCAGCTGAACTACCAACTACGTCACTGATTCGTTATTTGTTGTTGTTTTTATCACCTACCTTATTATATTCTAGGTTTATTTGCTACAGTTTCCATTACCTGTTTCCGTGAAACACCTGTTTTCTCGGCCTAGGCCAGCAAAATTTTCCGACCTAGGCCGAGAAAACAGGTGTTTAGTTTTTAGAAGTGAGGGTCTAAAACAGGTGATATCGATGTAGAGTGATGAAATAGTTATTTGTGCTTCTAGGGACTAAAGTACAACGTTTTCTCCCTGAAGGGAAAGTGTTGTCGCCCGAAGGCGAAGCCGAGGGCGACAATTTCCCTGAGGGAGAAAAGTACTTTAGTCCCTTGATGCACACAACATTTTTCCTCCACCTACACGAATAAAATTTAGGCCTAATAGGCCTACCGTAGATAATTTAACTTTACCTTCATATGATCCCTTGCTCCGTCAAGCTGGATCTGTCACATCAACATAAAAAACACACAAGGTAGGCCATATCAATTTTGAAGAACACGAAAAAAACAAAATATAATTTAAGCCTAGTCAAAAGTTTTACACTAATGTTTTGGACTTCTTAGGTTAATAGCCTACCCAAGCAAAATGTAAACAAACACCTACACTGCCACGGCCATCTCTAATACTAGAGATGCTGCTCACCCACTGCTGACTGAATGGTCAGCAGTGGGTGAGCAGCAGCTACAGCTGCTATTAGTCAACAATGAGTAACGAAACAAATACAAGTAACAGCTGACTGTGGCTCATGTTCTTTTTAATCTCTCTTTTAATGTTATTCTTATGTAACTAACTTTAGCCCCGTGGTACGAAAAAACTCGAGTTTTCCCTAGGTAGAAAGAGTATTCAAGTCACATGGGATATAAATTAGTACTTTACTACTCTATTCCAAGGAGTAAAATACGGCTTTAGATAGTAGGTGGAGGAAAATTATCTTTTCACTTGTCTTAAACAGTTTCAGTTGTCACGAAATGTTTTAATTTGCTTGCAAAACAATGGAATTTCGTCAAATCTACTTTAGGTTATACTGATAAGCCAAACCAAATTATAGTGTGTGAAAGCATTACTGGATTTATTGATCTTATTCAATTAAATGTGAGGGTTACCTAAAACCATCTCATTGTTGAGTAGTCTGGAGCAAGCGTAGCCTACGAGTAACAACGAACTCACTTGAAATAATCGTCCTCTGTTTCGATCTTTCAACGATCTTCGAAGGATCAGTTTGCACTTAAATAAGCCTGATGTAAATTACCACCAGCATTTGTAAAAAGTTTATAGTTTATTTAAAAGAGCACACGGGCAACATTAATCTTTGGGCCTCTTCCATTATGGTAGCTCGGGACCATTTTCGTCATCTAGTAATACATGAAATGCTCTTGTTGATCATGTAGTTCACAGATGAAAGAGTCTTTTTGGATAGAGGAAGCATTGTTGCCAATAGTCATTGGCAAGAAAACTACTGGCAAGCTGACAGCGAGGTGGGAACAAGGTTGCAGGTGGGATTAGGATCTGATCCTCGTACAAAGAGGGCTAGCTAAACATGATAACCCACAACCTTAGATGGGTGATCAATCCACCCTTTGTTCATTGCAATTTTTATTAACTGTCAAGTTTTGCTCTAATATTGTAACTCCGTCCAGTTGTAGATAGGGAATAAAGATCAAAGTCATTACGAATCGGTAACAAACGAGACCGGACTTCACAACATCTGTCGTCAAAAGAGCAGACCATTACTGCCCTACGTATCCTCATTGTTCGGCAACAAAAGCAAGGCGCGAGGTGACTCGACAAATATGAGCGTGAGCGTGAATGTCAGAGATCGTGTGTGGAGCCGGCCGAGAGCTGGGGGTGTTATACCCTGGTAGATCTGGTGATAAACCTCACATTAAAGGTCAATCCGCGGCCAGGAAGACGTCGGAGTGAGAACATCTCTCTCTCGCTCTCACGAAGCCGTTGCAGATTCAGTGACCTAATAATCCCGTCATGTAACCATTAGTGATGTGTGAAACTATTAGTTACCTACATTGATGGTTTTGCATCTTTCAATTGCATTTGAGTTAAATTTTTGCACAAACTTTACATAAACAGTTTTAATGTAGTTTTATTAATTGCTAAACTATAACAACGCGTCAACGACGATTTTTTCTTAAGACTATTAACATGCTCTATGCTTAATTTTACACATCTTGATGAGACGATGTGATACCTTTCATAAAACATTTTAACACAATTTGGGTTATACTCCTTTTTCAGTATTAGTCTTATAAGTATTTTAAATTTTAGCAGAACGTACCTTCTGATTACGTCGAGTACATAAAAAAAGGGAAGGTACTTTTACATATCTTTAGACACATCTAAAAATAGTAAATTCTGCAAACGGTGTCCCGTCAAACCTACAAGAGTAAAGTCGCATCGTAAAGAGAAAAATCAGCTCAGGTCCAAGGAAAATGGTTTAGCTACATACTAATCTCTTTTACTTTCTGACCATTAAAACCATTTTTATTGGGGTTATTGGTTTGTTGACATTTCGTTCATTTCGTTTTGGGCGTGTTTGAAACGAAATATCAAAGGATTTTTTGCCTTAATTTTTTTGATTAATATTAACAAAAGAGATAATTATTTTGTGGAAATGTATACTATCCTAGTATACAAACCACATGTATATTGCCTACTGCAACACTATATGGCAATGGTGTTACGGCTATTATCTACTGTCTACTGAAATATATGTGTGTAGGCTGTCTAGTGAGCAACACCATTAGATACTTGTAATTGTTACGAGACCCCTCTTTTTCTTACACCTATAAAATACCAAATGCCTGTAAATGGGATATCGACAAAACTGAATCCAAACTATGATTGTGAAACACCCATGTGAGAGGGGCAGCGTTAGGAAAACATTGGCGGGATTGGTGGGAGCTGCAAACTCCTTTTGGAAATAGTTTACACCTATAAAAGGGCAAACGTCTGTACACGGGATATCAATAAAGCCGAATCTATACGGTGGTTGCAACATGGCAATCATATTGTTGCTATGGGACATGCGTGAAGGGGACATTCAAAGGAATACAATAGTGGATACAAATAACTGTTGGGATGGAACACTCATACTAATTTAAATTCTATCTTTATGGTAACACAAGGGGAACACGTTGAACATAATTTGTAATGTTAAAAGAAACTTGGAATATGGGTTTTCTATACCTGTAACCACCATTACCGTATTGAGATAGTTGCATTTTCATAATACGAGTATTTAACTAATGTAAATACTTCTTGGTAGACACTGACACTGAATTATAATACTACTTAAAATGGACTGAAGAAATTTAATACAAAATATGAATTATACCATCACGTTTTAATAAATTAACAAAGATATGTTCTGCTATAACGCAGCTTCTTACATGATTTCAAATCTTAATCGGATTTTAATATGTACCGTTTCTTATCTTACCAACACGCAAACAACGGAATGATTGAAGGGTGACGCAGGTAGAACGCAAACCACCGTGTTAGATATTATAGAAGACTTTGTATTGTGAATAAACTTCAGTCCGAGTGATATAATGAATTTTGTGAGGGTTTGAAATTGGGCCCAACTCCCAATATAAACAATGATTTTGGTTAGGAGCCTTTCTAGTTAGTCAGTAATCTAACACACCCAACAGTTGAGTGTTGCGCGTTTGATAGTATCCACTTTACCTCCAATTTACCTTGTTTCTATTGTAAACAGTCCTTTGTTACAGTTGCCCATATGCACAGTATGTATAATTTATATAGGAACTATCTGGGGAATTTTTTACCCTTCAGGTGAGCTCGTATATATATACAGACATTCTATTTTATAAATATGGATAAAACACATATAATATGCTATTTTACTCACACTTATCTGATGTTTCTATGGTATCCCATATTCACAAATTAATTGGTCAAAGATTTTCAATTTATAATTGTTTTATAAACAGATAACAAAATTTGACGTTTTCCAGTATAATATGAGGTTTTTGAAGCTTTTCACGCGGCCATTCACAAATTGTTACCAAAGATACTAAAGTAAAGCGTTTGTGAGGTTACCATGGAAATAAGAGAAATTGTGGTTGAATTTGCGACTCTCATGTGTACACTGGATTCACTAGTGTTTAGGCCTATTGTTTTACCGTACCTCAAAACATAGTTTAATAACCTCGTTGACCTGACCACACCTCTATATTCAGCAAGATAATCTACAGTGTCGGTGGTATTTACCCAGATGGCGCCGTTGTACTCCACACCCGAGTTCCAGACCAGCAGGTTGACCTGGTCACCCCTGGCGTACACCCTTAGCGCGACGGCGCCGATCCTCATGCCCAGGACGTCCTCCCCGTTCACCTCGAGCACACAGTCGCCAACCACGAGTCCGGCCCGGTCCGCAGCGCTGCCAGCCTCCACGTCGCTCACCCAGGGGTACGGGTCCCACTGGGTGCGGGACAGGTGGAACCCGCAGGAGCCGTGCGGTGGCCGCGTCACCTGGCAGTGCCGCAACGACGGCGAGTACTCCTCGCCCATCCCGGGGACTACGACCGCGCCGCGTACTTCTCCCGGGGACGCCGACGAGCGACTGGCGGCACGGGACACGGGTGGACGGGAGTGTGGCGGGCGCGGTGGCGGGAGTGGTGGAGGTGGGGATTGTCGTGGTCGACCATTGTGGAGTGTTACAGTCGGTGGTCGTATCGATAATTTGTTTTTGTTGATTTTTACAAATTTTCCTTCTGAGAAAACGCTTTACCGTGGTAGTAAGGACCTGAGCACAAGACTATAATGTACTTCTTTGTTGTATGGAAGCCAAAATCCCATTTGTTCACATTTATGTATCATGTGCATCATTCAATTTATTATGTACCTTTGGATTAACCTATATGTACTTATAAAACCCTCACGACAGAAAAACCTGCATAATCAATCCTAAAATTTATAGCAACAATCGAGAAATCACTAATTTTTTTTTAGTAAAAGATAATACTGTCACGTCATCGATGTGAATACGGTGAGGGGTTATTAATAGTTAATTTGACCAGATTCAAATTGTAAATTACAACCCATGGGAGATCTTAACCATATATAACGGTTGCTTTATAAAGATGGCAAGATCAGGCACATTATATTCAATGCGTTAAGAGGCATATGTTCTACACCAGTGGAACTTATGAACACCAAATGTGTGTATGTAGCAAACTAAAATAAGTAAGGAAATACTTCAGTTCGAGTAGACGAACAAAAAATATTATTATGAAACGGTAAACACTCATGAGAAAAAAAACGAATATGATGGAATCCTAGGTATTTATATAAAAAAAGGGAAGAGATGTAGTTAAATTGTATTGGGTAAAAATAGCTAGTCAGTATCTGGGATGAAAAGATTATAGAAAGCCAGATTTTTTAATCACGAATTATTGTCAATTAATTGTACGAAATAAATATTTTATGTTTAATGTTTGTGTTCAATACAAAGATTCCCTTGAAGTTTCGATAGTTTTGCAGTCCGATTTCGGTGGTTGGAAGATCCTCGGGGAGCATGGAGTGTGCTGCGATGAGTTCACAACTCCATTGTCTTGTCTGGATCCTCGACCTTTCTACAATTAGCGGCGGCCACTTCCGTGCCAGCACACATCTGCGACGGCCCTGGGACCCTCCATTGTCATCTGGAGCGTCCAGGGAACTGGAGAATGACGTGACCATGTTTTGTTTCGAAATGACGAGTCAACTCATGAGAGAAATTTAATAGAGCTGCACAAGACAAGTCGAGGGAAAAGCCCCATTTTTCATTGTTTGTTGATGTTTTGCATCTACTCAAGCATGCTTGATAAAACCGTGCCGGAATGGAGCATTTTCCGGATGAATAGATGAGTGATGTTACCTACCGACCAAGGCAACAATGGAAAACGACGCTCTTGCAATTCGATCAGTTTATAAGAAACACACCATATTTTAGTTTAGTATTTACACACTACCATGGAAGATCGTGATAATTTAAATTATCCTTGCTGGATCGTTTGATTTCTGATTAACATTAAAGATGTCTTTGGTTCATACTAACACCTTAAAAAGAATCTCAGAGCCACAGCATGCTTCAGTTTTGGCTATACGTTACGCATCACAAGTCCAGCTCACAACAAAAGGAGAAAATCTAGATCCTGCATTCCCCATCATCATTATCTCCGTCCAAAGAAAGGGAAATTAGCTAGTTACCGAAGAATGTTCGATCGAATGAGCGCTCAAAGAAAAGCCGAGTAGCCTTGAAAGGGCTGATGGCGCAAGGGCTAGAGAGCGTGTCCGCCCATCAATATGATGATATCACTGTTAATCAGCTGGTTACCGGCAGAAAGCATGGAGAATTGCGATAATCACGACTCGCACTTCCTTATCACGCGTGTTGATAAGTGGAAGGCACTCACTGGGTAACCGCTGTGGCTACTGCATTGAGTAACTGATGGACACGTGACGTGTACTACTGCGATTGATGACTTACTACGTAATGTGCATTACTTTCATTAACTCTCACTTTCAGGATCTGATACTCATTGAGATTACTTATAGTTACGCCTTATCATTCGCCAAGAGAATAATTGTAATGTAACATTTTTATGAATT
Organism: Neoaliturus tenellus; assembly: GCA_030545055.2. NCBI lineage: Eukaryota > Metazoa > Arthropoda > Insecta > Hemiptera > Cicadellidae > Neoaliturus > Neoaliturus tenellus. The sequence continues at coordinate 105,792,082 of CM061531.1, read as the reverse complement.
GCGGACAATCTGATGGTGAACAACGGACAATTTACCATCATGTTTAGGATATATGATACATGTTCACTCTGGTTCATAACTAGAACAAAGAAAATACATATAAAAATAAACATATCAAGCCAGATCTCTATCAACAATTTTCAAGTTTCTAATCCGTTTAGATGAGACTGAAAGTTACTTAAATTGTTGTGTTACGATTGAACACAAAATGGTTTAAATTTTCATAACTTTGACTTAATCGACTTTATACAACGAAAAAACTTGTAGAAAATCATGTCAGTATCGCTCTTAATTTCGTACTTAGCATGACAAAATGTATTGCATGATAAGTTAATACGGTAAATCGGTATATTCAATTACCCCAATTCGTACTCCTTTATTATAGATAAGAACTTAAATGTTTGTAAAATATACAGTTCAAATACTTGTACAGAATCCCTTTAGGACAAAGTTCAGTTCAGTTACTATGGTCCTCAATAAAAATATTATATAAATTGTGATAATTGGTGGCATTAATGTAAACTTCGACCAAAAATGTTGATTCATTATTGACATTTTTAACACTGATGTAAACTTCTTCATTCTTATTTCAATTTTCTTATCCTTTTCAAAATATGAATCCTAGCTGTGCAATTTTGAACCCCGGATGGTGGTTGTATTCCCGCCACATGTGAGGTGTCGGTACAGCGGGCTACAGCAGTCTCGGATGTAACTGTACTGCAACTCCTGGGAAACAATGGTCGTTCCCAGCAGTTAATTACTGCCACTTTAAACTGTACCGCTCTGAGAACAGCGAATACCTCAGCCGCAATGTGAGCGTGGATGCATTAGTGTTAGCCACCCTGGGAATGTAATTGCATCCGTAGTAGAATTGACATAGTGATACACACAAAGTTGAAGTATGCATTTTAAAGATCGAGCTATAAAAATACAAAAAAGTAAAATTATATTAATATGTAATAAATTATACAAACAAGACAAATTTATGGATTCTAAATGTATTAAGTTTGGATAAATTTCAATAAACCTAATACAAATGGTTTAAAGAAGGTTTTAAAATGGTGTTAATATATATTTACATTTTATTCGTTATTCGAGTGGATAATGTTTTTAATTAATTTTCTATCGCGTTAAACGTAAGATACTAGAGTAACATTTAAATGTACATCAAGTTTGAAATTTTCCGACGAAAAACAAACTCACAGTAATTTAAATTTAACATTATTCTTGTGGGACAAATTACCAAGATGGCGAAGGCACTGCAGACTCATAAGGAAGGATTATGAATCATTATATCATTCTTCATTAATATGATGATACTTTTTGATCAAAACTAATTAAACTGACTTGAGTTAAAATGGCTAAGTACAACTTAGGGGTGCTTTCCCAAAGAACGTTTCACTTAAACTTAGATTAATTCAATATTACACATATGGTCAAATTTAATTTAAACTGTGTTTAAAGGTTAAACTGACTTTGGGAAGCCCCCCCCCCCCAGACAATTATTTCGCTTGTCTCAAATAACCTAGTTAATTGTTTAATTTGATTAATACTAGAGAACCCTCCACTCCAACAATGAACTTTTAGTTTATCTGCAAGGTTTTCTTTTTTAACTGAATCCCAAATAAAACTAATAATAAAATTAGCTGACACACAATGAATTAGTATACTGCAGTTTTACTACACACTCGATCATGAAACAGTTAACTGTTTGCTGACGTACGCAACAAATTATTTGTTACAGTTATACTGCGACTGTAACATGTAACAGGTAGGTAGCCAGTAGGACACCAGTTACCAGAGGCAGTTCGTGGACATCAGAAGGAGGTCGGCGCCGTCGCAGCCGGTCTGGGCGGTTCGGCGGAGGTCAGGGCTTCCAAGTAGGAAGTGAAGAAAATCGGTCACCAGTCGGCAGTGGAAGAAAATAGAAAATTTTTAATTGCGCGGAAGGAGAAGGTATAAAATGCACTGACTTCAAATACTTTATTTTTAATACTGTATTTATTGAACATAAATGGCAAGTAAAGCAGTATGGATAAAAAGCATGTCTGAAGTTTATTATGCCATTTGTCCTGCATAACTACTGTACGTACTCTACAAGTAAAATGTTATTATTATTTTTTTAACAATGAGTAATAAGAAATCTGAAGTGGATTTACATTGTAGCGAGTTCAGTCTAAAAATTAATATCGCTATAGTTTTTAAAAACGAAATAACCAAAAAATAAATAAGTCTAGGACTATCATGGTAACTAAAAAAGCTAGCTTAAAACTACAATGTAGCGTCCGTATTTTAGACAGCAGTAGCCTGTGTTGCTTTTGATGATACATTAATCTGCAACTTTACACTCTGACCTTTAAAAGTAGCGTCTATAATATCTCTCTTCAAAAGGATACCTCTATTTTCATTAAATATCTCCGTCCATGTGATATTTGCCAAAGAATGGACGGGAGACTTAAAAATCAACTCCGGCGAATCGTCTTCTTCCCCTCGTAAAGTCAATATCAGTTTTAACGCCTCCGAGTTGAACTTCCCTCCGAGGACCCACATCCAAACGAAGAAATCGGACTCGTTTCTTGGCACGATTTTCAAAAAGTATACGTTGCCTTCTCCGGTGATCGTTATCAGTGCCTCTTCTGGAAGGCAAGGGGTGATGTTTAGAACGATTTGCGATGAGAAGTACTGCACCAGGGGGCCGGGATGTTGGTTCTGTATGTGGCGGAACACAGAAGTCCTCTTCAGTTGAGCCGCGCAGTCCGGCGAGGCAGGACAGACGTAGGTGGCTCCGTCGTCGGTCACCTCCATCTCGCCGAAGTCCGTGATCATCCTCTGGGTCAGCGACTCGAACGACCCCTGGTAGGAGCGGGAGGACGAAAATCCAACATCAGCTGTGTTAGAGGTCGGTATGGACGATTGTGAAATCGCAGGACTCATTTGCTGATTGAAGATTTCGTTGCTGGATAAAGACTTCGCTTTCATGTTGGAGTTGAAGTTCGAGTCCACTGATAACAGATTAGATGACTTGGTGTTCGATGATAAGTTCTCTACGGAGGAGGATTTCCCCAGGATTCTTGTCAAGAACTTGTTCTTTGGGAGGTTGATGGTCGGCTTCACCGCGGCGACTGGTCGCTCTATCTCGGGGGCCTTCTTCTTCCCGACAAGTCGCTGCCTCATCTTGGCGGACCTGACCTCTGGCGGGTCGTCCCGGAGGAGGAAGGCTTCCGTCAGGGAGTTGTACACCTTAAATACAACATGTAATGAGTGAAAGTTAACTTTAGTTTATATTATATCCCCACCTCAATGTATGAAAACATTAAAAGTGTTTCAAGGTTCGCCTTGAAGTATTAATAGAAATAGCAGAGCTTAAAACAAATTACAGTTGATAAAGGTTTATATTTTTTTCAAAGGTAGTTATTATTAAGATAAATTAACTAAAGTAGACAGTAATTTCCTACTCGTCAATGTAAATAAATTTCCGAAGAAAGCTTCATGTAATAAAACGCTATTAATCAATGAAACCCGGTAACATAACTAAAAACTAAGTTACGTTTAACATAACTTGGCTTTTGCAATCCTCATGTAGTATTCAGTTTTATTTGGGGTTTCTCTAGTTTAGCCATTATCAAAATGTATAATGTCACGGACATTATATTTCGTCTCAGTTTTACCACTACAGTAGTTGAAATTAAAACGATGAACATACTTAATAAACATTAACAAATTGGCCGACTGACACACGCCACTGATTGTGTCAAATAAATGTGTCCAGTGTTTTAATTTTAAGTTTAGACAAAATTCATAAGAATTATAATGTTCTGTCTTTATAAATCTTGATAATTGCTACGATATAGCTGTAATTATAGTTAATTAAATAACGGAATTGCGGACGTCAAGTGTAACCATGTAGGAAATCTTCAATATGACTAAACATTCCAAACTCGTCTCGACCAAAATTAAGGTTAGACGTTATCAGTTGGTACCTTATCAGCGAGGAGGCTGCGGCCGCGGCCGAGCCTGACTCTGCACACGGGGCAGCGCTCGCTCTGCAGGCGGCAGCGCACGCAGATGAGGTGACCGTTGCAGCACTGGTGGGCGGGCGGCGGGATGGTGTCCAGACACACGGGACACTCTAGGGTAGCCAGGATGGCGTTCATACAGGTGGACAGCCGCTGCAGACTGGTGGGCATCGGGCCGCAGCACAGCGACTGCAACACAACCGTTCAATCAGCTGGTAACAAGGCTACACCTACATTCATTCTAGATATTTCATATCTAGAATGAAATAAATAACCCAGAATAAATATTTCACATTCCTAGATCCTTGATTCATCAAATGCGCCTGGAAAAGAGGAGCGTTTGAAGTACCAGGTGGTGTAATGAAAGTCGGCTTTTCGCTTTTGACGAACACCTAGATTAATTTAATTTTTTTAGCTACATACATCATTAGTGCTAATGGCGACCTTATGACCATCTGAAAAGTATTTTATTGCACACATCTATATACAATTTTAATTTATATTGGACTCGATTTTAGACTACGCCCAAATATTGCAGTATGGGTGTGGATTGTACACATAATTATTGTAGACATAGCTGAAAATACTGTTTGACGAAATTTATTGAGCATTCTAATACACGAGTCGATCAATGAGTTCAAATACCTTTGCAAAAACCGACAAACTTTGATAGAGATACCTAATCTAACAAATTAGGTCGTAAAGCAAAAACTCGATCCAATGAGGTTAAACAGAGCCAAAAACACAGATATAGAGTGATAACACGTTTTAATTTTTTGCAACCTGTTAATTTGCGTCATTTTATACACAGTTCTAGCTGTTTCCTTCGTAACCATCCCACACTTTAACCTCGTTTCCTTGGTTACTAGTTTTAGCTATTCTAAGTGGTCACGACAAGCTTAAAAAATTACAGATTATACTATTAAAACATATGATTATTTGTTGTTTGTTTTTTAAATCACTTTGATTTTACGGTCTGTGAGCAGGCTATTGAAGTTGTTTACCATAGAAACTTCGAAAAGGTGTGGGTGAAATGGCCAATCACTGGTGGGAAAGTGTAAACAAATGATTGGTTACCAAGGAAACAGAGGGAATCGTGAGTAAAATGTCACTAATCAACATCAGGGGATGACAAACTTCCCTATCTTTTTAGCACACTGTATATCTAGTTTAACCTCATTGAATGGACACATCTCGATGTGTCGACCAAGCACATGGAGCAAACCAATTAATGTTGTTCTGAATTAACACAGTTAAACTGTCAGAGCATTGTTGTTTTCTAGCTCAACAATTATGATGTTTACCTCATCACAACTTAACGTTTCCCATAACTAACTCAACGACGAAGGTCAGACCGTTATAATGCGTTTAACCCCTCTAGCAGGTGGAGGAAGTTCTGAGCCCCCAATAAAAGTAAAGCGCTTATTAAAGTTTAATTGTTAAGATGGAACCGAATGTGGGACAGGAGATTGCAGAGAGTTACTGCAATCCTCGTATCCTGAGCATGGCCACATCCTACAGGATAACGGCACGGTACGTATCACACAGCGGCCAGGATATGTACTGCTTGATTACGACTTATTATCTCCAACAGCTAGGTTACCCTCTGTGAACTGCGCCACCTTCCGTCTAACCATAACACTCACTATACTTCTGACTAACGCAACTGCGTTGACGAGGTAGGTATAACGAAGAGAGATGACGAATTATATTATTTTGTCACCACCCTTTATTGTAACACGGTGAAAAGTTTTACGGAGGATTTGACGTCCAAGGAAATTCGAACATTTGGATTTTGTTATTTGATGTTTAATTTGTTGAGAGTAGTAATTATGAGAAAACTTAAATCCTAAGTCACTGATGTCAAATACAAACTCTCACTTTAAATCATTTTTTTTAGTTTTACACGGTTTTTAAGAAAACTTTACAATTTGATCTTGTAGGCCTACGCGTAATTTTAGCAGTTTATAGGTTTATAGGTTTAGCAGACATAGGTTTAGACATTAGACATATATACAGCCCCATGTGTAACTGACTGACTCACTCACTCACTTATATGGGATACGAATTTCTGACATAACTATTTAAGCTAGAGACTTGAAATTTGGCATACGTCTAGCCTGAATGGTCAATGCTAAGGATAAAATCTTAAACTTGCAAATTTGTAGTTTTAACCTACTAAAAAAAATTCAAAATGGCGGACTTCCGAAATTGTAATTTTAGTTTTTTGGCTCTAGCGACCAAACGCTTCGTCCTATCTAAAATCTGAGAACAATACTACGATAGGGAATTTAATTTTCTACAATTTCGGTCCTTTGACTTTTTATCGTATCTCGCACCGTTAAGCCTCCAGAGCGTTTTTAATGAAATGCCGTTTTCGGTTTTCGGGCTCTAGTGACTAAACGGATGGTCGTAAAAATTTTCTTAAGGTTTATTTCGATAGACCTTTTTAATATCTACAATTTTGACCCCTATATATTTTGCCGTATCTCTTCTCGTTTACTCACAAAATATATTTTTCACTTCTTCCGGATTTTGTGAACATAAGTAGTGGAAATACCGGTTCTGGGACACTAGAGAAATCGAAATTTTAGTATTTGAGCTCTAGTGGCCAAATGTATCTCTTCTCGTTTACTTATAAAATACATTTTTCACTTTTTCAAGATTTTGTGAACGTAAGTAGTGGGAAAAAACCGGTTCTGGTCCACTAGAGAAATCGTAATTTTAGTATTTCAGCTCTAGCGGCCTAACAATTAGTCTTATCTGAAATCTGAGGGCAATATTACGATAGGGAATTGGATGATCTACAATTTTGGTCCTTTGACTTTTTGTCGTACATCGAACCGTTACCCCTCCAAACTGATTTTTGTGAAATTTATATTTAGATTTAATTCTCTAGCAACTAAATGGTTTGTCCTACAAAAATGTTTAAGTGACAACTTTTATAGGTCTTTTTAATATCTACAATTTTTATTCTAACATACTTTGCCGTATCTCTTTCCGTTTACTCTCAAAATACATTTTTCACTTTTTCCCCGTTTTGTGATAAATAAGTAGTGGCTTTTGGCCAACTAGAGAAATCGTAATTTTAGTATTTCAGCTCTAGCGGCTAAACGGTTAGGCCTTTCATAGATTTGAGACTACTACGGTACTTAATTGGATGAACTACGATTTTGGTCCTGTGACTTTTTGTCAATTTGCGAAAATCTCCAGACTAATTTTGGTGCAATCCAGTTTTTCCACTCTACTGACAAAACGATTGGTCCTATCAAAAAATGTTGCTGAATATGACTGGAATATTTTATTAATGGCTTACAGTTTTCAGAACATTTTGCCGTATCTCTACACATTAGCTCTCCATACAGATTTATTACAGGATGACCAAAAATGTTCATCAAATGTTGTTTGTAGATACTCAAGAGACCTTTGGTATCTTGTAAACCAGAATGGTTACCGAAAACTTAAATTGGAGACCTTGACCCCTTTTAAGACACTATTAAAAATATGAATTCAGCTATTGTCGGGGTTGGTGTTACTAATTTACATACTTTTAGTAAGTTCCTCCACGGATTTTAGGGAATCTTTTTAAAATTTTGGAGTCTTTTGTGATTTCTATCTCGTTTATCAGATTTTATATTATTTCGTTTTAATGTTATTTTGTTTTCACTGATTTATTGCAACAATTTTTGACGAATTTAAAAGCTTTAATTATTATTGATTGTGAGAAGTGTGCATTAGCCTTTTGTTTCTGTCTTGGCTGTGTAAAGCTAACCTGTTTAACACTCGACTTTTTTATTTACAAACTAATTCAGCGAACACATTGGAGTTAATAACCCTCAACAAGCCCATTCACTGCATCAAGTTTTTACAGAAATTACGGAATTGGGGCAACAAATTAGGGAGTGGACCCTCCATTCAGCATAACACCCAGAATTAATAATTATTATTTCACACTCAAAATATTTTATTGAGTGTATTAAACGGTTTTGTTACTGTCTTGGCTGTTCAGTTCTTCCGTGGAACTAACCAATTTCATACTTGACTTTATATTAATTTACGAATTTAGGGACACCCCTAAGGGGGCATGGGGGCGGAGCCCCCATCGAGCCGTAGGCGAGTCTAAATTATATACTCCCGAATGTGTAACTCACTCATCGGGGTATCAGAAATTCGTGAAATGTCGGTAAAGTAGATCTACTATATATCACTTACTACAGAGTGATTCCCAAGCGAGAACTAAACTTACCGACCTGTATTACTGAGAAAATTGCCAACATACTGGAAGTCGCGGATTACCGAAACACCCTTTTTAAGAAATTTTATAACATTAACCAATTGTGCCTTTATAGGAAAAGCGGTCTATTCACCGAGAGAAATTTCAATGTACAGGGTGTATCTGAAATTGATTCTCCAGACCGGAAGTCACTGATGTCAAATACAAACTCTCACTTTAAATATTTTTTTTTTTAGTTTTACACGGTTTTTAAGAAAACTTTACAATTTGATCTTGTACGCGTAATTTTAGCAGTTTATTGAATATTTGAGGTTGAAATTTAGATTTTAAGCAAAAATGTCTCGGCACAAAAATGTCTTAGACTCTTTTAAATACGTTTCCAACAAAATTGTCAGTTTGGTCCAAAATGTTTTTTTATTAAATTTACAACATGACGGAGATTAATGAACATGTATTTAAATGTTTAGTAAAACTAATCACGTGATAATTGATGTTTTTTGATGGCATATTATTTTAAATGAGGTTCTTAGACATTTACATGTTTGGTATGTTCTGTTATATGTAAAATGTTCAGACATAATATATGTTAAATTTCCCCCAGTTAAAAAAAATAATGTCATGCTATTTATTATTCTAAATCAGTATGATTAGGGTTTTTAAATATTAAATTTTAAAGTTGCTTCAAAATAACGTCTGGTCCTCTCTGTATTGAAATCAGTGTCAATCAACAGAGCAAAATATGTTTACCTACAACGGCACTATTTGTTTTTTTTTTTTTGTTTTTTTTTACAATTTTAAAAGAGGTGCAAGGTTGGTATGGGACACCCGGTAAGACAGTATCATATTTGCACGATAGTCCTCCCAAAAATTGGTTCTTTATTTGGGATGGCACTTAATTTCTAACGAACTCATTAGGAAGTACATCATCGACTTTACCTGATAGCATGCTAATTTAAATTTTACAATTCAACAAAAATTTTAACTAAAATAGCAGACTACATAATTGATTTATATTTTAGTGCGTACTAAGTTAATGTTTAATTTAAAAAGGTGGCAGTACAGTATTTTCATTTAAAATAAAAAAAGCTTTTTTATTTCCTGCCCCAGAAAACTATCTGATTTCAAAATTTAGCGACCAAACATTTTTACCCAAAATAAATATGACATTATTTTTTTCTACTCTAGCGGCCAAATTCTAACATCTGAGGCAATCTTCGAGAACATCTTTCAAGTTACTACAAGTTTGGTTCTATGAATTTTTGCCCCCCAGTCCACACAATTAAACATAATTAAATATTTATTTATTTTTAGGGGGAATTTTACCCCATGTAGATGTAATTTTACAACTACTATAATATTTTACTCAGAACCTTCACTTTGCACATAGACATATCTTGCACAGTACCAATATCAATTAAATTATCAAACTTAAAAATTATCATGATGATTTTCAATATCACATATTCTTCTTTTGACTGTGAGTAGGAACGAATTGGTATATCAAGCAACTGATTGTTTTACTTTGATTGTTATTTACTGACCTGGTCCTACGGCTAAAACATACGTTCTTTGATGTGTATGGTAATTTTAATATTTTAACCATTATTTAACATACTTTTGTTAGTAACTACTGTATTATTGTATTTAGAAGCTTGAAGTTTTTTTTATTTGCCTTGACAGTAATATTTTAGGAAATTAGGTAAATTTTAAAGTTTTACACCATTAAAAACTGAAATGAAGGAATTGTAATGAATGCAATATATTTATTAAACTACAAATATCGTTCTTTTGCCTTCCTGTTTTGTGGTACAACCTACTTCCATCAAAACAGATATTTTTCCCCACTTCCATTCTTTTTTAAATACACTCCAGTCGTAAGTTATCATAATAGTATCTCCAATTTTTTTTTTACACATACAATTCTGATCGTAAGTAGTGTCTTTTGGTTACTCCTGGCTCAGGTCAAGGTCAGCGGTTGGAAGTGGCAGGTGTGGGGTTGGAAGTGTGGGGTGGGGGTGACAGTGATGGATGGGTTTGGGAAGTGGGTCAAGGTCATCCGGAGGGGGTTTTAAAAAAGTGGGAGCCGCAGGGGCTCGGTGGGAATGGGGAGGGGTGGGGCGGCTTCGGGGTTGGAGGTTTTAGTTTATTTTTAAAATTAAATTAAAATAATAGTTGCATGATAGGAGAGCTCCTAGGTGTTTACAGTGCGAGTTGATACAGTAGAATGAGACATGTGTCCAAGGAAGAACGATCATATAAACCCGGTAATATAGTGAATAAGAATAATTGGATAGCATCGTCAATAGGTGTAACAAGATTGAAATGTTGATACTGCAGCATGTCAGTTAAGACAGCGTGCAAAATAGTATCAGTACAGTATGCAGTGTTGCACAGGCTAGGTTTCGCAAAGTACAACGGGTGAAAACTGTAGTATTTCTTAAGCTTAGCCAATGTAGTACGCGGTTTACAAACTTTGGAGTTAGATTGTTTCTGTAAAATATGTTTTGTGCGTAAAAGCTTTAGTTGTAAAGAGTGCGAAGCCATGATAATATACGAAGGGGAGATGTGTACTCTCCGACAATTGGCGAGTATATGACCGGCGCCCGTGAGTGTGTCTGAATATATAGAGACTAATTAGCATAATAAGTGCAAACATATGTTAGAGTAAAAAAGCGTAAGTAAAAAAGTGTTAGACTAGGTGTTAGAGACTTGCGGATAGTTGTTTACTGTTGCCCTATCGCCACTATAATGACGCGCGCGCGGTATTGATGCCCGTTTTATGGGGGTTGTGTGCCCCCCCCCCCCTTCCCCAACCCCTCCCCCTGAGAGGATGACATAAAAGAACAGAACTTCGGAGAGCTCAGTTATTTGTCGGGCGGCGCCGCGAAAGGTTGTAGCAGGGGGAAACATAGGCGAAGAAAAGTATCGGTAGCCGCAGAAGTTAATTAATTATTCAGGTGCAGGATTGCAAGTAATGTTCCGTGCACGAATAAGTAGGAATACAATTGTCAATTGTACAGGTAAATCTTGTACTGTAGCAATAACTATAAAATTAGACGGTTGTAAAGTGTATGACCTGCTAATGTGCAAGAAATATCCCGTGCACGACTAAGTGGGATCACAATTGCCAATTGGACAGGTAAATCTTGTATTGTAGCAACAAGTATAATAGTAGACCGTTGTAAGGTGTATCACCTGCAGGTGTGCAGGAAATGTCCCGTGCATAAATATAGAGACTAATTAGCATATTAAGTGCAAACACATTTTAGAGTAACAAGCGTTAGTTGTAAAAGCGCCAGAGACTTACGGATAGTTCCTCACCCGACCGATTCCGCCACCGAAATGGCGCGCGCGCGGCAGCAACCCCCCTTTTTATGCGATTGATGAGTCACGTGCGACGCCCCTCCAACCCCCTCCCCAAGAAAACCGCATAAAAGAGCGAGGTTCGGGAGAGCTCGGTTATTTGTCAGTCGGCTGCGGCTACGGTCACAAGAGTCAGAGGAAGAGACGGATAGTTTAAAAAGTACTGGTGATCGCGGAAGTTAATTAATTATTCAGTTGTAGGATTGCAAGTATTGCTCTGTGGATAATCAAGTGGGGGGACCACAACTGTGATTGAACAGGTAACCATTGTAGTATAGCAATAATTTTAATATTAAACGGTTGTAAAGTGTACAAGCTGCAGGTGTGCAAGAAATGTCTCTTGTACTGTAGCAATAATTATAATAGTAGACGGTCAGTAAGTGTATTACCTGCAGGTGTGCAAGAAATGTCTTGTGTAATGTAGCAATAAGTATATGATTGTAAGGTGTATTACCTGCAGACGTGCAGGAAACATAGCGTGCACTATTGCACAGGTAAATCCCGTAGTGTAGCACTAATTATATTAATATGACCGAGAAGTAGCGGTTAGAGTTTAAGTGTTGTTAAAGTAAGAGAGTAATTTGCATATTAAGGAGGAAACAGGTGTGTAAGAATGGAACCTGCAATTAATCAGTGTGAGTTTCCTGCACACGATGTTAATTAGCATATTTTAATTAAAAAAAAAAAAAAAATGGAAATTCGACACGAAAATAAAATTAAGATATATAAAATAACTGATGTAGTGTTAAGAAATAGTGTAAAAATAATAAAAATGTTAAAATAAATAGTGTGTTAAAGTACTATGTGGTATGAACTCACGGATTGGTTGTTTACCGTTGGGGTGTCAGCTCCCTATATGGGAGGCGCGCGAGCTTCCCGTCGTTTATATACATGCGGATGGTTACTCATGCATGACCCCCCCCCCCCGACCGGACCGGAAACCGGAAGCCCCCCCCCCCCCCCGACGTCACAACGTCTTAGGTGTAGCGTGTAAGAAGTACCGACCAGGCCAAGGATTATGAGCATAAGTAATGCATTTCCAAACAATAGTCTATTGTATGTTAAAAACAAGTTGCGTGTTTTGGCGGCCTATTTCTGTTGGAAGTATAATTAAGCGGCGGAAGAGGGTGGATAACAATCGACGATAATTATGCTGCGGATGTACTTGTCAGCGGATGTAATTTGATGCTATCTAATGCAAATTGAGAGGTACAAGGCTCCACCTGCGTTTTAGGCGACCCACATGTAACAAAGCACATCCGTTTGGAATTTTCCACTGACATTTCTGGAAAGTTCCGCGCCCCTGAAACCCCTCCCGGCCCCCCACCACTCTGGGAGCCGAGAACTACCCCGACGACTATTGCCGCCACAGTCGGGCTCGGAATTTCGGACGCGACGCTCCGACCCGACTCAGAGGGCAACTCAAATGTATAAGCGGCCGATATATATTTGAGTTACTCTTGTTGTTAGGCTATTACTATTTAATATTTGTTGTGTGTGTGTGTGTGTGTGTCTATGATTTTATGCAAAGTGTTATTTGGTTTCAGTCTTAAGATGTGTTAGTTTTTTAAGGTTTAACTTGCGCATTGCGATGTTAGCATTAAGGTGTTTTATGGTATTATTTATGTTTAAGAAATGTGTTTTTAATCTTAAGTATTGGTTTATGGTATTTGTATGTATGTGTGTGTGTGTGTGTGTGTGTGTGTATCTATGTCTGTATTTGTTTATCTGTGTACTAATAATTTTTTACATTCCACAGCTAGCTGTTAGGTTGGGTAGATTAAATTAAAATGTAAATGTAAATTTAAGAAGTTCGATTGAACTTCATTAAATATGGGTGGGACATGCGCGTTGTGCCGTAGGTAGCGCATATTTTTATTGTTTTTGATTTTTGTTTCTTAATTTTTGTCAGGCAAAAATATGTTTGGGTGGGTTTAGATTAAGGGTGGGAGGTTAGAGTTGCGTCTTGCATTAGCTGTTCCAGAGTCCCCATTGTAAAATTGGAATGGTCAAGTCCAGTGCCCAGGCCCGAGGCTGGCCGCCCGTATCACAGACTACCAAACTGGATCGCCATGTGCGTGCGGGCCAAAAATTGGGATCCCTCGCAAGACGTAACTTTTTTGGTTGGGATTGGGAGTGTTTGAGGAACACAGGGTGGTGGAGACGGTTACAGCCGCCTCCATCACCTTGGATCATTATTATTTTTTGGTGACCTTGACCTCAATCCATTCATGCATAACCCCCCCCCCCCGACGTTACAACGTCTTAGGTGTATCGTCTTAAGTATAATGTCTTAAGTGTATTGTCTTGACCTTGACCTTGAACTTGGCGAGCCCCCCCCCCCCCCCGACGTCACAATGTCTTAAGTGTAGCGTCTTAAGTGTAGCGTCTTAAGTGTAACGTCTTAAGTGTAACGTCTTAAGTGTAACGTCTTGACCTTGACCTTGAACTTGGCGAGCCCCCCCCCCCCCCCCCCCGACGTCACAATGTCTTAAGTGTAGCGTCTTAAGTGTAGCGTCTTAAGTGTAGCGTCTTAAGTGTAACGTCTTGACCTTGACCTTGAACTTGGCGAGCCCCCCCCCCCCCCCCCATCTCACTAAAAATCTTACCGTCCCCCCACTACAACTGGGAGGCTATAAAAAGGGAGCAGTAGAGAAGCATTTCATTTCGCTGCTAAATTTCAAAGAGTAAACATCAACAAGATGTATCAATGTGAAATTTGCTTAGAAACTTTTCATGATAATATTCTACTAGAAATACACAAAGAGTTATTCCATAATAATAATGAAGATGTAACAGAAACCGAATATGAAGATTTAAAACTATATGGAGAAGAACAGCAAGAAGAACAGCAAGAAGAACAACAAGAAAAACAACAAGAAGAACATGAAGAACCATTAGCAGGACCATCTAATGAAATACCAAGTTTAAAAATATATGCTTTAGAAGGTAAAGTAGTAATGCACCACAAAATTCAAAATGAAAAATTGGAATTGGAGCAGTTTTTTAAAGAAGTGAGTACAATTGCAAGGAGAACACTCACAGAAGAATTAAGAAGATTGAACTTCATTAAATTTAGCATATTACTACATGCTATGTTTACTAATGTAGAAGGAGAAATGTCACCAAGAGGATTCATAACAAAAAACCAGACCATCATGGCAAGTTCAGATATTAATTCAATAGTTGAAGATTGTTTAGAAGAAATATTAACTAAAATTCAAGAACATGAAGGCAGAGGATCTGGTTGGAGTTTGGTTAGTATTGAGGGTATGGATATTAGAACTCATAAACACGGCTACGGATTAAGGGGTAGCAGTTATATTCCGCTCCCAAAGAAAATTTCAGACACCAAATCGTGTATAAATGTTAAGAACCAAGATATGGAATGTTTTAGATATGCAATGACGACAAAATTTGTACCTCCTCAAAATTCGGAAAGACCCAGTGAAGAATATGAAACTTACAGATATAGATATAATTTCAAAGGATTGACTTACCCAGTGGCTTTAAAGGACATCCCAAAGTTCGAAAAACAAAACCCTGGAACATCTGTTAATGTTTTCGGTTTGGACAGTTCGAATAAAGTGTACCCATTGCGTGTGGTGAAGAATGAACTACCAGATCATAGGGACTTATTATTACTTACAAGAGGTGATGTTTCCCACTATGTATGGATCAAAAAATTTGAAACTCTTGTTAGTAATCAATTATCTAAAAATAGAAATAAGAAGGTAATTTGCAAAAGATGTTTCAATTTTCAACGAGAAGGAAGACTAGGAAGACAGTGGTTAGAAGAGCATAAACGATTGTGTAACAACAACTATGAAGCCAAAATAATGTTACCATCACCAGATAAGGCCGAGCTAAAATTTGAGAAGATATCTCATCAGTACCGTATTCCCATTGTTGTATATGCGGATTTTGAATCTACACTTGTTCCTATTGAAAATAATGATGATGAAGCCAAGAAAAGTGTTAAGTATCAAATGCATGATCCAAACAGTTTTTGTTTATTAATTAAATCTACACTGTCAGAAGATCATTTAAATAAATATGATCTAACATCAAAACCTGTTATATATCGCGGTGAAAATGCTTCTAAAATTTTCCTTGACCACTTATATTTGATAGCAGAAAATGTACAAAAAATGTATAGTGATATTGTACCAATGATACCGATGGATGAAGAAGAAGAGATTCAGTATGAAAATTCAACCCATTGTTATTTATGTAAAAATGAATATACTTTGGAAAACCACAAGGTACGTGATCATGACCATCTGACAGGTTATTATAGAGGTGCCGCGTGTAACAGATGTAATATTAACTATCAAATTCGCAACTTTATACCTGTAGTTTTGCATAACCTTAGCGGTTATGATGCACATTTTATCATACCGGAATTGGGACGAGATGATGGAAAAATCGATGTGATAGCGGAAACTAGTGAAAAGTTTATTAGTTTTAGTAAAACGGTTGGAAATATTAAGTTACGTTTTTTAGACTCTTACCGTTTTATGCCATCTAGCTTAAGTAAACTCACTGAAAACTTAAAGAAAGAAAATTTAATAGAAACAATGAAGATTGTTAGTAAAGATAAATTGGATTTGGTTCTCCGCAAAGGTGTTTTTCCCTATGATTACATCGATTGTTTGGAAAAATTTGAAGAAACATCACTTCCGCCAAGAGAAGCCTTCAAGAGTAAGTTGTATGAAGAGGACATCAGTGAAGAAGATTATCAACACGCTTGTAAAGTATGGAACGAACTAGGAATGACAACATTGGGAGAATATTCCGACTTTTATGTTAAATTAGATGTGACTTTACTTTGTGATATAATGGAAGAATTTAGAGATACCTGTTTTGAAGCATATGGATTGGATCCACTTCATTCTTATACATCACCTGGACTAGCATGGCAAGCTATGCTGAAAGAAACAAAGTGTAGACTTGAACTTATTACAGATATCGATATGGTTTTGATGATAGAGTCAGGCGTTCGTGGAGGATTGACGCAAAGTGTAACTAGACATGTAAAAGCTAACAACAAATATCTCCCAAACTTCGATGCGTCACAACCAACAACATTCTTAGGTTATTTTGATGCAAATAACCTATATGGATGGGCTATGTCAAATCCCCTTCCATATGGTAATTTCAAGTGGGCGAACCCAGATTCGATCGGCAATATAATGGACATACCCAAATACGGCGATACTGGATACATTTTGGACGTCGACTTCGAATATCCTGAACAACTGCATGATCACCACTACGATTTACCACTATTGCCAAAGACGGAAATATCACCAACTGGTAGATGGCCCAAATTAATGATGACGTTAACCAACAAGTCGAGATATGTAGCTCATTATTGGACAATACAGCAAGCAATAGAACTGGGATTGAAAATAACAAGAATCAATAGAGCAATACAATTTAATCAATCTTGTTGGTTAAAACCATACATCGACAACAACACAAGAAGAAGGACTGCAGCAACATCCGCTTTTCAAAAGGACTTTTTCAAATTAATGAATAATTCAATATTTGGCAAAACGTTGGAAAACAAAAGAAAACATAAAGATGTAAAATTAGTAAGCGATCCGGAGAAGTTGCAAAAGTTAGTACAAAAACCAAACTTTGGAACGAGTGTAATTATTAACGAGAATCTTGTAGCTGTTACCATGAACAAAATCTCAATAACAATGGATCGTCCTCTATATGTGGGAATGTCTATTTTGGATATTTCTAAAACCCACATGTATGACTTTCACTACAACAAGATGGTGAAGTTTTATGGAAGAGAAAACATCGGGATAGCATATATGGATACAGATGCTTTCATTTATTGGATAAGAACAGAAGACATGTATGAAGATCTACGTACTTTTGTATATACTACTGACTTTGACTTTTCAGATTATCCTAAAGATCATCCCAACTATGACTACGATAGAAATAAAAAGGTGTTGGGCAAGTTTAAAGACGAAACAAATGGTGTACCAATGGAAGAAGTTGTCGCTTTAATGTCCAAACTGTACTCATTCCAACTGTACATCAGTGAAAAGGATGAACATCAAGTGGTGAAGAAAGCCAAAGGCATCAAGACTTCATATCTAAAGAAAAAAGTGCAGTTTGAACATTATAAAAGATGTTTATTTCAAAATGTGGAAACAACCGCAACATTCAACACCATTAGAAGCTACAACCATATACTGTATAGTGTAAAGCAAACAAAGTGGGCATTAAGTTATAAGGATGATAAACGCCACATTCTTGAAAATAACATCAACACATTGCCATTCGGCCACTATTCCCTAATCCCTATTGATCAGTAAACCTTTTCTTCGTCCTTTACCTTCTTCCTTTTTCCTTTCGTAAAGAAGAGGGGACATGACAAGCCCAATGTCATGTTCCCTCTTTTTTACACCAACATAAAATGGCCTTGACCTATATCCTAACCGTATATAAAAGAGGATAAACCATTCTAGAGATCAGTACCTTTACAAGCGATGTGGAAGACACAACTGAAGATGGAAGACTTAAAAAATAAAATTGTAAATGAACTTCATAAGCCAGCAAGAAGAAAATTTCCTAGAAGAAGTACAGTTATAAAAGGAATGAATGATCTTTTCCAAGCCGATCTCATTGAAATGATACCACATGGTAAGTTGAATAAAGGATTCAAATACATTTTAGCGATTATAGACTGTTTTACTAAAGTGGCTGATGCCTTACCGCTAAAGGACAAGACTGGTAAAAGTGTTACAAAAGCTATGGAAACGGCTATACAAAGAAATAAATTCAATATCAAACATCTACAAACTGATAATGGGAAAGAGTATTTTAACAAAGACTTTGCAGCTTTAATGAAGAAGTATAAAATAAATCATTATTCAACAAATTCTGAAGTTAAAGCTTCAATAATAGAAAGATTCAATAGAACATTAAAAGGAGCAATGTATAAAACATTTTCCAAACGAGGATCATATGTTTGGTATGATATCTTACCGCAACTTATAAAAGAATATAACAACAAGTATCATCGAACCATTGGTATGAAGCCTAACCAAGTAAATAGCAGTAATGCTAAGATGGTATTAAAACGTATTAGGAATAATACAACTCCTAAACATGAAAAAATGCAGCCTAAAACATTTAAAGTTGATGATAAAGTTCGTATAAGTAAATACAAAGGAGTATTTAGTAAAAGGTATCTGCCAAACTGGACTAATGAAGTATTTACAATCTATAAAGTGCAACCAACAATACCTGAAACTTACATCTTAAAGGACAACAAGGGTGAATTACTTGAAGGTGGATTCTACGGACATGAGTTGTTAAAATCATCAGTCGGCGATGTATATCTTGTTGAAAAGATTTTACAAAGAAAAAAGGATAAGGTTAAAGTACGTTGGTTGGGATTTGATAAAAGTGAAGACTCTTGGATCCCTACAAAAGACTTGGTATAGCAATTTGTGAAGTCATTACGTGTTTAACCTTTACACAAGATGGAGATTGTGCAACAAAAGGATCGATTTTTTATTAATAATATTGATGAATTAACAGTTGACAACGACAAGTTAAATCATGGAAAACATGGTGAACTACTGCCAAACACAATAAGATGTTTAATAACTGGACCATCAAATTGTGGAAAGACGAATGTGGTTTTTAACTTAATAACAAATCCTAAAGGATTACGTTTCAACAACATTTACATCTTTTCCAAATCTTTGCAACAACCCAAATACCAATTATTGGATAAGGTACTCGCAAGTGTGCCTGAAGTTAATTTCTACAAGTTTAATGCTAGTGAAACTATAATGGAGCCAAACGAGGCTAAACCATTTTCTATATTTATATTCGATGATGTATCTTGTGAAAATCATGACACTATTAGAAGTTATTTTGCCATGGGGAGACATTACAATATTGATAGCATTTATATTGGTCAAACTTACAGTAAAATTCCAAAACAACTAATAAGAGATAATGCAAATCTACTTATTATCTTCAAGCAGGATGAAACAAATTTAAAGCACATATATAATGATCATGTAAATGCAGACATGTCATTTGATAAATTTAAAGAAATGTGTGGCAAAGCATGGGCTGAAAAATATGGATTTCTAGTTATTATGAAAGAAGAAGCTATAAAAAATGGAAGATATCGTATAGGGTTGGATAAATTTGTATTAATCCATTGAAAGATTGATGATACGTTTAGTAATAGATTGGTCTTCGCAGCGTAAACATGGTGAACCAAGAAAAACTATTAAAAGAAATAAAATCACTGAGTGACTCGATTAGACTTAAAAATCGAGCATTAAGAATGGGTTTGAATGAAAGAGAAGAATTTCTGGAGACTACATTTAAGCCTATTACAGAACCTTTAAAACAGATAACAGAAACTATTGGTAAACCTCATTATGAAGGAGATGTTTTGCTACCTGTTTCTAAATTTGAAGTAAAAAGTTTAAAAAAGGAAGAAGATGATGATTCTTACACAAGTGATAGTGAAGTTTCTCAAAAAGAAGAAGAAACAAGACAAGAAGAACCAGAAATAAATATTGAAAAAGAAGAAGAACAAGAACAACATATACCTGAAGCAGAACAATCAATTCCAAATCTAACAAAATTAAGTAGTGATATATTGCAACAAGGACCTCTTGGAAGAAAGTATATCATGAAGATGTTACATGAAATAAAAGATAACCCAAAATTACACAAGTCACATGTATATGGTGCGAGAATTGATGGAAATGAATTAAAAATAGGAGATTCAAAAGTATATTTGACTGAAGATGATGATATTGTTATTGGTGAGCATAAATATAAAGGAACAAAAGGATTATTTGAACTGATTTTCAAAAATATACCTATAAGATATACGCTTCAAGATTTAAATACTTTTAAAGAAATTTTGCAAAATACTAATGCTCATAAGAAGAATTACTCCAAAGATTCAATGATAAATAGAACACGTGCAACTAAATATACGGTTGTAATAAAAAGATTGTTTCCCCTGAAAAAACTACCAACATTACGAACTGCACCAGCTGTGAAGAAACCGCTTAAGAGGAAGTCATTATCACTTATGGACTTATCACTTATTGATGAATATGGTAAAAAGAAAAAAGGAGAAACTTCGACATCTGGTAAAGGTTTAATGAAAAACCTATATAATACAAATGTGATTTACTATAATGATATAAACAAATTGGTTGATAGAATGAGACTATTACATGAAGCCATGGAAGCTGGTCATACAGGTTTAAATAATGAATGGGTTGCTTTAGTTGACGAACTTCGAAATCGTGGAATAGTTGTATAAATCATCACGGATATATAAGAGAGCTGTGAGCATACAGTGGATCAGTTCAATCATGAGCGTCGACAAGTTCGGACGGTACTCCGGGCTAGGAGTACAAGGAGGAGAAAACAGAAAAAGAAGTGGATTGCCGCAAACACCTGAAGGTGACTATGATATGAGTAACAAACGTTTAAAATTTGTTAAAGACCCAGAAGAAGATACTGATGGAGCGAATTTAAAGACAGTAAAAGAGGCTACTTCAACATCATTGAAATTAGACAAGAATACTTACGATGTTAAATCACATAGAATAATTAATGTTGGTAAACCAACTGACAGTTCTGATGCAATTACTAAAGAGTATTTATCATCTGAACTTTCAAATACTTTAAAATTACAATGGGGTAATAATTTAAAAGATGGACAGACATATGATGCTGGAAATCATAGAATAACCAACGTGGCAAATCCAAAAAATGATAAAGATTCAGTTAATAAAGAATATTTACATTCTATAATACCGGAAAAGACTCAACGCGGATTTTCTTTTTATAAATTTATAATAAATGACATTGGATACCCAAAGGAAGATGGGGATGCTGTAAACCTGAAATACATCAAGGACAACTGTATTTTACAAGATGGTGATGAAATCAATTGTCATGGGAAAGTGTTGTCAAATGTAAAGTTCGCTTCTCAACCAAAAGACGCTGTTACTATGGAACAATTATCTAAAGAATTAAAAAGGGGAACATCGAATTTTGTAAAACATGAAGATGCCGTGCTAAAGCGAGGAGATACATTTATACATGGAAATGAAAAGTTTGATTTAATGCAAGGAAATAATGATAAATGGGATGCAGGACATAAAACAATAACAAATGGAAGATTTGGTATAAAAGATACAGATGTACCTCTAATGGTGCAAACATTAATTGCGAGTGGTGGTACATTAGGTACATACAATGGTCGTAATAGAAGAATAAAAGATATTTATCCTGGTTATGAAGATGATGATTGTGTTACATTAAGACAAACAATAACTTGGGATAAACACTTTGGGACCAAATATGATGCAAAGATGAAGAAAATAATTAATATTTTACCAGGAGAAGATTTAAATGATGCTGCTACTATTGGACAAGTCATAACAACGTCGAAAAGTGATTCAACTGCTTACACGTGTAATGATAAACGTATTATGCAGTTACACGATCCCCAACATCCAAAAGATGCTGTAACTTTAGACTGTTTAATAAGAATAGTGGGCAATTTACTTATCGATACCCACAATCATATAGCTAGTACAACGAGTCATGTGATGATTCAACCCGATGAACGAGAAGCTTGGATTAAAAATAGAATTATAAATCAGTATATAATTAATTTGAATAATTAAGTATTTAAATATAAAAATTGTGCATGTGTTATTCATTTATGTAAAGCAGCTCGTGGAGTAAACACGCTGGTTATATAAGACGACATAATGAAGACCGCAACGCTCAGTCGTCGTCAAGACAGCGGCAAGAAAGGACGTGGTATAACATCAGCTGCGTTATCCCTGCTAAGACGGATTCCTGTTGGTGCTGTTCTAAATCGAGCAATAGACGCTTTACCATACGAATTTCATCTGCCCGGAGGCTATCAATATTGTGGACCCGGAACTAAGTTGGCAAAACGTTTAGCAAGAGGAGATCCTGGAATTAATAAATTAGATCAAGCTTGCAAAGAACACGATATAGCGTATTCCAAGTTTGCAGATTCAACAAATAGATCAATAGCGGATAGAGCGCTAGCGGAAAAAGCTTGGCAAAGGGTTAAATCAAGTGACGCCAGTATTGCGGAAAAAGCAGCAGCTTGGGCAGTGACAACAGCCATGAAGACGAAAGCTAAGTTTGGTGGTGGAAGACGACGCGGGAGAAAACCTAGTAAAAAAGAAGCTGCAAAAAGAGGCGGGAACATCAAAAGAAGACGTCGCACTAACCCTAAAAGGAAAGTCAAGAAAACATCCATATGGTCAATGGTAAAAAACGGATCGGGTCTTTACTTAAGACCGTACCGTGTGTATTAAATGAGAAGAATAAATTGATAATTCCAAATGAAGCATTAACAAACTATCAACTGTCAAAATATGTGAAATGTTTAAGAATACCATTCTTCAGAGGAGTTTTTATGAAAGATACATTACCAAATAGAGTGTGGAAAAATGAAACTGGAATAGTAAACTTAGACTCTAATTATGGACCAGGTACTCATTGGGTATGTTATAAAAAACTTGGAGAAAATGTTTACTACTTTGATAGTTTTGGAAATTTACCGCCACCAAAAGAACTTCAACATTATTTTCGGGACTCCAAGAATATATTCTACAACTACAAAAGAGAGCAACCTAGCAATACAGAAATATGCGGACATTTATGTTTAGAGTTCCTAGCGAAGAGCGTCAGTCAGCTTTAAGATGTCATCGTATACAGTGTCGTTGAGCGGAAATTCGTCAACATTGAAAAGTACACTTTTCCCAGCGTTACGTTTATCTACGGACAAACTATGGGAAGCAGCATTATTGGATTTGACTACATACAATTCAATTCCCAATGTTACAGAAGGAAAAAATAATTTACTACATTATTATGAGAGTAAAGATGAAAAAGGAAATTATTCACAATTGAAAATAATTCCATTATCTACAGGAGCATATGAAATAGACGATATAAACCAAGTATTACAAAAAAAGCTTGGAGAAGAAAATATTTCTATAAAAGGTAATAATAATACATTAAAAGCAGAAATAACTTCAAAGTATTATATAGATTTGAGCTTAGACCACTCAATCGGCAATTTGCTCGGATTTTCAAAGAAGAAAGGAATTTTAGC
Organism: Neoaliturus tenellus; assembly: GCA_030545055.2. Taxonomy (NCBI): domain Eukaryota; kingdom Metazoa; phylum Arthropoda; class Insecta; order Hemiptera; family Cicadellidae; genus Neoaliturus; species Neoaliturus tenellus. The sequence continues at coordinate 105,768,273 of CM061531.1, read as the reverse complement.
TCCTGGAAATGATTATACTGGCGATACAACAGTAACAATATTAAAGGTGAACAGTATTGATGTAACGTGTAATATTATACACGGATCATATAGAGATGGAGTAAATCAACACATATTACATACATTTTACCCCACAGTAGCTCCTGGTTTTAAAATAGTTGAGAAGCCACAAAACCTGATATACCTACCGTTAAACACCAGTTTCATTTCAGACATCGTACTGAACATATTGGATCAAGACGGCATTAGTGTTGACTTTAGAGGAGAAACAATAACTATACGGTTACATATCAGAGCAGCAACATAAAGTCAACATGGGATTATCATTTAAACCACAACGGAAGAGTCGGGAGCTCAGTAGCTCCTCAACATTCGACGAGTTAACACCGGACAACATACGCTTCCTACAAAAGATCGGACTAAAACTTGCCAACCATGGATATACTGGATATAGCGCAAGGACCGACATTCGACGAAACCCTATGGGAGAAGGAATATCACATTCACAACCCTTACACTTCATCAAAATTAAATAATAATGATGAAATAAGGATTCCCATTCAACAACAAGATATCTACACATTACCATGTGAAAGTTATTTATATATTGAAGGAAGAGTAACAACATTGGATGGAAAATCTGGTTCAACTGTTCCTTTTATAAATAACCCTATGGCATATCTGTTTGATGAAATTAGATATGAGATATCTGGAGTAACAGTTGATTCAACAAAAAAAGTTGGTATATCAACAACTTTGAAAGGATTGACTTCAATAACACCCCATGAAAAGAATTCTTTAATCTCGGCTGGATGGGTGACTCCTGATAAAGACACTATTACTCCTAATTCAAAAGGTTACTTTGATTTTAATGTGCCTTTACGATTGCTTTTGGGATTCGCAGAAGATTACAAGAGAATAATAATAAATGTAAAGCAAGAACTGGTACTGCTCAGATCTTCAACGAATAAGGATGTAATACAAGCGCCAAGTGGAACAAAAGATGCCGATTTGGAATGGCAACTTCAATTGGATAAAGTTGTATGGAGAGTACCACATGTCAGATTGGCGGATGAACATCGAGTATTATTATTGAAAAAATTAAAATCTGACCGTGATATTGTAATACCATTTAGAAGTTGGGAATTTCATGAATACCCCATATTGCCTCAAACAGAAAGACAAACATGGACTGTTAAAACCTCTACTTATTTAGAACGAGCAAGGTACATAATAGTCGGTTTTCAGACTAAACGAAAAGATGTTATAACTGCGCACGCTGGTCAATTTGACCATTGCAAGATAAAGAATTGCAAAGTTTTTCTAAACTCTCAGTTCTTTCCATATGACAGTTTAAATGTTTCATTTGACAAGAAACGTTATTCCATTCTATATGACATGTATGCAAGATTTCAATCGTCATATTATGGTAAGACAAATACACCACTACTATCACCAGAACAATTTTATTCAAAAGCTCCAATTGTTGTAATCGATTGTTCAAAACAAAATGAATCTGTGAAATCTTCAAGTGTAGATATAAAAATTGAAATGGAATTTGAAGATAAAATACCAGATGGAACTTCAGCATACTGTTTAATTCTACATGACAAAATAGTTACTTACACACCGCTGACAGGAATTGTGAAGAATGTACTTTAAAAAAGATTAATACAACATCTGCACGATTTGTAAGGTTTTTACAAAAGATCAACAATATCTAGGTCATCTGCGAGTATAAAAGCGAGAAAGAAGAGCTGGAAATTCATTTCATCTTTGATTGTCGTATGGGTAACATCGTCCGCAAGATGAGTTCTGCTACATCAAGTGCTAATGAAGAAACTACACCTCTTATGGCTGACAATAGTTTGGATATAGAAAGACAAGTTGAACAGGAAATGGAAGAGTTCCTCAAGTTTAAACATAAGAAGACAGACGAAGAGGAAGTTGAAAAAGAAACGAAGAAAAGGAAAATTGAAGATAACATTTCTACCAACATCTTAATGGAGGTATTTCTTAGAATATTTTATCCTATTTCTTCTTGTATGACAAAGACTGTGTCTGCTGGAGTAATGAAATCATTGGATTACTCTCCAACTGTTATTTTGAATCACGGATCTAAAATGGTAACCTTCACAGAATCTTCTTGGGAATCTTTTATGAAACATATACATCTTTTGGAATGCTATTTGAGTAACAATACGTTTGGAAGAAAAACAAAACTAGGTTTGTTCGAATCAAATATTGAAATCGATATTGTTAAACAACGTGGTCAACAACTAGTTCGATTTAGAGATTTAACTAAATATAATATAAAAATACATTTGACAAAAGAAGAGTTTTACGCTTTAACTTGTGCTACTGGTCCTATAACAAGATATTTAAAACAGCTAATATTCTCAAGTACAATTATCAAAGATTATTTAACTGATGCATTGGATAGACAACCATATGTTCCAATCCTATACGGTCCAGTAGATACTTCAATCTTCAATAGGATCCCGCATGAAGTAGAGATGTGGAGACAGTTACACCACAATCAAACCAACTTTAATTTAGATGAAGAAAAAAAGCAAGAAAACAAGGAAAACGAATCACGTTTCAACAATCAACAATCAACAACAAATTAAACAGACAAAGAATATTTTAAGTAAGAAGAAGAAGAATGTTGGAGTATAAAAGGCTGTCAATCCGCATTGACATACCAGTTGTCTACTGAACGTCATCATGGATAAACGAGTTTCATTCTCTAAGAAGACGGAAATAATGGAAGTAAAGCGAGGTATCATAGAGTTTCAGGCATTCCGTGGTAATGATGGAAATTTTATAATTAAAGAGTTAGTGGTACTAGATATGATAACATCTGTTGTTTATCATTTTTTATTCATGCCTCCTTTGCCGTTCAACAGATTAACAACCAAAGCTAAAGTAACAAACAAATGGTTGATGAAACATTTTCATAATCTAACATGGGATGAAGGTTTTATAACCTACAATATGATGCCACACATTATGAATCATTTCTGCAAAGAGTTCAAAACTATTTTTACAAGAGGATTGGAAAAAGCAAATTGGATACAAGCATATACAAACCATGAAGTGATAAATGTGCAAATGGAGAAAGATTTTTATTGCTACTTTGCTAACATCTGTATTGCATCTAAAAACTTTAAACATCGGCAGTCTCAATGTGCTTTAAAGAACGCATATCGTTTGAATGTCTATCTCCAGCAAAGTGGTGGGGGAAGCGATGGGTATAAAAGCGAGAGCGGCACTATGACAATGCATGAGTATTACTCTAACCTCCGAGGAGTCAACACCTCTGACGCGCAAGCACAAGAAGAAGAAGACGAACAATAGTAAGAAAAAATAATGGCATCGCAAACTTTTCTACAGTCGCTTGTTGATCAATTCAACAAACATTCTAAATCTACAATACTACCGACTAAGAAATGTTCAGAATTGAAAGAAGAAAAACATTACATTATTCACACTATTAAGAAGATGGAAACATCAGTTGGAGACGCCATCAATTGCACATTGAGTGAAGCACCCTACACACCTGGTGATGAACCGAAATTTCAAGTATTTCTTCCCAAACGCTTCGTTCAACTGCTGCAGAATGAAGATTTACGACTGATTCACCCCGGCGCACTCTATTTGGCATCCCACGGTCCTAGTGGAACCAACTCTACTGAACTTACACTTCATGTTATGCCTACTAGCAACTAGTCTGTAGTTTATATATACTGTTGTACATGTGTGTAACTGATTTTAAATAAATAAAAAATAAAAATGAAAAAAAAAAAATAATAAGAAAAGGCAACATATCGATAGTGTTTCTGCACTATCGATATGTTGCTTTTTTTAAAAACACGTTTGGATGACCTTGACCTAGTTTCGAGGGTATATAAAGGCCGTAATTTTCTTGAGGATCTCATCAGTCTACGACTACCTTTCGTGCTGTACACATCTCTGTTGGCTCTCCAGTTATTACGAATAACAACATGTCTCTTAAGGTTAAGTGTGCATCATATGATACCACCACCATTACAACTTTTGAAGAACTCGACGATTTTATTAATGAACTGCGAGTGTTACTTGCCGGTGGTTATCGTTTAAATATTGATGTTTACGCTAACAACATGAGGATGTTTCCTAAACAGAAGTTCTGCAACGAAGAAGTATTCGTTTCCACACAACCTTCAACTACAACACCATCTACTCAAAGTAATGTTAAGTTCCAGAAATATTACTAATGTTAAATAATATCAAGTGGTCGCTGTAGCATCTATAAAAGGACCGTGTAACCTAACAGAATCATCATTTGCTCTCCAACTGACGCAGCGAAAACAACTACTAATACCATGTTGTACAGAATGATGATTGAATTCAATGGAAAAATCTACGGAAAAGACTATCAAAGTGTACAACAAATGACGTCCGATCTTCAAGTATTGACTAAAGAGGGATTCCAACCAAAATTAATTCTAAAATTTCCTGAAGTACATCCACTCTCCACTGAAGATCTCATCGCCATGGCTAAAGAAGAAAAAGAAAAATACAAACAAGATGTAAAGAAAGAAAAAGAAAATGAAAACTCAGTATCTTAAATAAATACATCTTACACTTGTAAGATGATCTTTTTTAAAACTCCATTTGGATGACCTTGAGATTACCCCCACCACTTTTCCTAGTCTATAAAACACGCTATCCTACACTATACAACTTCATTTCTTGCCAACACTTAGAAGCGCCAACATGGAAGAGAAGAAAAACGATGACGCACCGCGCTACTGTTGTGAACAAAAATGCACCGATTTAGGAAGATGGATGGTAGACGGATTAGCTTGTACAAAGTGTGAATTCTTCCTGTTACTGCAAATGCAAGACAAAGCAACTACCATCACCGGAATTGCGAACCATCAAGATTTATAAATCACGATACTTCCACACTTGCTGTCCCCAGAGGTGTATCAAATTTCATCCGGAAAAACTTGTCAATTGTCGAGAGTGCAATGCATATTATAAAGACGACTTTTGTACATGCATCATAAGTGCGTGCAAGTACAGATCAGATTGGTCTACTGATCCTGTTGAAGCTTCAGATGTATAGCTGTAGTCACTGACTGCAGCCCTTTTTTAAAACTCCATTTGATTGACCTTGAGATTACCCCCACCACTTATTTTTTACAACATATATTCTACGGATCATTCGATACGCTTCTCATTCTTATTTCATTACTCGCACTGAGAACAACATGGATGATAAATTCATTTCCTTTCAACATTTAATTACCGACAGAGAAGAGATGGAAGAACTATTCCAAAACTTACTCACACTCATTGATAACTATCCTTTAAGATGGATCAACATCACAGTGCAATACGTCAATCCTACCAAAATATTTTCATCCTCATCATCATCTTCTGCCACCTCCATGTCTTCATCGTCGCAAAGTGCAGAGGAAGAGGAACAGACAACTAATGGTGTTAAAATTGTTGAATTAAACGACGAGGAACAAGAAATGCAAGCTCTGATTAAATATAAATTTAATATTTAATTTACAAACATTATTAGTATTCCTAACTTAAAAATACAACTAATGGTTATCTTAGTAGACCTCCTACTACCTACCCGAACGGCGTTTCGCTGCGAAATGCGCTGGCCAACGATTCGCATGGGGGTATATCACCCTTCCCCCACCACGCCACCACCCCTCCACTTCCCCCACCACGCCACCACCCCTCCACTTCCCCCTCCACCGCCCTTGCCCGCATATAAGCGAGCCGCTGACTGACGCTCGCCATTTGTTTCCCGACTCCCGTACGATGAACAACGATCCGCTAGCACTAATGAAATCTACTTTTGTAATTAGAACAAGACATGATTTAAAAGATATAATGGAAACTTTAGAAGATATTATAGACAAATTCCACTGCATCACTATGAATTTGGAACTTGCTTACGGTTGTCCAACATGCGATAGAGTTGAGACTGAAGATGAAGATAGTTTGCTAAAACTCACTCCTGCATCCTCCAAAACTACACCGACAGCTGACGACGACGTTTGATCGGACACACAACTGTTTTTTTTTTAACCCCCCACCACTTTCCAGTAAATATGCCCTGTCCTCATCTTCGTTTCTCATTTCATCGCCAACTTTCCGACCGTCAAAACCGCTCCCGTTTCACCTACAGAAATTAAAACAAGCACACAAACATGATGGATGATTTTTCACTTAAAACACAATTGGAAGAGGACAGACTCAAACTAGAGATCAACAGGCTGCAATTGGAAACGAAAAATCAACAAGGGATGGTTCGCCTGCTGCAACTGTTCAAATGCGTACTGTGCATGTTGTGCGTCTACCTTCTCTTCGCCACCACCTTCGGCGTCTACCACTCCCTCACCAGTGGACGGCACTCCAACACCTCTCTGCACAAGAACACGACTTTGATTTAATTTTAAAAATAAACTAAAACCTCCAACCCCGAAGCCGCCCCACCCCTCCCCATTCCCACCGAGCCCCTGCGGCTCCCACTTTTTTAAAACCCCCTCCGGATGACCTTGACCCACTTCCCAAACCCATCCATCACTGTCACCCCCACCCCACACTTCCAACCCCACACCTGCCACTTCCAACCGCTGACCTTGACCTGAGCCAGGAGTAACCAAAAGACACTACTATCGTAATACCTAGAATAATACATAGTTAAGTATTATTTCACAGCTCTCAATTTTTTTTTTTATATTTTTTATATTGAAATGAGGGGAACTGAGAAGGGGATTTAAACGAAGAGCCGTAGGTTATTCAGCGAACACAATGAGTGGTATTGGAGTGGAGCCCTCAACTAGCCTCATTGCATGAGAGTTTTATAGTAATTTTTATAGTAATTACGGAATTGGGGTAACCAATTAGGGGGTGGACCCTACATCCAGCATAACCTAGAAATATTTACCTAGAATATTTACATATATTACGTAAATTATTATCATTTCACAGTTAAAATCTTGTTAGCGAATTTTAATTACGAAGGGGTACTAAAACCGATTCATAGGAGTTTTTCAAAGCTTTTTTTACTATTGATTGTGAATTTTGTGTATTAAACCGTTTTGTTACTGTCTTCAACGTATAGCTCTTCCGTGGAACTAACTTATTACATACTTGACTTTTAATTATTCTATAAATTTAGGGCAACCCCTAAGGGGGCATGGGGGCGGAGCCCCCATCGAGCCGTAGGCGAGTGTTAAATATATTCATCGTAATCGCAAGGACCGATTTTTTATATTAACTAATGTGCCTAAAAAGTTAAATATATTAAACGTTAATTAAAGTTAAATATAACTTGCTAAATATGTATTAGTCTTTGTCAACCAAGTCATTTTGTCAATATCATTTAATTTAATTTAAAGTAATTTTAAATACGTTTATCACAAAAGATTATTGACTGTAATCCTGCATCAACCTTATGCAAAAAATGGTGGCTATAAAATCCAAAGTAGTTTTTTTTAGTTATGTGCATAAATAAATTCTCATTTTGAAAACTATTCAAGTGATGATGAATGGAATTCTTTAATAGCTAGTCGTAAAAAAACAAAAACGGTTTTAATGTAGGTGGACGCAAGCACCATAAAATTACTCTAATTTAAGTTTGCCAAATGCCTAAAATAAAGCATAAACCTAACCTTCAACAAGACGAATTAAAATATCTTCAACATAATTGTTTACCAACAACATCACAACTCGCCCAATTAATTACGGTCCCATGTAGTAACTCCGCACGCAGCCAGTTCCTTTATTTGCCAAACGCGTGCTGCATGCTCCCTCCCACACCTCACACGCTCGCCGCCGTTACCGTTTCCCCGTTACCGGTACCGTACCGTTCTCGCCGCCGTGTTGCTTGTTCTGGGTTAATCACCACCAGAATGCGCTCAATCCGGGCATCACGCGCTCCTACAATTAATGTGCTTCCGACCCTCATACGACATCATTGTCAGTTTTTACTATTAATCCGATGAGAAGCGGATGCGCTTCGGTGAAACATTCTTCAAACTAATGGCTCTATTTCTTGAATGTTAACAGTTTGTGCAAAATACTATCGGATATACACAGATCTTTGCGATAAATATTAAACACTTGTGTGAAGTTTCTTTACAGTGTTAAAATACTTCAGTGTTGTGACTGGGACATAAAAAATTGTTTTCACACTGCCTTATTCCATATTAATTTGGTTTTTATTCCAGCACTAGCTGTTTCCCGTCATGGCTTTGCCCGTGGTTGATTTATTTTATCCTAGTTAAATATAGGTGTACATACCTTCAGTCAACAATTCAAACCGGTAGAAAAATTCCTACATGAGATTCGAAACACAAGGTTCCATCATCACGGTTGATGATATAAAAATGTCATTCATTAAGTCTTATGATGTTGACAAAGTTTAAAATATAAATAAATAATTCAACATTAAGACACACGCAACACAGTACATTTAAACATGAATTGTTATGATGGCCGGCTGCCGTCCAAAACTTCACCAAACTTCACACAAACCATCCTTGAATGATGCTTAATAATGCCTGAAAGTTTCATTACAATCTTTCAAGCGGTTTCGGAGTCCATAGGCAACATACATATATACATACATACTTCCTCTTTTATAAATATAGATTTGTCAGCAATGTAATACCTAGCTAATTAAATTAATGTTAAGCTTATATAGCCAACGTGAGTATAATGTATGTTACAGTTTGTTGCCTTTAATATAAATTTTCAACAACTATAACTAACACAGCAGCATCGTTACAGTGTCCTCTCTCGCGCGCACCCTGGCGGCGATCACCGACACCCGCAGTCCCAGCATATCCTCGCCTAACGTAACCTAACTCAAGGTTACCTCAGGGTCACAGTTGGGATCCACCCCGGAGTTCCACAGCAGCATCGTTACAGTGTCCTCTCTCGCGCGCACCCTGGCGGCGATCTCCGACACCCGCAGTCCCAGCATATCCTCGCCTAACGTAACCTAACTCAAGGTTACCTCAGGGTCACAGTTGGGATCCACCCCGGAGTTCCACAGCAGCATCGTTACAGTGTCCTCTCTCGCGCGCACCCTGGCGGCGATCTCCGACACCCGCAGTCCCAGCATATCCTCGCCTAACGTAACCTAACTCAAGGTTACCTCAGGGTCACAGTTGGGATCCACCCCGGAGTTCCACAGCAGCATCGTTACAGTGTCCTCTCTCGCGCGCACCCTGGTGGCGATCTCCGACACCCGCAGTCCCAGCACATCCTCGCCGTTCACCTCCAGCACACAGTCGCCGACCCGCAGACCCGCCGCCCCCGCCGGAGACCCGCCGTCCACCCCGCACACCCACGGGTACGGGTCCCACTTGGTGCGGGTCAGATGGAACCCGCACGACCCGCCGTCCTCGGGCTTGGTCACGTCGCAGACCCGCACGGCCGGCGCCTGGTGCTCCTCGGAGTCGACTCCCATGTCGTGGAATGGCTGCCGAGCATATGGCTGGGAAAACAGAAATGTTGATATAGTTTTTATGAAATCAAATTAGTAGGTACAACTATTTTTTCCGGGATTTAAAATTTACTCAAATCCTTTATCAAATTTCAAAGAAGTCATAAAATATCTAAGTATTTGTAATCGAACTAAGGTTAGTTAATATTAATACTAGGGGGGAAATGTGCATTTATTTAAACAATGGACCACCATTCCATTTATCGACCAAATACACTTTCTCACGGGAGCATTTCATTGTTATTTCATTGTGAAATTCGTCCAATAAATTAAACCGTTATAAAAATGACAAATAAGAATATTTGTGCTTTTGTTTTAAACTGAAAGATCGGTCTACATCTCGAAACATCCCCGTCGCAGCAGACCTGTGTACTTCATGGATTTCCCATGACTGTTATGGTTTAATCAACAAAATATTTGGTTTTTGGATGAACGGATGGAAGAGGAGTGAAATCCCATACATGGCTGTTGGTGCCTCCAGTGTATTGATAAAATCCGATTTCAATGTCCACAGATAACTGAAGAAACCATCATATCAACTTCAAAATTACAAGGTAGATTGGCTGCATAAATTGTAGATTCAAGTTCATTGCTGAAGTTATTCTGTGAAGTAATAAACTAATGAACCACAATTGAATTTTTCACAAGAAATGCATTGGAGACTACTTTAGTGAGGTTTTGTATTTTATCTTTGTTACGTTGCCATTTTGTTTACAAAATAAAATATTGTTCGATTTGAACTGATTAGGAAAAATAAGGGTACTTTTGTCTAATACCCTTTAAGGGTTAATGTATGTTCTACTAGAATTAAATTCATACACCTTTGAATAATAAATAAAACTGTTGTTACAAATGGACATCTGGAACGCCTCATGCGATATATTTGCAAGGCAGTGAGCAAAGGATAAAGCTACTGTATATTCGGAACGACAGCTCAAGATCCTATGTAACTTACCTACTTCTATGTAAGTTGAAAAAGTAGGTAGGTCTACCGTTCTACGAATATCTTACTTATTGAGTAAAACAAGAATCTTAAATTTAAGTTTTAACTGTAAGTAACAGTTATTTTATCTTCTGGTTACATTACGATAAAACTTAAGAGTAGTATCAGTATTTAACATAAATACGGATAGAGCTATTATTAGACATCGCTTCGCCTTCAGCTTACTCCTGCAATTTCTATGACGGTATGTAATGCGGCTGGTGTAAAGCCTTAGAAGGAAAACCAAATTACTAGTATTAATACACCACGTCTGTTGATATAAATCTGGACGATTTTGTGTCATCGACTATTTATTGCTGTGTTCATCAATTTTAAAGTTTATCCTTCAACTTCAAACTGTCAAGCAGACATACTTTAGTGCCGATATAGGTAAGAGTCTTCAGTACCGGCCACCTTGGACTTTTCTTCCCATACGACTAATGTTAAATTTCTAACATCCGCAACGCATTTAATATTGGTCGAAAAAATTAAACTTTATGTCATTTTAAGGGAAATTTTAATACCTAGGGCCCTATGAGATCAAAAGTTTTATATTATTGATTGTTAGATTAATAAACAGCTAAGTACTGTATGCTCAACAATCTGTATTGTAATTTCAATTTCACAGTGTTTTTTTTTGTTTTTTAGAATTTCCTTAAACCCATTCCTGAAATTAACTTTTGCAGCAGTGGTTTGGGACTTTTTGCACACCAGTAAAAAATGCATTCATGAACGATTTCTTTGTGGTTATGTAATAAACAGGATTTCCAATTTTACAGTCTATAACCTACACTAGAAAGATAAATTGTTTGATCTAAATCGTTTGATGTAATTTAACGATCATAATTCGTTATTATTTAACGATCTCTATGATCGTAATTTAAAATTAAAACGACCTTTTAAATGACATAAAGATTAATACTTTTCTACCAATATTAAAGGTGTAGCCGATATTTGAAATTTTTAACATTAGTCTTATGCTTATGGGAATAAAAATCCAAGGCGGCCGGTACTGCATACACTTAATATGTTTTGGTTTTAGTATGATTTTCCATCGAGGAATCAAGAGGACATAATTTTTCCCACGGTTTAAAGAAATTTGTGACTTTTGTGAGATTGTTTGGCAACGAAGTAACATATTATAAAAGCATGAAATTGAAATAAAAGTCATTCACTCAACAAGACAGTTTAAATTAATTGCATGTCATAATTAATTGTACTTAACAAAAATTAAATGGCACATAGAAAAGATGTGTCACAAGAAGGATGAACGGTTTTTAGGTATATCTAATGTCATTGACAAAATTGGATAACAATATTGTCAGTTTAATACTTCAGTTTAAAGTTAAAACAGAAGTTTTACCTGTTTCGCTTTAAAAACCTACTATAAAAGGATCATTGGCAGAATAGAGATAGTAATTATGACGTTTCCATCATCAAACAATATACTCAAGCGAGACCTATCAGTTATTTTAGTTACTGGTATTTTCAAAATTTTTTACCAATCACCTGAGGCGCTTGTAAGTATACCATTTAATTTTCAAGACTTAAAAGAGCGCTAGAAACCCCAAGTATGAAAACTTGTTGGTTATCCCTGATTTGCGCGTCAAAATAATTTTGTATTTTATAATCTTTTAGTGCTGGTCTAAAGCATTCATGCCAATGCACGATATGAACTTTAAGTTCTATAGCAATAAAAACTGCAACATTAAAATGTTTGTTAATCTGTCTGGAGCCTTAATTATTAGCCTCATCGGTTTGAAACTTTATGCAGACTTTAAAATAAAATAAACATGATTATATATGGTCTGTCAATTGATGGTTCGGTCAATTGATTTGTCTGCCAATTTTGAACATTTTTCTCTTAAACTTCGGCGTGGTGCCTAAAGATGTTCCATGTAGGCCCAACCATTCCAAAAAGACTGAATAGGACTGAATAAAACCACATGCTTCTGTGAGGCTGTCTGGCGAGAGCGTTTCCTTTCGTCTTATTTTCAATGTTCAGTGGACATCAAAGCTGGGCTTGCAATAAAGTAAACACCAGCGAACGAGCATTACCCAATGCGATATTCGCTATAGTGGGACCGGCGCCTCAAGCACGAACGAACTCCAATCGGCCGTGTTCGTTAGTCCAGTTAGTCGCATGTTTGCGTTCATGACAGCTCCATCCAATGTCGGTTTTGGAGCGAATCATCAAAGGAAATCCACGTTTACTCGAGTCCAGTGCTTCTGTATGGCCACATCGGAGTGACTCTCGACTGGTCCTATCACCAATACTGCTGTCTACAAAACAGTTTCTTTCGTTATTAAACTAGTGGAATGGAGATTTGGTCAAAGACCAGTGGCATTTTTTGTTTTGATGACGGTGAACGGTTCAAACCCCTTCTGTAGGTATTCACTCTGATACGACCGCACCCACTGTCTGGCGTTCACGAAATCAAGCGACTCACGTCAACATAGAGAACGTTCAATTCGCTCGTGTTGGCTCTGATATAACCCAAGCTTATGATCACTTTAGTTAGTGTTAGTTAAACGCCATGCTGTATTATGATTTGAAACGAGGTTTCTGGACCGTCTATCTTTATTTTATAGGGTTGTCACACCGTTTCCCACCTTATTGATAACAATTATTTAATCCTGAATGGTAACATTTAGAAAAGGTTTACTTAGCCTATACATCTCAACATTTGAAAAAAACTTCCTCAACTTCTATGCACCACGACTCAGGGAATGGGTGGCACCACAGAGAAGTAATAAATACTTATAAGTATTTATTTTCTATTTTTTCACTATGCCGGTAAAGTATAACCTTTACTGATAACTTAAAGATTGTTTTGTACAGTGTGTACTCACGTAAGGTGGCAGGTAGATGTCGACGTGTGCGGTTCTCGTATCTCACTGCGGCGCCGCGGCCGCTCCAAGGTGAGACCTTCACCTGATTTTTGCCGCCCGGGGCGCGCCGCGACAGCCTTGTGGACGCAAGATGCGTTATTACGCCTGCGCGTTACACTTCCTTCCTGCTCAGCTCATCCCGCGGGGTCGCCGGCGTCGGGTCACTAGCGGATCAGCTCTCATCATCTCATCTCTAACCGCCAAGGAGGTGAGTGTGAGTCTGATGGGTACTTACGAATGCAGTAATCCCGGCAAAGATACCATTACCTGTATCTGAAGAGTTGATCACTTTCCATGTAGGCTACATACTAGTCTGTTTAAAGACAACTTTTAAAACTAGATCCTTTTTAAGATAACTTTTGGACGTGGAAGACAGAAAGAGGGGTGGAGGGAGCAGATTTGTCTATTATTGTTGATTATTCATTGACATTGAGGATTATTTTTCTGCGTTTTTATACATTTACTTAGTTTTATATCAAGCAAATTAATTTTAAATGTCTTGTAAATAAAACCTTACAAACTTGAAATTTAAACTAAAGATCGCCTAAAAGTTGGGAATTTGGGGAAATCCATGAAGTTTAAGTTGAGAAGTTTATCTTTTGGGTAGTTGGGAATTGTATGTGATTGTGAGTAAGATAAAGTTTTAGTAATGTAAACTGTATGACGAAATTTTTTTGACTTTTTTTGAAGTTGGGATTTTTCATTTGAGTTGGGATTTGAATATCCAAAATAGTTTGGAAAAAGTTATAAAACTTCCAAATCGACTACAGTAACTTATAGGCAAAGTTGGGAGTGGGTTGGGAAAATAGTAATTCATAATATGAGTTGGGAATCTTAAGAAAATAAACGGTATCAGATAACTGACACATACTTTCTCCCAACAATATAAAAACATGTGTTAAAAGCTTTAAACATTAATGTCTAGATGACTCTGTCGGATAGTTACCAGCTGAGCAGCGCGAGCTTGACCCTACGCGCATCTGTGACTTTTAACAACGTACTGCGTTTACCGCTAAACGAAAAATTGTATTTTCTCCTCAACCACTTGACGTAAAGCAATAATTTAAAGTACTGGATTATTTAGTTTTTTGAGCTTGATTTAATGGTGATGAGTAAAATTTATTTTGAGACAACAGCTATTTTGAAAATCAAAAAAATTGATTTTTTAAACACTTTTTACTCCATAACTTTTGAACGCGCATTTTCTCGGAGATGCGGGTGGTGTCATTTTATCCACCATTTTAAGCTTAATAAACCACAAAATTTTAATCAAAATCGTTAGAGCCGTTTTTGAGAAATTTTGATTTTTGACGATTTTTGAGGGTTTTTGGGGGTAAAATACCCTTAAAAATCAAAAATTCAAAAAAATGAAAAAAACGCCTGGAATTATCGTGGATTTGGACCTATATACCAAATTTCATTAAAATCGGACCATTAGGGCATTCTCTAGCTCTGTTTACATCCTGACACACACACACACACACACACACACACACAGACATCACTCCGAAAACCACTTTTTTGGACTCAGGGGGAACCATAATGGATAAATCCACCAACAACTCAAATTCGAAAATTTTGACGAAAACAATACTTTCTCCATATACTATGGTATAGGGGGAGAAAGTAATGAGTTGGTAATTTGAAGAAAGTTGCAATATAAACATTAAAGACTAATACTGTTTTGGATCTGTTTGTTGGAATTTTTATCTGTAGTATTTTGATAGGGAAATCACCCAGAAACTCCAAATAAATCATTACAAATTGTCTAAAAAGTTTTAAAAATGCCAACTCTAGGCTTAAAATTCCCAACCCCTAGATACATACAGATTTTGGGGGGGAGACTCCCCCACTCGCCCACTATAGCGACGCCCCTGTAGTTCCCCTTCACTATCTTCAATCACTGCAGAGCCACAGTTGACATTTATTTGTAGAGTGACAATGACAGTGAAAGGAATACTCTTCTCATAATTGGTATTTACAATTATAGTATTGCTGTTAATTAAATTCAGTAAAAATAATTTTTGTATCTGGATCTGGGGTTAAGCAATTGCTCGATCCACCTTTATAGTTATAACTGTAGCATATTTCGAAGTAAACGTTAGTCACATACTGAGCCGTCCTTACAAAATGTGAGGCATTGAGCAAATCATTTGTGCGATGATGCCTTTTATAACAATTATAACTGGGGTGTTTAAGGCGTATGGAATACTCCTCAAAGAGAAGGGTGTCCAAAGCTCTCCCCGGAAATTTAGCTAAATTACATTGCAAAGTCGCCATTTTAAGAACTTTTATGAAAAATAAGATTAATCTTTTACACTCAAAGGAGAATTTAAGTTCAAAACTCCCATTAAGGGTTATAATAATTAACTCGCCTACGGCTCGATGGGGGCTCCGCCCCCATGCCCCCTTAGGGGTTGTCCTACATTCGTAAATTACTTAAGAGCCGATTTGAAGCAGGTTAGTTCCACCGAAAAACTGGACCACCATGACAGTAAGAAAACCGGCTAATACACACTATCCATAATCAACAATAATAAAAAGCTTTGAAAATCGCCTATGGCCAGTTTTTAAATTACTTCCTAAGTTCCCCTTAATTCGTAAAATTGAGAGAGAGGTGAAAACAGAATCAACCATGCAAATATTTTAGGTATCGTGCTGAATAAAGGCTCCACCCCTTACACCCTAATTAGTTGCCCCTATTCGTAAATTGCTGTATGTAAAAATCTCAAACACTGAACAGCCTAGAGTTGAGGCCTTCGCTTCCATACCCCCTCGTTGTGTTCGCCGAATTAGTTTGTTACTTACCAAGTGTCAAACGTTAAAGATCTTTCCATAATATTTTTAATTAAATTGTTAAGGATTTTTCCATAATATTTTTAATTAAATTGTTAAGGATTTTATAAGCAACTATACTGTAGTAAACGAATTGTCGGGGGATTTGAAGCCATGCCTAGCCTCACCCTTCTAGCGCAAGAAGTATAAAATAAATAAACGTAATAAAATAGATGACAAAGTAGAATGAATAAGCTAAATAAAATATTTTGAAGATCAATGAAGAAATAAACAATTTCACTGAAACAAAAATAGGAAAACATGAACAAACGGTTTGGAACCTGCCAAAGACCCCTGTTATTCACAAAAATACTATTCGTTATAAAATAAAAATGGATGTTATGAAATAATTATTTATTAAATAACTATTCTTGTCACTTCCCTTAAATTTTGTCGAAGTTAGGGTTACAGGGATATTTTACAAGTTCAGTGAATGCAAAATTCGAACTTCAAATAAAATATAACTGTAGTTAGTTCTACAAACAAGTTGTATGAAATTTAGTAGTAATAAAAGTCGTAAATCGGTCTTAAAGTAACGATTTGAGATACGACAAAAAGTGAAAGGTTTAAAAGTTAGATTTATGTCCTCAATTCACAAACAACCTATACTTTAACAGTATAGGTAACAGAGAAATCCGTTTATATTCAACAGGTAAGATGAAAAACACATAATATTAGATGACATTAATTATAATTTTTAAGTTCAAATTTTTAAGAGTGTTAAACATTTAAATATAGTGAATTTCTTTTAATATCACTGTCAAACATTTAAATATAGTGAATTTCTTTTAATATCACTGTCAAGCTATAAGGTAATACAAAACTTCAAGCTTATGGTGAAGCAAAATGCAAAAATTCAGCTACTTACAGCTAAGTTAATTGAATGTTTTGCAGTAGAACTATAAAAACAATAAAAACCTTGAAATTAGGAATAAGTTCCGTACTTCAAGCTCTGTTCAATGTTTTAAACTTTTAAATCTAGTAGATTTCCTTTTAAGCAAAGTTAATACAAAACCTCAAGCTTCTTAATACAATATTACTATAGTTACTAAATAAAGTTTTGCAAGTATTAATTAAACATTGCAGATATACCTCAAATAGTCAGAGACCAAAGTTTTGGGTCAGTAAGTAACAAACAATTATAAAACAATCAGTTCCGCCTAGTAGGCAAATAAAGACATAATTTTGGCATTCATCACAATTTTTTTATGTTTGAGACTATTTATATCGGTCTCATTTATTTATATCAGACTATTTATATCGGACTATTTATATCGGTCTTATATCTATAAATATTAATATATTTATATCGGTGATGTCCAAGTTATGTGCATGCGCAATTTTGAAAGATCTAAAAAATATGACTGTAGTTATTATAAAATTACGCTAAACCCCCCACATAAATAAATAAGTAAACGTTAAAAAACGCACTGGAGGGTTTAGGACCAAATATGCTAATGTTTTTTTTACTGACGTTTGATTTAAGGGTTGTAGTAAAAGATCGTCTCAAATATTTTATAGGCCCAACCGTTTTTGCCGCTAAAGAAGAATCAAAATAATTTTACATTTAGTGAAGGACTACGTGGTTGATAAATCTAAAAAAGAAAAAAAAACTATATAACTCCTACATGACATTACACAAGTATATCTTGGCGATTTAAAGAGGAAGATACAGCAATATGTCGAGTTTTTTGTTTTCAAAATAACCTAAATTTCAGTAATTTAATGTGCTTTCGATAAGTTTGCCTTGGGAGAGCTAAACAAGAAACGATACAAAAAATCTATAACCATTGGGATGATGGTTAAATGATTACACAACTTAGATTAAGGGGTAATGCAGTACAGCCGTGGTACAGTAGATCACATTACAGGTTTAGTTCTCGTACTTATATTATTGAACAAATTTAACTACAGTATGCGAACTACAGTACCACGGCTGTTCTGCATTACCCCTTAATCTGCCTTACCGACACTTGACGAATTTCTGATACCCCGATGAGTGAGTGAGTCAGTTACACATGCGGGAGTATATAATTTAGATTAATTTCAAGTTGTTATTTTCCTGTAAGTTTATATAAATACAACTAAATACAAATTGTTTCTAGTATTACAAATCACCAATGATTTTGAGAATATATAGAGAGTCATTCTCTATGGTACTTTTTGATTGCATACCATTTGACATTCTGCAAAAAAAACTTGAATTTTATGGAATAAAAGGTAACTCTATTGAAATTTTAAAGTCATACCTCACCAATAGACTTCAGTTTGTAAGGCACAAATTATTCAGTAGGAACACCGGTCAAGGCAGGCGTTCCACAGGGCTCAGCCCTTGGTCCATTCCTCTTCGTAATCACAATAAATGACTTTCCTCGTAATCTACCTGTTGAATGCGTAATGTACACTGACGACACCACGATTTTTGCAAATAGTGAGGATCCAACTGTCCTTTTAGAAATCAAAAGCTCTCAAAACCTTGCATTAAAATGGTTTTCGGCAAATAAACTAATCTGTAATGAGACAAAGGAACTAAGTAAACTTCTCCCTTTCACAAACGAGGCCTGACCATGTTATAAAACTCTTGGGTATCCATCTTAACAATAAATTAAACTGAAAGGTACCCATGAACAATCTTAGAAAAAAATTGGCTCGAGTAATAGGCTATATCTTTTGGAAATTAAAAGCTCATTGTCAGTTCTAAATACCTTAGATTGTCTTGTTTTGGACTTTTCAATCCTACATATGCAATATAGATTTAATCAACTGGGGTCACTCGTCTCATACTCAGGCTATCCGCTACAGAAAAGCGTCATTTGTACAATGGCTGGGCTGGCCCTGAAGAGCACTGCAAACCTCTTTTCATTAAATTTGACATATGTACGGTACTATTATTAAAGGCCGTTTCACACCGCCGTAGCGTCGCTTTAGCGACGTCTTCGGGCGACGTAGCACGTATCCCGAGTATTAGTACGGAAGCTATGGACAGTTCACACCGAAAGCTACGTCTTATAAGATATGTTTTCATTCGTTGTAATTTGCTCACTTGAGGTGTGGTCGAGTGCGTACCTGGTTGTTTGTTTCAAGTTTATTGTTGAATAAATTTACAAATTCTAGGCCTAAGCTAGACATGGCGTTTTATGTTCCATGGTGTGAGCCAGGGTTCAGTTCCAGTGTGCCTTGGGTGGACTGCAGTGAAAGCGGTGACAGTGATGATGAACTAATGTTACGTATTCATTATCAAAACGAACAAAGTGGGTCCATTCAATTAATGAAAGAAGATCAGTCTACGGAGAGTACCACGATTTAATGGAAGACTTGAATATGGACGATGAAAAGTTCAAAACATACTTCAGGCTTAATCGAGAACCGTTCAATGAGGTTTTGGGGTTGATTTCCAATGACATTAAAAAAGAAGACACAAACTATAGAAAAAGTATAACCCCAGAGGAACGCATGGCTATCTGCTTAATAAGAATATCGAACTTAGTAAAAGCTTAGTTTGTTTCTTTAATTAATCTTTTACACATAGTCCATTCAAACTCCATTGAAACAGGATAGGTAGATTATCTTTTAAACTCGGTACTAATGTATACAAGTTTTATTTTATGTTTTTTTATCAAAAATTTCAAAACCGTGGGATCTTGATTTTTGTAATCAGCTACCGAAATTAACAAAAATAGAAGTAGCCTCTATTAGCACCACGTTTGGACGATATACCCCATGTATTGAATGGACTATTACTTTGCCTCTGTAATACAAGAGAAAATTTTTCGGTCGTGTACATGTTATTCTTACTTTCACGTTATTTGCAATAAATAAAACAAAAATAGTTATGTTTGTTTTTATGATTAACAAACATGTTTTCGATATTACATACAAACTACGTTTAACCCTAAAACACATTTATTTATACTCGCCTTCAAAAAATATTTAGAAACTTTGTATAGTGTACATTATCGGATTGTACATTTTCAACAAGGAGTATACAAATTTAATAGTTACAGGATCAATTAATTATTATATATTTGCTTGTAATAGAAAACAATGACAATACAAATAAATGTCAAATAATTCATAAACTACACCCTATAGCCTATATGCAACATAAGAACTGTTCCAATTTAGGACTGGTGTTCTGAGTAGTCTCCATTCAACACAACATCGTCTACTTCCAACGGATAACACGCATAAAGGAGGAGGGCTCCAGTTTACGCCAGTGATCCTCGCAGGTGCGTGGAACCTACGGAAGGTTTGGTCGCTGGTCCAACCGGAGAATCAATACTAGATGTCCAGGTTGAACAGCTAAAAAGAGGAACGAGAATCCACTGGTGTACGTTGAAAAGGAGAAATCTGAGTTAAAGCGTTCACCAATGAATCATTATTCCAAGGCTTATTCAAATTGTTGGCAACTTCTTCAAACGCTAAGTCACGAAGATTAGCGTCCCTGTATTGTACTCTTTTACTGTTCCATAGCACGGGATGCTGTCTCCTTGGTGTATCAATTAATTGAGACATTTTCACAGAGCGAGATGTAGAGTGAAGCATCAGAAACACTGAACTGTCAACTGAGCACGTGGTCGTCTTTTAGCTCAGTACGCATGCGCCGCCCGAAATACGGAGCAACGCTACAAATGCAAACATAGCGTTGCGGACGCGTATTATGTAGCTTCAGCGACGCGACGCGATGCTACGCCGGTCTGAGATGGACCATTAATTAACATTAGAAGATACGTCCGCGACGTCTTTCAAAAGACGTCGCTCAAGCGACGCTACGGCGGTGTGAAACGGCCTTAACCTTTACATTTATATAGAACTAGTTTACACAAAAAATAATATTTACCATTTTCACACCAGACAGGAATTCCACACATACAAAAACTAGAGGAAAGAGTACATACTAGACATTCCACATCACAGGCTGGCGATAACGGGCAACTCCTTCAAAATTTATTGTATTAAATTCTATTGTGTTATTTTTTATTTTATTTTTTTCACCTAAATTTATTCAAAAACTAAAATAAATATTACCGTTCAGTTTGCTGGAAACTTCTATGAACGTTGGGTCAGGAAAATTTAACATGAAAATTTCATCCCCCTCTCACTCCAACCCCTAACTCAAAGCGAACCCCTACGTAAAGCGAAGTGTCATCACGATTTGACGTCAAATGTAAATAATTATTGTAGATTTTTAATGAGGTTATGAATAGAGTAGAAGGGGGGCGGCAAGTGTAACCTCTGTCTAGGGCGGCAAAAGCGCTAGCGCCGGCCCTGAGTGCAGGTGAGATATGATCGGTAAATCAGTCCTGCCGTAACACTCTTCTTAACCAAGGATGAAACATTTTATAATTGAGGGTTATGTTTAATCACCCTTATTTATGATTGTGATCATGTAGCACTGTAATTCAACTGGGTGATTACAAAAACCTTTTTCGACATCTCTGGCGGCGCTGTACATTAACTTTCCAAATTTTGGTAGGTACTGTATCAACCTAGCCTGAAGGCATTGAACGAGAAGTCTACTGACGTTAGTGAGAACATATGATATCAAAATTGTAAACAATAATATAACTACAATACCCCCGTCGCAGCAGACCTGCGTACTCAGCGAATTTAAAATGGAATTTCAGATTATTTACTTTCCCCATAAAAACACCATAGGATCTAGTACGTAGGTTTGCAGCCATTGGGTGTTGTTAGAAAATCTAAGTTAATCAATAATTGGAGAATGTAAACACAAAATTGTAACAAACTCTGGCAATTTTTTATTTTCCCCATAAACCCCATGGGTGTGAGTATGTAGGTTTGCCGCCATATGGGTTTTGTAAGCAAATATAATTTAAACCTTTATAGATAATGTACATACCAAATTTGATTAAGTTATGTCAATAAATAAGCAAGATGTGTAGGGTTTTTTTTTTTTATTTCCGATAAGAATAACATGGAAAACACATTTTTGGATTTTCCCCATAACCAGTTATGCTATGATAAAAATTCAAAATACCAAATTGTTTGTTTTTTGAAGCTTTTTAAAATGGTTTCAGTTAAAATTGATGAATTTTAAAAATTAAGTCCAAAAATGCCAAAAACCCATTTTTGACCAATTGAAATTCCATAAAACCCCATTCCCATAACCCGACAATGCTGGTTCGCGAACTCATGAAAATAGACCTGGTCTTACACCTCCATACCAAATTTCATCAAAATCGGAGGTCCCCTTCAAAAGTTATCAGTACCCACCACGGATACATAGATAGGCCTATATCTTTATATATACTGTATATCTATCTATCGTCGTTGCGCCGGCATTACCGCCAAACTGACCAATTCCAAAGTTTACAGGAGGAAGAAAAAACTAACTTGCAGCTATAGTATGCAACCGGCAGGATCGCCTGAGTGATCCCTGCAATACCACCTATGTGCGTCTGAAAGGACAAGAGATTTCAATTCATATTTACAGCGCTAATTACAGTAATCTGATCTCAAGTTTAATAGCTCTTAGCCTCAAACAGTTCATTAAAAGAAAATGAAGACAATTGAAGCTCTACATGTCGCAAGTTATGAATAATTAGGTTAAAAGCAGAGGACTTCATGCTGCACGACTGCGTACAAGCTGAAACTGATCTGTGCTGCTCAGATAGGCGGTACTGCGGGAACTATTCACTTAAGCAGTATTGCTTTGACGCGTCTGGAGCGCTTCCTGTGGTGATAACGTGAACTTCAACCGTACCAACTGATGCGTCTCTTCAAGACGAAAAAAACCATATGCAAAACTCAATTTGGGAATAAGTGTCAATTAGGCGGTAATGCCGGCGCAATGACGCTATATATCCATCTATATATATATATATATATATATATATATATATATATATATATATATATATATACATACATATGAAAATGAACGAATGGTGTTTTTGGCTTCTGGGGACTTCAAAATGAAAAAGTACAGTGGTCCCGGACTGGCTACTACCGTAATAGCGTATTCCCTATAGGGAAATTAGCTTAAAATGTAAGATATTATAAGTTCTGCTCATTTTTTATAAGATAATCACAGTCTGGTCTAAAAAAATCAACAACAATTACAAAAACTCATTTTATTAACAAATCTTTCATGTATAAAAACTAGGTAGGCAGCCTACTAGATGATAAATGATCCAGAAAGTGACAATGTAAAATAAATAAGTTACTCTCAAGCTAACTTTGACAATGTCAAAATATGAAAAATGAGTCCATAGAAGTAGGCCCTTGTTACAATAATCTGCCTTCATAAATTTAAGTCAAAAAACAAATTAATTTGTTTTGGCTCAGCTCTGATGATTTAGAATTTACGAGAGAAGGTTAGATTTTGCTGAAAACGCCAAGTACCAAACCAAACCTGATAAAACAGCAGCCATGAATTCTGAGTTTACCCAGGGTCCTTGGTAAGCTCCAGGGTAGCTTACAACAATCGTAACAAGGGGTTTGACGGTTGAAATATCTTCTCCACTCCTAATGGCCTTCCTTAGAGCTCCGTAGCCTTCTTCATCATAGAGGTTGACACTGTAGTCGCCGCTCTTCGCTTTCTTTACATCTTCGGTCCAACTGACTTGATAGTTGTCATCGCCAATTCTAGCAGCAGGTAGAGTTTTGCCTCCAACTTCGGCATACAGAGGGATTCCCTTGGCTCCATTAGCACACTTCAAAGAAAACTCCGCAACATAAGCAATGTTCGTTAAAACTGTTGCATCCTGTGTAGTGTACTGTGAAGCAGTAACTTCTGGTTTGACACATGTGTTGGCATTACTCTTGGCAATCAGAAAGGCAGAAATTACTGCAAAAACGGGCATACACAATACTTTGAGCATCGTGAGTTTATAGAAAGGGTACCGTAGCTATGCCTAGATAAGTAAGTAAAATAGATTATCTGTTTGAAATAAATTAGATGATAAGCAAACAAAACACTTCCCTTTTGAACTAACCAATAATTATTTTTCACTTCAAACTGGAGAGAGCTAAAAACTTCTCTAATCACTAAAAACTCCCAACAATCAAAATCGGAATAAATGCAAGTACTGGTCTAACCTCACTAGAGATTAGAGAAACACAGCAGACGAACGCAAAATGTTTTCGATTTGCAAGTTGGACGGCCAAACTGGCCAAACAGCCAATCAAATCGCTTGGTTGGGTTTGAGTTGTCGCCCATGTGGCATTACACGTAACACGTAGAAATTGTTTTTATATTTTTGGTATTATAATTGAGTCATGAGAAACACCAATATACTGTAAATAATGATTAAATACTAGTTATCCTTTACAGTGAATTTTTGTTTATATTTACTACGTATTATGTTTTACAACATAGAAAATATATTTTATCAGAGTTACTAATTTCTTATAAAAACTATTGTAACATTGTTTCCAACAAGTGTAATAGCAATAAAAATATTAATAAAGGTAACTTATTATACTTTTTACATGTTTTACAGGCATTAAAAAAATTGGACTAATTTTTAAAATTCTATATACTTTTTTGTCATAACCATAATTAAAAATTATATCAGCCTATACTTTATTATTACCATTGACTATGTACACTACGTGAATAGACAACACCTGTGTAGTTGGCCTCGGAATATACCTCTCATCCAATGCATTTTGTTTGATAGTTTGATATCAAAATTTGGAAGGTTCGTGTGTTCCGCCAGTCGCTGCAATCGATGTTATAATCATTGACTTTACATACTAAAGTTTACCGATGTATCTGTGGATGTATCAATAACTGTCGAATCTGATCTGAACTTACGTAGATTATTAGGTCAGGATGTGCCTATGATAGCTTTTACACGAGTGTACTTATTATTTATTTGTGTTATCCTAAATTGTTTCATATATTCCCATCGTTGTTTTATTTCTCTTATGACTATTTATATTAATATAATGAATGTAGAATGAAGAAAGTAAAACAATAAAAAGAATGTGTACTATTAAATGTATACAAATCAGCTAATATTGTAATATTTAACCCTTGACGTTTTTATTTATCTATTGTTTTAAGCCTTAAGTAGACGATTACCTGAAACTCGAGCATAACCTGCGAAATATGTAAACCCTAGCTTAAATTTATAAAAAAAATAGTTACACAACCTTAAAGCGTAAAGCTGTTAACCTTAAAGCTGTTAATGTTTTTATACACAGAAAAACTGTATGTTTAATATACAGCCTTCTTCTGTAATAAATTAAACTACCTAAGTAGGCATACTTTCTAAGGTCCCATATTCCCTACCTAATTGTTCTTTAAGCTCTGTACTTTGCACCATCAGGGATATATTTCCGAATAGGCGGACTAGGCACGCGCCCAGGGCGGCAAATTTTAGGGGGCGGCAAAATTTGGGGAAGAAATAATTAAAAAATTGGAGTTATAGTCTTTAAATGTAATTTAAAAGTATGTTGCATGCCTTATTACGTAATTTAAAAAAATGTTTAGCAAATAATTTTGAAAACGACAATTCGGCTATTTAAAATATTTTCATTAGTATAAAATTATTCAAGAGCACCTTAACATTAAGGCTTCGGTCTACGTGAGCCCGAATGCCGCCTCGCGGCTGCGGCCATAGCGCTAGGCGAGTTTTATGGATGCAGAGGTTTACGGGAATCATGTTTTAAAATTAAATCATTAAGATAAAGATCGACTCTTAAATTTTTCTAAAAGTAAAAAGAAGGATCTTGTGTTCTCTGGTTTTAGAATTTTAAAATTAAATTTCAAATTTCTGTTATAACTGTCTAAAATCAACTGTTTTTCTCGATGTAAATGCAAGGTTTTTTTTTTAATCCTGTTATCTTCTGCTAAATGCAGCCTATAGCTATAACTAAGGTGTCCATTAAAGAAGAATTATGGTGCTAAATTTCCTTTGTTACACTTTGTTAATCTCACTTTGGTAGTTTCATTAAAACTAATGGAAAACTCTAGTTAAAAATCTTGAAAAAAACTGTTGATTTTAGATTATAGTTATAGCTGAAATTAGAAATTTGATTAAAAAATTCTAAAACCGGAGAAGACGAGATCCTTCTTTATACTTTTAGAAAAAGTTAAGAGTCAATCTCTATAATAATTAGTTAATTTTAAAACATGATTCCCGTAAACCTCTGCATCCATCAAACTCGCCTAGCGCTACGGCCGCGAATCGGCATTCGGTAATGTCGCGTCGTTCGGGCTCAGGTAGACCGGAGCCTTAAAAACTAAAAGTAAATCATTTATTCACTACACTGCTGTACTGAGTTTTCCGTGCCGCCCTTTTCCTATTGGTCTGGCGAACGTAATGTCGCGTCGTTTCCTTTTCAAAAATCGTTTCCTTTTTCTGTGCTCGCGGTCGTGGGCGTGGGTTTTCGCTCTTCCTTCCCGTGTTTACCTCATACGCCATGCCACTTTCCTATGCTTACTTCGTTGGCAGTGGCAGCGTCAGGCGCCAATGCCAATTGCCAATGTAAATATTGTGGTGTGTAGTAGGTAGCCTACACTTGTGTTCACTTCAATTGTGTTTTATATCAACTTGTAACGCATAGTGAGTTAAAGTGTTTAATTTAAATGGTTGTCTCCAAGTATGAATTTACAGTAATACTCAATTGACTTAACTACAATTATTGGTTCATTTGCTAGATTAAAACCATGGAGAAAAGTGTGAAATAACTCCAACTAAACCACATTTCATATTATTATTTTAAGTGAAAGTACTTTACTTTTTCGTTTTTATTCATTTAGTTTTTTGTAAATAAACCCGTTTTGTAAAAAAATATTTTATTTTTCAAAGACATCTTATCTTGACACGTCTTTCCAGTGTATTTAATGTTCAATAACAATAGTTAAGAGTTAAGAGCCCTTGTATATGGACGTTTTCATGTACCGTTTCGCGCTGTAAAACGCAATTATGACTTCTGATTGGTTACAACAATGTTGCGCATTCCAGCATGTATCCAATGAGACTCACTTTTTGAATGAAAACGGCGCAACAAATACACTCTTAAAAATGCTCAAAATGTTGTATGTTTGTTGATGCATTTCAGAATGCAGTTACTTATTACTTTTCTACAAAATCAGCTGACACGGCATGTGAGGTTGTGGGGGGGGGGGGGGGACGGCGGAAAACTTCGCTGCCTAGAGGCGGCAAATACTTAAATACGTCCCATACCAAAATCCTTCATTCTTCCCACCACCAGGCTGTCTCGTCTTTTGATATTTCTTCCCATTTTCTTCAACATAGCCTATGAAATCTTCATCTTCATCTTGTCTATGAAAAATCTCGGTGTCCACAACAAGATGACCCGGGTTTCTGCATACCTGTTTTATTTGCAGAGCCATCTTTTAAATTTAAAAGTCTAAATTCCTTGAGCCAACGAAATTGACATTTTTGGCAACGGTGTGGTCAAAAACAAATACAATAATCTTCGTAGCGGTAGCTGTGGAGGTATTTGGAGTTACAAACATCCACTTTTGAACTCCCGAAGATTAATACGTAAGTTGTCTGCACTTGGTGGATCTGATTTTATAGAAGTTCCAGGTGACATTAACTGACTTACATAGTGCTTCGTGACGGTAGGCCCTACCCAAATTGCAATGCATGCTCGATGAATGGTTGGCCTTTATGTGCGAGCTCGGTCGTTACGTTCACTCGTCATCAGGTTTAGATCGTAGACAGCAAAAAGTAAAGTAGGTACCGTACTCAACTTGGCAGCCACCACAGCAATTTATAAAGGTCTCAATTTTTTAAACCAATGAGAGGGTGTTCTATCGCCAATTTTTCTGGAGTTTTCGTGTCAAGAATCATGATCAAAAGTATATGACAATGTAGGGGTTTTGATTTAATGGGAATTATTAAACAACTTGAGTTACATATTCCAGATATAACGTACCGAGACGACTCTTCACTTACATCGGGCTGCGACTGACTGATACTCAGCGCAATCCCACGGGTCGGCTCCTCTCGAGCCAATCAGAACCGGACCCCGGTGAAGGCTCTATACTGAAGTCAGCGGTAGTTTTGCAACGCGTGAGACTAGAAATGCTCTATTCCAGCTTCATATCTTTGCTAACATTTACAATGAAATAATTTGATTTCGGTCTTTGTCGCTCGGGAGGCATTAATTAAGGATAGGCAATGTCTTCTGATGTTGTGGAGTATCTGGTGGCCTATTTATGGGCCACCACTACTTTCGTTGATCATCATTATTGATTGACAATAGATATTAATTTCCTGATAGGATAATATAGGAAGTGACCTCACGCCAGATTTGGCGAGTTGATGGTAGATTATTAGCAGGGTGTTAGTTACGCCTTTGCAGTATGTACAGTCAATGATAGTACAAGCTATCCTATATACTGCGTCGTGTAGCGAAATGCCCTAGTTCACGACCGACGAGTTTTAATAATATAAGGAAAATTTTTTTCTCTACGGTCCTGCTCTGGTTCGGTTGACATGTCTGATATTAATCTGACGCCAATCAGATTGGTATAACATTTTATTAGTTTGATTGCTTCTTATTTGAATTTTACGGTGTTACATTACCAAAACATCAAATGTATGGTCTCGAAGTATGGTCAGAAGTACTAGTTGTCTCATTTTATCCTTTGACTTTAAATACTTTATATACAATATCAACGCTTTATCTAATTGACTATAGGTCCTGATGGTAACGGCTCGTTTTCGCAACACGGAGTTACCAATCCAAGTGTATTAGTATATATCTATGAGGTCCTGTCGTCCTGTCTGTTTTGAACTTTGTATTATTTACGTGGCCGTGGCGGGGGGCGGGGCGCATCGGCGCAATAAGTTTTTTTATATCATTATCATATGATTGCTTCGTTCCCTTGACGACGACTCGACAAGTTCTAACGCATAAACAAAAACAATAACAAATTTGCTCAACCTCATCTTGTGTACTTTCTGTTTTGACATTAATTAGCAAAAATATATAAATTTATTGTTAAAGTATTGCTATGTCTGAAGATTACATCAACACATTTATCGAAGGTACATTAATAACAGTTTTTAGACTTAAAAGCCCTAATATTCCTTTTATTTAAATAATGAGATAAGTTGGAATATTGTTTCAACCTATCAATAGCCTAACTTCATTTTTGTATTTCCTCTTATCTAATAAACATGGAATCAATAAGATTACCAATTAAAATATAACAGTATATTTCCCAGTTCTCAGGTTTTGTGTTAGGGAATGAATTGATTGGGCTGAATTTGGTTAGATCCATTTCCATCCCTATGTAAAATTGGAGATGCTACATACTAGCCATATATACACTATACACCTCTAATTGATACTTATATGCTATATAACAATTTTTTCTTACTGATATGTTGTTTTGATACAGTGGTTGTACATAGGCCCCTATTTTAAACTACAGTACTGAACATCCGACGAAATTCGGTTTGTTCAGTAACTTGTGTTAAGTTTTACTGGTAAACTTAGGCTGTGGGTAAAACAACTTATATGGATATTTTTGGATGAGCTTATTCGGGCAATTTAGTCACACCATTTTATCGTGCTGCATAAATGCATATCGACTGGGCCCATGGGATTCTAAGGCGAAACTTCGTTATCTGTCTCCACCGTTATTATCGATGTGGAAATTTCGATATTGCGATTGAAATTGTGCGATGAAAACAATCGAATCAACAACGATACTGAGATAAGAAATGTATCATAATAATAATCTAACCTAACAGTGTAACTGTAAACCCCCGTCACTTTTATTGACAGCGATGTTTATAGCAACAAAATCAATGGTGTTTGGAAACATTTAAAACGCATATTCCCTCAATACAATAGCAAAAAAAATACCTTTCTGATTTGTATTTGGCAGCATTTGTGTGGTGTGACGTCATTTTAGATCTATAACGAAGTCTGCTTCTTCTCACAATTTAGATGCAGCTCCACAATAAACTTGGTTAGTTTATTTTGTGTTGTTCTTTGTTACAGGTTACATTAGCTACAATTTTTACTTTTTTGTTGTTGTTATTTTCAATTACTTGTTTGAATATATTTGTTTTATTGTCAAAAGGTTTGTTTAGTTATATTAGAACGAAACTAAATCTGGTGATAAAATCGTAATCGTGTTGTGTAATTGTATCATCGATATAATAGCATTTTCAATCGCAATATCGAAATTTCCACATCGATAATAATGGTGGAGACGGATAACGAAGTTTCGCCGATTCTAACTCTGCACATTCTAAAGGAGCAATTTTGTCATGCTTTTTCTGCATTTAACATTTCATAATCACCTATGAGATATTAATGAGATTTTATATGAGATGTCTATATTATAGGCCCATTAAATATATGTTTTTTTCATCTTTTTGAGTATTGTACCATATATATTCGGTCATGTTGTGTTCGTGATTTGACGCCATCAATCCCACATTGTGGGCAAAAGATGAAGATAGAGCTATCAGGTATAGGCATGGCTATTCAAAATAGCTCTAACTTACAACTCGAAAAATGGGCAAATTTGTTTGTAGCCCATACAATGAACTTATATTTAAGAATGTGCCCTGAAATGATTAACCCACACCTGCCTGTGTGTACCTGTAGTTTAAAATAAACCTTTTGCCAATACAATCTTTGAAATCTACAATTTTTTTTCTCAATTTTATACATTCACTATTGTTATTATTCTCAAAATTTAAAATGTGAAAATTGAATAGTAAGCATAGTTTCATGCCTGTCCCTAATGTTGTGAATAATGGTATGTTCTTTTATCTACTTAATTGTTTGGCTATACAGTAGTGTCACGCACACCCGGACTAATGACGACCAAATGGGTGTCCGGGTTTGTGAAAGTTTCAGGTTATCAGGAAAGGAGTAATCATAAGAAAAAAAGAAAGAATCGTTTATGTTATTTCAATATAAACCCCTTTTTATTGCAAAATGAACATAATAAATAATTCAAAAGTTAACCCTCCGGGTGTTTTTCGTTGATTTTTCAGCCCAGCTTTCTGACCTTTGAGTGTTAACATAGATTTTTAGACAGTTAGAAAGAGTGACATGCTGTAACATAGGTAACTTTATATGGTTATAAACCGAAACGGAGCCATGGACGGTATCGCTCTTACCGGTAGATTCCAATTTTTTTTAATACACCCATTTCAAATGGCGGAACCTGATTGGTTACATTTGTTGTAATATGAAATGAAAGATCTGGGTCAAAACTGTTGCCATCTGCTAACTTTGTAAACAATGAAATACACATTTTACCAATGGTTTTGAGGTTATGAGTGATTAAAAGTGGTAGTATTAACATTGACTATGTACACTAACGTGAGTAGACTTCTTATAGCATAGGGGCGTGTGAAACTTATTGACGGTGGTGCGATCTCATGCGGCGTACATGGAAGTATATGTAACATATGATAGATAAATCAGTATTACCACAATTCTCAACCAAGGATTAAACATTTTATAACTGAAAGCAGGGGTGCCCACAGAGAGGAGGGGTCATGGCGCAAGTTGCTCCATCAAAATTTTTGGGGGGGGGGGTTAGAAAATAAGCCCTTTTTGCTAGCTAAAGGGGGGGGGGTGTGTAATATTGTATGTATAACGGGCCTAAAAGAAAGTATTTAAATGTAAAATACTTCAGCAAAACAAGGTAACAAACGAATTATATTAATTTAATTAAATTAAAAACTGCACTATCAAATGAGATAGGTAATTTGGTCTTAATATTCAGCCAGCTTTATCAGGACGCGTCGACAATGTTTCTCGACCTTGAGCTGATGGTTGTCATGGAGAGGTGTCGGTCGAGGGTGCGCGGCGCATGCGTCATCTTCCACCAACCACCAACAAAAACTCTGCGCCCCCTAGGTACTTATTGTTTTGCCTTAGGCCTAGTTTTTTTTTGATTTGCGCTATGAACCTGCGGAAATTGAGTGATGTGTGACGTATTTTATAGTTACTGTTAAAATCTAATCACGGTGATGTGATATCAGGATTAAAGTATAAAGACTTTAATCTACAATGAAAGTAAAATGCCTAAAAAACATTTTAAATACAAGTATTTGGAACCCGTGTGCAATGCTAAAGTGCGACATGACAAATGGTCAGACCACTATAAAAAGAGACACGCTTATAAAACGAATCATGGCTTAAAGAAGAGCTATAAAATCATCAAAGAAAAGGAAGTAGTAGAATAAGCTATTTTTAATATTTTATAATAAATTATAATATATAATAATAAATTAAATAATAATAAATAACTTGATCAATTCACATAGGTATTCAAAATGGCGGCTGTTTAAAATCTTTTACCTTACATAGCATAAAAACCTACAACGTAGCAAACATTTTGTTAGGCCTAATAATGTTTTTTTAAGAAAATTTCAAAAATAAGAAATCGATTGAATCGTTCTGTTTCTTAATTTATAAATCTATTGTCTTACTTGTTATATCGTTGGATTTAAAATTAAATTACCTAAAAAAATAAAAAATAATAGCATACGTTTTGTAATTTTATGCAGTTTTTATACAAGTTATGGTTAAAGATTTTAAACAGAAAGCCATTTTAAAATATAAGTTGTAAAAAATCTATTAATTTTCTTCAATTAGAACTGAAATTACCTTACAAAACTGTATTCCGAGTTTAAATTTATTACAACAAGCCGTTCTCAAATTAAAAATTATTCTTTAAAAATGCAAAATAGCGGCTTTTTAATAGACCTGGACCTGACAATAAATTTCGTGGGAAAATCGGGTATTGACTTCTGTAATTGAATTTAGGTGTCTTATAGTCTAAGTTTATTTAGGTTGTAATAATAAAACGTCTTGAAACACTACTCGATATATTTACACTTATACTGTAATTGTTTACAAGACGGTAAATATATATAAAAGATCTTATAATGGCGATCGATTTCGACCAGTCTCACCGGTCATCATCAGGCCCAAGCCGAGAGCTAAATTAATAATAAAAATATTAAGTGGTTCCGGGACTTTTCAGCACCCCTGTATATCTATGTGTCCGTGGTACTGATAACTTTTGACAGCAACCTCCGATTTTGATGAAATTTGGTATGAAGGTGTAAGACCAGATCTATTTTCATGAGTTCGCAGATCGGGTTATGGGAACGGGGTTTTATGGGGTTTCAAAGGGGTCAAAAATGGGTTTTTGGCATTTTTGGACCTTAATTTTTAAAATTCAACAATTTTAACTAAAACCATTTAAAAGAGCTTAAAAAAAAACAATTTAGTATTTTCAATTTTTAACTTGGCTTAACAGGTTGCTGAGAAAAGCTAAAAATATTTGTCCAATGTTAATCTTATGGGAAATCAACAAAACCCTGTATCTCGCTTATTTATTGGAATAACTTGATAAAATTTGGTATGTACATTCACTAGGAAGGGTTTAACTGATATTTGCTTACAACACCCATATGGCGGCAAACCTACATACTCACCCCCATGGGGCTATTGGGGAAAATTTAAGTGTCGAATATTGATACAATTTGATATTTACCTTACCTAACTATTACATTTTCTAACAAAACAAACATTTTCTAACAACATCCAATGGCAGCAAACCTACATACTCATTCCTATGGTGTTTATGGGGAAAATACAAAATCTCAAGATCCTTTGGAAATTCGCTGAGTACGCGCTGAGTAGTTGTCTGCTGCGACGGGGGGTATTTTTTCCTTTTAGCTAATTCCCCTATATAGGGAATAGTTATTACGGTAATACTCATGGTAATCTTCCATCTTCATTTTCCATCTTATGGATCTTAATATTAATCCTTTGAATTATGGATTATATGGAATTAAGATGGATCTTATCCACTGGCGCCGACTCCATGGGGCCCGAGGGGCTCGAGCCCCCTCAACATTTCCTATGGGGGGGCTCAGCCCCCCCAGACCAAAAGAAGTCAAGTTAAAATTTTGGTTCGGCTGCCGTGATTTAGTGTAAAAGTAAAGGGTTTTGTAAAACTGGCTTTTTTTATAAATTATAACACTTCTTTGTATTTTAACACATTTTAGAAAATGAAATAGTATAACCCCTGTCAATAAAAACCCACTTTGAAGTACAATAATTAAAACGCACATGGATAAATTTTATTCAGCCATGTGATAGGGTATATGCTATCTGGCTTTTTGCTAAGCATGATACTTTGAGTCAATTTCTTTTATAAATAAAATTATTCCAAAATGGACTGATGCTGCAAGTCTACCAGACACCAATTTGAGTTTTATCATCTAATTACTTAATTTCTTGTCTACCCTTAGAATTTACAACTCAACACGTAATTTTTTAGGTTAACCTACAAGGCAAACCCATTGACTATGTAGGCATACACTAAAACGGCATTCGGTGGACAGAGTTACATGTAAAAGAATTTGGTTTTGGATGGAATGACGTACTATAGGGTTATTATTATAGCAAACGAGGGTTCGTTGTTTTAATACATAAAACACTGTTATAAGTTAAAACAAAGTTTATATGAATTAAAATTATGTGGTATCAATTATTAAGAAAATTTTAATAGGAGGATTATCAAATTTCTCCTAGTTTCTTCGAGCCCCCCAATAATTTTTTAATGTCGGCGCCCATGATCTTATCATATTCCTGGACCTAAGTCCAGGACCATGATACTTTTTCGTTTTAGCGAATTTCCCTATAAGGAATACGCTATTATGGTAGTAGCCATGGTAAGACCTAAGCCCGGGACCACTTTACGTTTTCATTTTGAGGTCCCCAGAAGCCAAAAACACCGTTCGTTCGTTTTCATATATATGTATATATATATGTGTGTGTCCATGGTACCGATAACTTTTGAAGCGAACCTCCGATTTTGATCAAATTTGGTATGAAGGTGTAAGACCAGGTCTATTTTCATGAGTTCGCGAACCAGCATTGTCGGGTTATGGGAACGGGGTTTTATGGGGCTTTCAAAGGGGTCAAAAATGGGTTTTTGGCATTTTTGGATCTATATTTTCAAAATTCATCAATTTTAACTAAAACCATTTGAAAGAGCTTAAAAAAACAAACAATAATTTAGTATTTTGAATCTTTAAAATAGCTTAACTGGTTATAGAGAAAATTCAAATCAAGTTTCCCATGTTATTCTTATGGGTAAATCTTTAAAAAGTTATATATCGCTTATTTATCAACATATCTTCATAAAAATTTTTATGGACCTTCTCTAGGTGGTGAGTAATTAAGATTTGATCAAAAACCCCCATGGCAGCAAACCTACATGCTAAATCCCATGGTATTCTCATGGAAAATAATTGTATAATGGGAGCAAGAGAGATGGAGATATAAGTAAGGTATCTGTTCCTAATCAGCTGATCAGCTGTCTTCTGCATATTTGTCAAATTTGAAATGTTTATGTTTTGTTATTTGTAAACAAATCTTTCCTTTTGCATGGAAGCTTTGGATTATCTATCTTCTTATTTCTATAAGGGTTTCGTCTGTTACATCCCTTTTTCTCTCGACCTACAGAACCGATTTTTAAGATTGAGGTGTCATTTTAAAACTTAGGAAATACCGCAGTGACGAATCGTAATTAAAAAGGTCATATTGTTTCGGGCTTCGCCCCCCTTGGCTTTGATTTATTTCTAGAGGGCGCTTTAAAATGCTAACCAACTTTTATTGCAAGTTCTTCAATGTGAATTGTAATTTAACAGCTGATTACCTTCAGATGAATTTTAAAAGACAGATAGTAAACAAAAATAGATCTCTGTCACTTCATAATCAACATTATTGTGAATTATGACATTATCGTAAATTATTGTATGTAATATTGTATTGTATTGTATTGTGTTTGAATTATTGTTATGTATCATAAATCAATGTGATTTGTTGCATGTACTATTATTATAATTTGTATTTAGTGCTTCGTATTCAGTTAGTACTTCAATGTAGTATTGTAGTGTTGCATAATGTCACCTTATTCATTTTGTATCAGCACCAAATATTTTTTTTTTACTCATTGTATTAAAGGCATGTAAATTGTATTAGGTACAGGCTATTTGTATTGTATTAGTGCATTCGTAAGTCAGTACTATGGACCGCCTAGTTTACGCCATCTGCCAACAATTAATTGTAACAAATGTGTAAAAATGGTTACCCGTAAATAAATAAATAAATAAATAAATAAATAAATAAATAAATAAACATTCACGTACTGTAGGTGAGTCATTCATACAGAATCATAAAATGCGCAATTTGCGCACGGGCCACCTCGTGCACTTTTATTACTGCTAAAAAAACTCATTTATTGCAATATTAATATTAATATATGAATTATTAAATAAAAATAATTTACTCAGAAATATAATACCATTATTTCCTTGTAAAGATTATTAATTATATAAGATAGTCACAAAGTTCTTTGATGTTGAAACAATAATTCTTTGGTTGGAAATTCGCAGGTCTGCTGCGACGGGGGTATTTTAATTGATAAATTCAACAATTAAAATTGAAACTATATAATAGAATTTTACTTCATACTTAACATTTTTTATTTATTCTTATGTGTAGAATAGCAAGTCACGGTTTTTTATATACTGTATGATATACCATATATGTTAAAAAGAGAAGGATAGTTTTAGAAAGGGGAGTGCGGCATTGCATGCGGTGGTGCTTTTGGTTTGGGGGGGGGGGGGGTGGGGTTGCGCCATTGGGCTAGGGGGGATGGGCACCCCTGACTGAAAGTTATGTTTATGTTTTGGCAAAGTGTTCTTGCAGCACTGTAAATTCAGCAACACAAAATAATAACAACATCAATGGCAGCGACTCTGGCGCCGCGTACACCGAACTGCCAAATTTTTGCCTCAAACTAAATGCATTGGATTGAGGTCTATTCACGTTAGTGTACATAGTCAATGGTATTAATCTAATGTTAATTTTGTTGTTGTTGAGTAAATTAATATTTACCCCGAGTTTTAAATACCCGGGTATTGGACCAGGACTCACTCCCCCCCCCCCTCCTCCAACCAGACCGGGACCCCCCCCCACGGCTATAAAATTTGTAACCCACCCTCCCCCCACAGGAAAAAAATGTCCTGTTTTAAATACAAATTATTCTTGTGTATACTTTCTGTAATTCATTGATCAAGAAATTTATTTAAATGTAGGCTTGGCTGTTTGTTATTATTAGTTGAGCAATTTGTAATAGAAACTTAAAAAAAAAAACTGCGAAAGTGGTTAGGATGTAGGCCTTGGAGTACATTTTAAAACATTTATAGGCCTATATCTTAATAAGTTATACAATTGAAACGCTATGTTCTTAGTAACCAATTTTCATGATTAATGTATCAACTATTAAGGAGCATGATGAGTATATTTGCAGCATCTATATATATAATACGTGATGCCCTTTTTTTGTTAACACTACTCCTCCCTTATTTCTGGACCAAAGTTTGAGGTGTCAAAAGAATGGTCTCAGTTCGTAGTTTTGCAATAAGGTTTTAGATTTATGATATTTTAATTCTAAAGCCCACGGGAAGCCCTCAAAGTTCATTTTTTGACCATAAGATTAACATGGGGAATAATTGACATGGGTCGTAAGAGTTATCAGATTTCTATCGAAACAACAACGAAAGACAATAAAAATTAAAATAGAACACTAAACGTTTGCGCATGGGTTTTCAAACTGCTGTGAACCAGGAAAAGGGATAGTTGGTTGTTGGTGTAAACTTAATTACCGCAACCCGTAATGTGATACTATAAAAAATTTAATGCAGAATGCTAGACACATATTAAAACACCTGTTTAAAAGAGGCAACATTTCAAAGTTTTTGTTTTTTTTTACCTCCAGTATAGATGATAAGCTTATTGCAAAAATGGTTTGTATAAGGAGAAATTTTAACCAAAATGTAAATGCTGAATCAAACCAGAATGGACACACAAAAAATGTAGATTTTCTTAATTTTTGTGATTTTTTATTAAAATTTTGTAATGTCATGGAAAGAGGATTTAGTTTGTTATAAATAGTAATAGTGTGGGCTTTTTCACTATGTCACTTTATGTTTTATGCGTGATTAACTATCTAGATCAAACATCTGTGAATGTATTCTACATTTTATAGGAGTTTTTAGGCAGAGGCTCTTAGACAAATCGGCATAAGAACCATCATGTAATCCTAGCTAATTTAGACCTAAAATAACAACCACCAAATCTCAATATTATCACATTGGGAGGCTGGAGAATTAGTAATGAAGATCGATTGATGAAATACCAATATGGTGTAATATGATTTTTTTTATAATTTAATTTTCATTCAAAGTATTTGGTAAACTGCCATTGAGCAAGGGTTGACCACCAGGTACTCTGATAAATGCAGCGCATTGCGCTGCACGGGCCCCCTAGTTTCTTTTAAATACATGATTATCCTTAGGGTTAGCCTATATCTCTTTAAATTCTCAGGCCAATGCAGTTATTACGGAAGATTAAGATTAAAACTAAAATAATTATTAATATTACACATTAAACTAACTTTTAATTGGTTTGGTCCAATAGAGGTAAAGCCTTATGTTTTAAAAGTGAAATGTGCGGGGTCACTTTTTTTCTTTGATAAAGTGAATAGGAAGGCATGGCGTCAAGACTAAACTTGGTACTGTATTTGATTGTTCCCTGTTCTGTTTGTTTTGGTGTTTCATCAATTATCAGGGACACATGAATCTTTATAATTTCCTTCTCAGTTGTGTTAAAATCCACACATACACATATACACATGCAACACTATGAAAAACATATTTTTGACTCAGAGAAAAAATGAGCAATTCCATCAACTACTCAAATTTGAAAATGTTGACAAAAATAATACATTTTTCATATACTATGGTATAGGGGGAGGAAATAAAAAGAGGATTCTTCCATAAAAGAGAATTGAATTTGAAGAAGAGTCTGGAACCCTGGTTGTCCTGAAATTGTTTAATTTCTTTTATTTAAAGTATTTATTTTTTATTTTTATTGTGTCACAAAGTCATTTTACAATTACAATGAAGGTAGGCCTGTGAAAAACTATTTGCTGAGTTTACACATTGGTATTGCCACCTACCTGCCAAGAAAATATACAAGAAAAATAGCATTTGTAGACTTAGGATGTTTGCTCTGTTTTCACTATTATGGATTCTCAGCAAACTCAAATGTGATTCACATAAAACATAAATTAATTGTTCTTTTTCCACAGTTCTAAATAACACCTTCTCTGCCTGCGATCAGAATGGCACAGGATATGTTGAGACAAACATACTTATAGATTGTCTTATTTCTCAAGAACCTTCCTGGCTGAATAATGAGTAAGTAAACACGTGGTATTTTCAAGTTCAAAGCTTTCCCAGGATATTTGCAGTGTTGGGGAGTAGCGCGCTACTGTAGCGCCGCTACTTTTTTAGTAGCATCAGTGTAGCTCCGCTACTTTTGATAATAAGTAGCTTGTAGCTGTAGCGAGCTACATTTTTAGAGTAGTTGTAGTGGATTATTTGGCTACTTTACTCGCTACTTTGGTTTCAATAAAACATAATAATTGTGTTTAAATTTCATAATTCGTGGCTTCCACATAAACACGAGAGAAGGTTAGTCAGCTGTTGTTTTTCGCTCGTTGGAATTGAAGATTACTTTCAATCCATTGCCACCACCAGACACTCCAAGAATTGGGTGGTTACACATCACTAGAGAAAAACCGGACCAGATTGCGAAAATAGCAAAGTAGCTTAAATTGTAGCAAGCTACTTTTTGATTGTAGCTGTAGCTGTAGCTAGCTACTTTTTTGAAAATGTAGCTGTAACTGTAGCTAAGCTACTTTTTTGAAAAAGTAGCTGTAGCTGTAGCTAGCTACTTTTAAAAAGTAGCTTCTTCAACACTGGTTATTTTTGTTCAGAACCAACCATATTTTATGTCTATGGAATGTGACTTTAATCACTGGGCATTAATGATCCTGACAAATGAATGAGCTGGTCTTTGTCAGTAACAAAGCCACAAGTTATCTGATCCATCACAATCACTACATTCACCTCTCATCCATTCATATTCATCTTACAATACACACCTGATTGCATTGGCGTACCCATATCAAAGTATAAAACGTTGCACATACAGTATTATATTTAAATTTTTGTAACATGCATTTATTTATTTTTTAAATTTATAGTGACAGAAATTGTCTTAATATTTTAATTGAAATTCATATATTCAGCAGAAGTTAAGCAATAGCTTTTAGCATCTCTTGATGTATAATTGCAGGGCTATCAAAGAAGAATTTCAGAAAATGTTATATAGTGACATAAATTATATCATAAGTAGAGAGGATTTTATCAAGTCTCTTCAAGGATGGTTTGAAGCATCACTAAATGCAGAAAATGAGTGAGTTTAAGTAATTTGTAATAATGTATATACCTATTTAATTTGTTGCAAATTTCTATCTCCAAGTAAACTAGAAAAAAATTGTTGGATTTGGTATTTTCAATATAATATACAAGGTCTTTCAGAACTCCCTGCTAATATTTTAGTGCATTGTTCTCGGACCAAAATCAAATATGAATGTCATTGTAATAATGTCCAAATGCTGCCATTTACTGACACAGCCGCCATTTTGTTTTTTTATATATAATAATTGTTATTTCCACAATGGATGGTTGTATTGAGTTCTATTTTGGCATGAATCTTTAATGTTCATTTCCAGGAGAAATACTACTTTTCCGATGTGTATTTTCAAAATGGCGGCCATTTAAAGTATTTTTTAATCATATATCTCAAATACAGTACTTTTTACAACATTTTACTAGAGACTAAAAAGTTGAAAAATTAAATTATCTAACCTATGTTATGAAGTTGCTAAGGATCTGACAACAAATAACGGAGTTATTTGGATTGTTCTGCAGAAAAACAATGATTTTGCATTAAAATGTTTGCATATTTACTTTATTTTGAGAGAAAAATCGTCAGATCCTTACAAACTTTTTATTTTTAGTTAAATAATTTAATTTTCCAACTTTTTAGTCTCTTGTAAAATTTTCAAAAAATTACCGTTTTATAGAAATTTTAGTTTAAATTTTAAAATGGCCGCCATTTTGAAAACACACATCAACAAAATAATTTTTTTCCTGGAAATAAACATCAGTGTTGTAAAGATTCATGCCAAAATTTAACTCAATAGGCTGTGTAACTGGCGTCATTTGGATATTATTACTATAATATTCATATTTTTTTCAGGAACAATGCCCTAAAACATTGGCAGGGAGTTATGAAACACCCTGTATATGTTTTAATCTGTAGAAAATTAAGTTTGGTTTGTGATCCGTTATCTGGAGTAAATAATGCACAATGGTAAAAATAAATGTTTACACCATTATAATTGTTTTTTAACCACAAAAATCAGGACCACCTGGTCCAGAAATAATCAATGTTACCGGGCTCTCATTAAAGAATTGCCCAACTAAAAATGAGGTCTGGATCTACACAATTAACCCTGTTGGGGTCTAACTCTGGCTACCCAGACAGTCTTAATTTGTCACCTAAGCAAACACACTTGTTTAAACACCAATTTGGTTCCCAAACACTGCTGACCAAGTGAGTCGAGGTCAAAACCTTTTGTTCTAAAAGAATAAAGAAAAGTCTATAGCCTATTGAAAGACTAATGTTATGGTAGCCTACTCGTTCCGATTATTGGTTACCAACAACTTGGATATGGTTCCTATAATCAAGGATAGTCTGTCAAATTAGCCCTTAAAAAAGATATAATCTATTTAAGTAAGAAAAAGTATTGGGATTTTTTTCAAAAGTGAAAGATATAATTAATATTAATCATTAATAAAAGAGTAGTCTTATATTTTTAATGAGGTATTCTTAATAAAAAGTACTGTAGTGTGTAAAATAGGTTTAAGTCAGATGTATGAAATATTCATAATGTACTAATGCAAGATTCTTTTTAACTAAACAAATAAATTCTGAAGTGTAACGGATTTAAGGCATTTATCTTGGTTAAATGTGTACATAATGTAAAGTAAAATTTTCTTACAGTATATTTGTCGGTAAATTATTTTCAATGTTTCATTTTTTTGCAGAGAAAATTTAGATGGAAAATACTCCAGCTCAACAAGTGGTATTGGAGAACCCTCAGAAGTCACCTCTGGAAGTAGCACCAACAGTGTCAATGAAGCTTTTTCTGGGCCAAATTTTGGTTGGTTTTTTCATTGCAAAAAATACAATTTTTAATTATTTTATTTTCATATGGGTTTTATAATGTAACTTTATCCGGTTTAAACTTTATGTGCGGTCAAAAGACAGAATTTTATTTCCCACCACAAGAAAAATTAGCCTACCTAAAGGCCTCCTCGAATTCCCCTATTTTCTTCACATTCAGATGTTATTTTAATTTTGCTCTTGAAATACAGATTGTAAAATACCTCTGATAAACATGTTACTTTCCCTAGTTGACGTCACAAGAGATTCTTTTTTTTCATCTCAGACATAAAAATAAGAATGTTTGATAATGAAAAAGCAAAACATTGGCTGAACTTGACATGGGAAATTAGAAGATCTATTGTTTGGTCATTATTTATTTAATTGGTCATTATATACTTTTTATCTTTAGGCTAGATGAAATATTTTAAAGTTGTGAATCAAAACATTATTTCCAATTTTCTTTACCTTAAAATACTTATAATTTCCTAACTAAACTACTTATTATGTCATAACTGTCATGTAAAAATTTTATTTTTTGACTTCTCCTTTAAGGGCTATGGAGGCCAAAAATATTGGAATTGGCATATTTTCTTGCATCAATCACAAGAAATCTAATTCATCTACAGACCTGAAATTTTTTGAATAAATGGGATTAATTCATCTTTAAAACATGCAATCATTAATGCAATTACAATAATAATAAAATGATAATAATAATAAAATCAAACATTAACTATGAAAATATTATTATTTACCTCAATTTAAATTCAAATGATTTTAAAACTATGTTACTTGGAAGACAATTAATGTTAAATAAACTTAAAAAGTAAAAAAATTTTAGGAATAGTATATTTTGTGTCACTAGTCCGGAAAGTGGTCGTTATTGGTGCAAGATCGAGTTTCAAGTACGAGGCGAAGCCGAGTACTTGAATTCGATCGAGCACCGATATACCACTTTCGGACGAGTTACGAACGGTACTTTTCATCATACCACCTTTAATAAATTTACAGTTTGGATAAAAATTAATAAATTTTAACCTATATACCCCCTCTTACGTTGTCATTTGTTTATCTTGTATTTGAACTATTTACAGCTGTTATTAAAAATTTAAAAAAATTAACTTGTTTAGAGTCCCGAAAATTACTGTTTCGCGGTCTAGTCTCGAAAACTTTGTTTACCAACACGTTTATCCAACCCACCGAGAATCAACTAGTTTCGATCACGGCTGACCGTTCCGAAAACAACGTTTATCGCAATGGTATGATGAAAAACATATTCTATTAAAAGACTTATCCAAGGAAAGTTAAAAACAAAACTGAATTAAAGCCTGCACTACGCAGGCCACCCAATACAAATGGATTTGTAGCGTGCCACTGCAGCTTATTTGTAGTGGTGTCAGGGAACTGCTGCGCTCGCAGCCAAACACTCTTGATGAAATACCTCACTCATCGTGAGATTACTTTCAAATGGTTATCATACTTTACTTAATTATTTGTTATCAAGGCCAAGACATTAGGAAATATTTTTATCTTAAATTTGGTAATTTGTTTCAATTTATTTTGATTTATTTGTTACTAGTTTCAGATGGACAGATATTTACCAATGAAGACTTGGCTAACGAAATGTCTTTAAATGGAAGTGGAAGTTCTCAATTGGATTCAAGGTACATACTAAACCATAGAAGTCTCAGACATAGGCGTAGCGTGTCTAAAATTTTTAAAAGGGCACACAAAATAACTCTGCACCATGAAGTATTATGAGTACTCAAGTTTTCTCTTTTCTTTATACAAATTTCAAAAAGTTGAGGGGGCACGTGACACTGACGCTATGTCTATGATCAGGCACAAAGTAATATTAATAATAACTCTTAAGTACAGTAAACTTCCAGTAATTCCTGTGATCCGGCACGCTTGATAATCCGGCACGACTTTAAGAGCACTTTTATTGACAGGAACAAAAATAACAATTGAGCAATCAAGTTTGTTTGTGATCGAAAGTCACCGCGAAGCAACGCTGTGTCGTACAAAGCAAATTCCACAGTCTAATATAGGTTCTTGGGAGACAGTCATGACACTTTGTCTCTTAGGTTGTCCACCTGAACCATCTGGGGACTCCAGTTACGCAAGACACAGGGGCTTGGAGAGCTAGTGTGGATTTACTAGCGCTCTTAGTGGTTGGCATCCAAGTTGACAACACAATCACAGGTGATTGTAGCCATCAGCGCAACACAAACACAGCTGACAATAATGCC
Organism: Neoaliturus tenellus; assembly: GCA_030545055.2. Taxonomy (NCBI): domain Eukaryota; kingdom Metazoa; phylum Arthropoda; class Insecta; order Hemiptera; family Cicadellidae; genus Neoaliturus; species Neoaliturus tenellus. The sequence continues at coordinate 105,723,611 of CM061531.1, read as the reverse complement.
GTGACTATACATTGCTGATAACAATCAAAATTGTCAAATTAAATCTCAATCGAATGATAACGGCTGAAATGTATTTCAGAATTGGTTGCCACTCACTGGAATTACATTTATAGTTCCCGCCCATAGCGGGGACTCCTGTCACGCGTGTTCCATCCGCTTAAAGCGCTAATTGCCCCGCGGACAACACAACACAGATCTTCGATACGAGTGTCGTGACTGTCTTCAATAACATATTAGACTGTGGCGTATTCCGTATTGGCATGAGTGCTGGGGAGACGAGTCGTATTCTTCCGACATAGAGTGACATTGTGTAATTTCGGGATAGGCCTGGTGTCACTGTAGCTTTGTTTACATTTCAAATTCGTGTTCAGTCTGCTAGCGTGCGTATCTTTAATGTGACACTGTTTGTACATTTCAAAAACTTTATTAAATAACAACAAAAGTCAACAAAATATCCTAACACTAACAAAACTAAATGATTGGACACACTATAGTACATAACCTCCGTATTACTGTATCCGAGTTTTCCCCATTTCCGAGGTGGCCTCAGTCCCAATTACTACACCTTGATAATCAGGCGTGTACTGTACTATTTTGAGTTTCATAATCATGTACTGTATTTTTCATTACAGAAGAGTACGTCATACAATAGTTTTTATTCTTTAAAAGCTGTTTTAATAATAAAATACGTGTTTTATAGTCTTTTTCTGTTTCATTTACATTGTTCCTGGTATTCGTCCTGTAATCCAGCATATTTCGTAATCCGGCATATGTCAAGTCCCGGACGTGCCAGATTAGAGGAAGTTTACTGTAGTCATGGCATTTCAGAATGTGTATAAGAAAGAATTCCAATGTTTTCTGTTGTATTTAACATAAGTCATCAATATTACTAAACAAAATATGAAGCCCATCAATAGGTTTATTTGACCTCATTTTTACAACAATTTGACATAGTTTCTGATTGAAGAGAGTTAATCCATTGACTTTTATACACTAGGAGAGATAACGATATTAATCTTCAAAGGATATCATTGGCCCTTTCCGACTTTCCTATTGACGAGCAAACAAACTGTCACATCACTCTCTACACTTAATTTACGTTTCAAAGACATAATATGTAAATTTATTTTTTTTTCAAATTTCTCTCTGTTCTTAACAGCATTAGGACACTAGGAGCAGCAGCTATATTAATTTCAGTTTCATTGCGTCTAAGATGTGATTTTTGTGTAGGTTGGTGAATAAGCTTCAAAATGAGATATCAATGTTGATCCGCAAAAATGAATATCTTGAAAATATGAATGATTCACTTCTCGGACAAGTGTCATCTTTAGAAGACACCCTTGCCAAAAAGATGGAAGAAACAGAAGATTATAAAAATCAGTAAGTTTAAAACAAAAAAACAAAAAAAAACTTAACCCTTCCTAAGCGAAGGGAAAGGTTAAGTTGTTGATATGATATGACACCACCTCGTTGATATGACAGGACTAAAGACAATGGAATTGCTTCACTTATAAAATATATTCAACATGTGAAAAATTACTTTAAAAACTACTTTTAAAAATCGACGAAATAAAGTAAATGAAAAAATTTTCCATCTAGGTTGGGGGTTTTTACCCCTATCTAAAACTCTAAAAATATGATTTAGTTCTTTTTTTAAACTAAATCCTATTTTTACTGACCAGAGTTGTAAAAAAAATTAGATTCTTTCCAGGTTTTAGCCGGGTTAACTGGACGCCGCTACGCATTCCTATGTCAACGGCGCCTGTGGCCGGTTTCACATACACTTTGTATTACACAAGGGTGACCTGTTTATCATAAAAATCCACGTTATATCATTTTAAAATGTATGCAGGCATTTCAAAATTTTTTGTTTTACGATTCTCCTGAAAAGAGTATATTGAATAAATTTGTCATTTTTTAGGATTTTATTTACCGTCTAATGGACTTCAAAATGACGTACCGTAATTATTAAACCATTGCAATTTAATTCCATACAGGCAAAAAATATTTTTTTCAGTGTATTTAAAAATTATTGTAATGAAATTTATGTTATGTTTTAATGAGGGATTATCCCTCGGAAATTTCAGCTTTAGACGAAGTAGGTCTCTGGTGACAATTGCTAAAAAATAATCAGATTTCAGTACCTCCGACCTTAAAGTAGTTGTCGAAAACAAAAAATGAAAATGTTACGTCATAGTTACAACCTAAAAAGTAATTTAGGGCAAAAAATTTGAAAAAAATGGTTTTGCATGTAAAACCTTAAAATTTTCTTTTCATCAGGATTGAAATGTTTTCTTAATACACCCCGCCCCCCTAATAAGAACTCGAGTGCTTGACTCCTTCTAATAAGGAGTATATCAGGGTGTGCAGCAATGTCAACATAAAAGCTTGCTCAGTGGTATAGTGCTAAAGTTAACTGTGCTTCAGCTGTGAGTAGTGGCAAAGATGTCCATTACGGGAATCACTGAGTGTAAAGGTGAAGGGGTGGGTATAGTGTATAAGTGTATATCATTGTAAATTGGTTACCGTAACTTAGTAGGGTACCAAGAATAAGCATGGCATTTGGGGGAAATAATTATATTGATAAATATAGCAGACTCTCTGTAACCTGGCACTTCATCAATCAATCAGCCCTTCAGTGTTCCGGCGCTTTTAAAATATTGAAAATTGCTATTTTCAAAGTTTTTCACAGCCTGGTATTCTATATTATGATGAATTTTAAATAATTAGACAAAACTTTGTTAATTTTGCAGTTGCTATCACACCTCTATTTTTTGCTGTTTGATCAACTAGTTCAACGAGAGCGTGTTAATTGACTGTATTATAATGTTCAATCGGTATTTGAGGATGACAACCGCACCATCCATTGCTACATCGCTAGGGCCCGTTTTTAGGCTCAATTTCTATGGACGCTAGGAAAGTGCTAAGCTAAGGCTGCGCAACAGTGATACCATCTCTCTCAATCCCTGTTAAAGTACCACATAAATCAGCATCTTCCCCAATAGTCCGTTTTATGCTGTTATAGCCAAGCAGCTGTTAAATATGTAAAGGAAGTTGGCATTCTAATTATATTTAGATACACAACAAATAATTAGGATAGTCCATCTAGAAAGTAAAACGTGTCTGTGATTAATGTTCGCCGCTTGAAGACCAGGTGCTCATTGCCAAACTTTTCAAAGACTTAAACGTGCAAAATGCTTTGGCATGATAATGGCCAAGGTGTATTGTTTCAGATTCAAGACAATGCTTAATCTCATAAATTGGCACGAATTCAACAAGAACTTCAGAAACACCTTTGCCGATAACTTGCTATTTCTTTTGTTCTGTATTCCAAGTTTTATTCTTTGAAGGGTTTCAAAATGGGCATCTGACTTAATTCTTTCTCAGGTATCAAAACAGGGAGAGTAAGGCTAGGGGAAATTGCTGATTGATACTTTTGACGGAGACTGGAAGAGATGGTAACCCTGTTGCGCGGCATTAGCACTTTTCTACTGTCTGTAAGAAATGAATCTTAAGCTTTATGATTTTCATTTAGAACTGATATCATATGGTGAAAACGTTGGGAGTAGCCTACTGTCAGTGTGGGGAATTAACGGGTGGCAATGGCCAAAAATCTGCGTTGGAACAGTTGAAAGGGGCACAATTGAAAGGTGCAGCGCATCTAGACACCGTGGCGGAGTGCTACTCCACCTCCAAAAGCTGTGCTAGAACGCCACTCCGGCTGCTTTTGCTGCTCTTTAGAAATAGGATAAGTGAAGGATTAAGTGAAGGTTTTTAAATATTAATAATTGTTTTATTAAGATGTGTGTTTATTCTCACATAAAATGTTAGGAATGTTTTGTGCAAATAAATACAGTGGATTCCCAATTAATAGCAATAATCAATGGCCACACTATTCCCAAAACAATAAAATTCACCTCAAAATAACTCAAGTTACCACACCAAAATGGAAAATAATCACTTAAATGATTGCTAAATGAGGAAAATGACTGTGAATGATAAACACTCACTGTATAAGAAAAACTATTGCTACATGAGACAAACTTATTAAACATTTGTTAAAAACTAAATATTGGGCTGTTGTTGTTAAGATGCATATCAGATAATCCGCTTGCCAATGATTTGGAATCTATTCAATGTCTTTATCCATGTTTATTTTCTATTTTGCAGATTAGTTAAAACTAATAAGCGCTTAGAAGCACAAATGAAAAAACAGGAAGAAACCGAGGATAGGATGATTTGGTTGACTGAGGAAAATAAATCTATAGAAATAAAGTTATCAAAGTCTGAGAAGGAAAATACCAAATTGAAGACAAATATTGATGATCTTGAGAAAAAGGTAAATTTTTTAAATAATGTAAAATTGATTTTTTTCAAAACTCAAAATTTATTTGGCAAACAATGAAAATTTGCAACAATATTTGAAAATATAATTTTTTTATAATTTTTTTTTTAAATAATTGTAACATTTTAAAATATTTCAAAATAGTCACTTGACTTGCCATTGTTATTAATTAATGTTGATTAAATAATAAATACTTAAACAATATTAGATATTAATGTTGATTAAGAAAGGAGAATAGTAATATTATCAATTAGGACCCATTTGTATATAACTAATATAGAATAGCATTCCAGGTTGACAAGTAAGGCCGCTATTTTATTAAAGGAATAGACAAAACCATGTTCTGCTGTCATCAAAACGTTTACGTTTAAGTATCTTAATCCTTCAGTGTGTTTTACAAGTAGATCTATGATTAAAATCAGTGATAACCGTTGGCTGGGCTACCGCCGATAATCGATTGGCCACCAATCCAAAACAGGCTAAAACGCTAAAGGAGAAAAACGATCACCTTAATTATTGCTAAATAATAGAAATGATCCCTAACCGAGAAAAACAATCATTAAATGAGGAAGAAAACTAAAAAGTAAAATAATCAGACTTGTCACTGTTAAGCTGCAATGCTGTTAACCTGGAGTCTGCTGTCCGCCTCACTCCAGAATATTTAACCTGATTTTTTTTTCATTATATAAGGTCTCATTCTTTTGGTTTGCAAAAAAAGAATTAGGTGGTGTGCAATATGTTCTTTTATAATGTATTCAAATTATATGCTCAGGCCACCATAAATATTTTTTACTGGGACATAGTAGATTGGGGCTGGAAAGTTCCTGAAGTCAGTAGCTTACTTTAGGAAACAGGATCTGTAAATTAAAAACTAAGATATTTTCTATATATTTATTTCTCATACTGTTAAAACTCCTAAATCAAGTTCCTGAATATTTGCTTAAACTAAAAAACTAAATTAGCTGGTCAACAGAAATTATTTTTAATAAATCAATGCAATAAAAACGCTTCAATGAGGCGGAAACTGTTGCTCATCACAATAAACTTGAGCACCAGCCTAGCATTATTTACGAGCTCTTTATTTACTGAGCTAATTTATTCGTAGAATGAGAGAGCGAAAACAAGGTACCCAAACCTTGTGTTTCATACATAGTTAAAGAGAATTCCGAATTTGTGTATTTTGGAAATTGTGGATGATATATTTATTGTTCCTGAAATTTAAAAAGCGTTATAATTTTCAGTTAGAAAATATTTCAATAGAAAACATAGAAAAACTAGACAAGCTGGAGGGGATGATGAATAGATGTAACACTTTGAATGATTTATATAACAAGTCTCAAGAAGAATTAAAACATGAAAGAGAACATTCTAGATCAAAAGAAAGAGAAAGAAAGAATGCATGGACAGAAATAGTGGGAGAAAATAATAATTTGAAGTGTCAGTTAGACTCAAATAATATCTATATTGAGGTAAGATTTGTTTATATTTTTACCCTGAAAAGTGTAACCTAAAACATTGCAATAGTCTAGGTGCTAAATAGGTAAAGAATGCACTAAAAGTTTAATGAAATTATGTTTTTGATTATTGTTGTGGCTGTTTAGTAGATGAAAAAAATCCATGTTGCCTTCAGTGGCGAGGGCTCTTTGTTATTTCATCTTGATTATGTATTATATTTAAATGCCCCATCGCAGCAGACCTGTATTCTCAGTGAATTTCAAACCGAATTTGGTATTTTTTTTTTTTTTTAATGATAAACACAATAGGTAGCAGATGCAGGTTTGCTGCCATGGGGGTGTTGTAAGCAAATATAAAATAATCTCCTCCCAGTGCAGATACATTATGTCAAATTCTTGTATTTTTAAATTTTCCCCATAATCCACATGGGAGTGAGTATGTAGGTGTGCCATCATTTGGGTGTTGTAAGCAAATATAAGGTTTACAAAACTAGTCTGATGGAAATTTTAACAGCTGTTTCTCTTCTTATTGTCCCAAGTGGCGGCTCCAGAGCTTATTTCCGTGGGGGTAGGGGGGGGGGGGGAAGAAATTTCCTAGGGAGAGGGGAGGAGTAGAAATTGGTGAATTTCCCAAACTATCACGGCTTTTATCAAGATGGTAATTAAAGTAAAATCCAGTCTAACAATTTGCTAATTTCAAGATTTAAGTTATTATGGAACTTCATAGATGCATAACTAGTTTTTAAGGGAATTTTCTTCATGTAAATGAAATTTGTACTTTCATTCCTAGCAAAATTGTTTCTGCATTTGGACAACCAAATATGCAAATGCATCAAGCAAAAAACTGCTGACGGTCTGAATAATAATTTTGAGACTCTTTATTTAATTTGTGCTTCTTTTAAGCTGTAGGGCTAAACATACCGATTTAAAAATGAAGTAAATAGTTATTACAGTTTTTTGTGTTTTATAACTAAACAGCTTTGATGATAAATCATATAGGTATTAATTTGTTCAATGCATTCAGCGGTAAAAAAAATCTCCTGGGCCAATGTCGTCATGACTATTGAAAATTAACTCTGACTTTGAGCTTCATTCCCGATATTGAACGGAGCCCTAAAGGACTTTAAAAACTATATTTGTAAACCATTTCTTAGTACCTTTGAGTAAAGAGGAATGTCCACGTCAAATTTCAACCTTTTATGTCCTGTAGGGCGGAGCCCTAAAGGAAATTTGCATCAGTTTCTTGCTGTTTGTTTATAAAATCAGGAATTAAAAATTTGTTTCCTATATTTCGACTAAGTTTTAACGTTATTCACTAAATTTTTGCTAGTAATAATAAAAAGCTTGATGATGGAGCATCACAGTCTACCCTATAGTAAAATAAAAGTATAGCAGACTCCGTCTTAACCGGCCACCTCGGGACCAGGCCGTGGCGCATAATGAATTGGCCAGTTAATCCAATGTACATTAAAAATGGCAACCTACAATTTTATATGGCCTAAATGCAATTATGACTTTAAAAAACTACCTTTACATATTTACTGTAGGCCTATGTAGTTTTTAGCTAACATCCGACACCCATGAAATCCAAAACTAAACTATTCGGTTCTTTATTGTGGTCTACTGGATTGCAGGTCCAAATGCATACACTTCGGGTGACATTCACTTCCGTCTAGGATAGTACATTTGAATTGGTTTGAGAACGTTTTTTTTTTTTTTTTTTTTTTTTTTGAGGGAGAGGCGGAAAAATGCATTACGCACACAGGTGGCCAGCCTGTAGTGTGGGGCTCCCCTAAAAACGGGTTTACCCACTAAAAAACCTCCTCTACTCTTTAGGAATCTAACCTGGAATTGTTTGTCACATTACGTCAGGCTAGGCCTAAATTTGGCTTACGCCCGTGGGGCTCGCTCCTTATCCAGCCGCTCGATCAAGGGATCTGAGCCACTTCGCGGTCCAGATCGGTTTTCTTTTCCAGGAGGATGCCCCGGACGAACTGTGACAAACAATCCCAGTTGCCCTCATCCTCCAAAATCTTTTGGCAGACCGAGTCCACCGAAAATGCACCAAAGATTTGTGTGGCCTCCAGGCGGGGCCCTTCCCAACGGGGACAGCGGAAGAATGTGTGTTCCGCATCGTCGGGAACACCCGGGCAATAAATGCAGCCCGGTGAACCGGTCTTTCCCATCCGGTTCAGGTACGACCGAAAATAGCCGTGACCTGTCAAAAATTGGGTCAGGTAGTAGTCCACCTCCCCATGCCGCCGTTCCACCCATGGTTGGACCTGCTTGATAAGTCGCGCAGTCCATCGTCCTCGGGTGTCGTGCTCCCAGCTGTGTTGCCACTGCTGGAAGGTTCGGGAGCGCTCTTCTGTTCTTGCCGTGTCCTTGCCGATCTCGCCTTGTCTCTGATAAATCGCTTTCCTCTCCCCTGCCAAGAGCTTGACAGGGATGACTCCGGCGACTACCAGGACGGCAGGCTCGGACACTGTCCGGTAGGCGGAACACACCCGGAGGGCAGCTTGACGCTGAACCCGGGCGAGTCGCAACCTGTAGCACTCCTTATCTAGAGCGCCTGCCCGGTTTGAGAACGTTAATATATTATAATATTGAATTGAATGATAGATAAGAAAACATTTCCGGTGAAACACAGCCTATTAAAGTAACGTTGAGGTAAAAAAATGGCCGGTTAAAAAGATTTTGTTTTTGTGTCAGGGTAGGCTGGTTACAACGGAGACCGGTTAAAAGGTGACCGGTTAAGAAGGACCTGACACTTCTTTCACACTAAATTCAAAATTAAAACCGTTTGAAACACTGAAACCGTTTGATCACAATAAAACGATCTGAATAAAAAACTGTTCCAAAAAGGAGGCTATGACTGTTCTCAACAATCACAACCAACTGATGACCCTCACAATAGTCAGTAATACGGGGCCATCCATAAATTACGTCATCTGGAAATAGGGGGGGAGGGTCCAGATTGAAAATGACGGTAGGGTGATGTGAAAGGGGGGTGGGGGGGGGGTCGGCTTTGATATGACGTCATTTAAAAAATGATGTTTTACATCAAATTTTGTCAGTAAAACAATGATATATTTGTACACAATTCAACTAATAGGTTAAGTTTAACCGAAATGTTACCAATGTATTTAGGAAAAAAAATGTACAATAAACTTCCCACCAATATTAAAACTATAGAAAGCATAAGTGTATTTAAAAATAAGTTAGAAGAAATGCTAGTCAATAAAGCATAGTATTAAAGAGTATATGCTTGAAAAAATCTAGGTAGGCCTAATTAAACTGGTCTTGAATGTATTGTATTGTGATTCATGGTGCTAACTTAAGAAACATTGTAACCTAGTTTTAAGTTGATTCTGACAATGTCACCTGTTTCACCAGCTTTGCTGGATGTATGAAATGTAACTCAACTGTGACAATAAATTCTTGATTCTTGAACTATTATAAAATAATTATCAGAAAACACATTCGACTATTTTTAGGCGTTGTTTTATAGTTAATTATACTTTGTTTTTCCATTGAGAAAATCATTTTGGCTTTATTTCTGAAGGTAAATTCAGATTTGATTGGTCAATGATTTTAGTTCATCAGGTAGCGTTCATTATCAGACCAAGGTAAGTAGAATAAAGTTCTTTTAGAAAGTTCTTCTACATAGTTCTATCAACAAACTACCGCCAAAATGGGGTTCAAAAGTTAATTGATAGTCTTAATAAATTAATAAAGAATAGAACTTAAGTAGCTTTGACGAAAAGCTATTTTATTTATTTAGCTATTATTTTTATTTAAAACGGAGATTTGTTAAAAATGACGTCATTTTTCTGAGGGGGGGGGGGGGGTCAGACAAATTATGATGGTAGGATGATTTTAGGGAGGGGGTCCAAAAATGGCCAAAAAGTGATGACGTAATTTATGGACGGCCCCTACTCTCTGCCTCCATTGCGTTGTCCGTGTCGACTGCCGCGGGCTTCGCAAAATCTTATTAAAAGACCCTCTCAATTCCCACAAAACAACAAACATTGTTTTTTTCTTTTTTTTTAACTCACTTAATGTAATTTTAAAGTTAAATACACTCAAATAATGACAGAACTCATAAAAATACATAATTTTGTAACTAAATATAATGTTTTATTTTTAAACTCCCAAAAAAATTACTGTACTAGCAAAAACTTCTCAGAGGGGTATTCCCCCCCCCCCTGAAGCCTGAAGCCGCCACTGTCTTGCCCTGCAATGTTGTCATTTGTGGTTGTGTTTACCATGTGTAATATCGTATTAAAATATGTCTTTTGAGATCTGGCAACAATGCAACACCCTCATCGGACTATTTTCGTGAACCTTACTATATACTTACTTATACTTATACTATGGTTACTTATATTTATCTACTTATACTATACTTACTTATATACTTATCTCTTACATTCTTACTTACTGCCATGGCCACTTGTATCCAAGTTGGTACTTGGCCTCGCCAACACGTTGCCATTAGTCTTGTTCCCCTGCATCTTCCTCCACAAGCCTCATCATTTCCAGATCTTTCCATATTTGATCCCACTACCTGGCCTCCGGTCTTCCAACTGGTCTTCTTCCCCTCGGATCCCCCCTGAGTACCATCTTCAGTAAGCTCTCCTATTTCTCCTCAGGATATGGCCAACCTTAATCTTCTACTTGTACTCCAATAATATCAGGGTTTCGAATAGTTCTCGTAAGTAGCTCCGGTTATGGCGGATTCTCCATACTCCAGCTTCATATACTGGGCCATATATCGTTCTTATAACTTTATTCTCAAAAGTAATTATTTGATTTTCTGTGTTTTGCTCAGAATCCAATTTTCCCCTCCATATAAAAGTACTGGTCTTACTATAGTTTTGTAAATTCAAATTTTTGTTTTGCTTGTTATAATTTTTTATTTCATCGGTTTACCACATGCATGCCAACTCTAATTTGCTAAGGTTATCCTGTTCTGAATTGCCATGTCTTCCGTAGTTCTGCCAGATAGTAGAATGCCTAGATAGGTTAAATTATTTACTCTTTGGAATTCATGGTTGTTGATTTGAAAAAGAATTCTTAATTATTTCCAGCTTCTCCCCTTGTTACTCTCATGAATTTGGTTTTTGTATAGTTTATTTTTAGCCCTATATATTCAGTTTAATTTATTAGTATCTTAAAAACCCTATATCTTCTTCATTTTCAGCCATCAGTACTACATAAAGCCATAGTCATATATACAAGTAATAAATTATATTGTCTACATTAAGGGTACGTAATAGCCACACTACAAAAACCTGGACTCTACTTATCTACATTTTTGTTATTTTCAGGATATGAAATGGAAATTGAGTGCAGCTTTAAAAGAATTATCTGACATTCGAGATGTAAAAAATAAAAAATTAATTAAAATTGAAAAAAGTGCAAGTTCACCTAAAGTTGATTTTCCACTGGTATGTGTTATAAATAATATTAATTTGTAAGTTGCAACCTATGTCAGCCTTTAAAGTTGAAAAAATATTTTTTATTACTATACGACATAGTTTATGTAGGGCTACAGATTTAGAATTATATTAGACCTTCAAATCTGCCTAACTTGAGACCAGACCCCCGGCCTAATTTATAAATGGCCGTAATAAAAAAATTATACAAAAATAATACTATGGTATGGTAAGGTCCTGTGGTGCAGCAGGCATCCTCACTACGGCACGCGGGCCACATGCGGCCCTCGAACTGTTAAATCAAATAAAAAGAAAAGAAATTAAATCAAAATTTAAGAGTTAGGTAAAATATTTTATGAAAATTTATATGGATGTCATATTAGAGAACTGTGAAAGATTTCCCCTTTGACTTCAAAGAATTAACAAAATCAAGTATTCCTGGAGTCAAGTAAAAGACATTTCCAACTTGTTGTATGCAGTTTATTTGATTAATGTAATAAACTTATGTTATATTTTTTTTTTTTTTTAATTACTAGCTGTTACCCGTCCATGATTCGCCCATGATTGAATTTGTTTTTTAATTTCTATAAAGAGCAACAAAATATGCGTCATTAAGAATTTTATTAAAACGTTGAAATAGAGTGAGCGGAGCACCTATGAACAAAGGGAAATGACCATATTAAATGATAACCCCGTAGGATCTATGGTAACTTTAGGGTTCTGTGGGGCGGAGCCCTAAAGGAACTTTGCTAAACCGTTTCTTAGCACCTATGAGTGAAGAGGAACGTCCATGTCAAGTATTAACCCCATAGGCTATAGAGTAATTTACAAGCTCAGTGGGGCGGAGCCCTGAAGAATTTCTAAAACTATATTTCCAAAACCGTTTCTTATTGAATACCTATGAACAAAGAAGAATGTCCATGTAAAATTTTAACCTGTAAGCTCTATAGTAATTTTAAAATCCTGTAGGGCGGAGCTTTAAAGGACTTCAAAAACTATATTTGTAAACCGTTTCTTAATACCTTTGAGTAAAGAGGAATGTCCACGTCAAATTTCAACCCTGTAAGTCCTGTGCGGCGGAGCCCTAAAGGAAATTTGCAATAGTTTCATAGTGAATACTGATGAGCATAGAGAAACATGCATGTCAAATAATTTAAGGCCATAATAATTTTTAAGTCCAGTGGGGTGGAGCCCTATAAAGAACTTAAAAACTATATTTGCAAAACCTTTTCTTAGTGAGCACTTATTAGCAAAGAGAACGACCATGCCAAATTTAAAAAATGTATGTTCTATATTCTATAGTAATTTTAAGGTTCTGTGGGGCTCCTTTAGGAAATGTGCAAACAATTTTTTTACTGAGCAAAGAGATCACTCCAGATTTCAACCCCGCAGGCCCTATAGTTTATAGATTCGTTGTTTTCTTAATTCACATTGAAATTGGCCATAATTATAACATTATATTGAAATTTCCAAGACCTGTGGGGCGGAGCCCTGAGAAATTTGCAAAAGCATTTCTTAGTGAGCACCTATGAGCAAATAGGAACCTCCATGCCAAATTTCAATATAATAGATCCTATAGTTTTCAGGTTCTTTGTTTCCTAGATTCAAACTAAAAATTGGCTATAAGAATAACATTAGATAGAAATTTTGAAGTCCTGTGTGGCAGAGTCGTGATTGAATTTTGCAAAATTGATTCTTAGTGAGCATCTAAAATCTATGAGCAAAGAGGAACGTCCATGCCAGATTTTAACTTCGTAGGTCCAATCGTTTTTCAGATTCATTGTTACCTTGATTTGCATTGAAAATTGGCAATAAGAATAACATTAGATACAAATTTTTAAGTCCTGTTTGGTGGAACCCTAATGGAATTTTGCAAAACCGTTTTTTAGTGAGCATCTATGAGCCAAGAAGACTGCCCATGCCAAATTTTAAGATCGGAGGTCCCATAGTTTTCAGATTCGTTGTTGCCTTGATTTGTTTTTAAAAATGGCCATAAGAATAAAACTAGATAGAAATTTTGAAGTCCTGTGGGGCGGAGACTTAAAGCAACTTTGCAAAATAGTATCATAGTGAGCATTTTTTGAGCAAAGAGGAACATCCATGCCAAATTTCAACCCTTTTTATCCTATGTTTATAGAGATACTCTGATACATGAGTGAGTGGTATTTAACAAATACATAGTAGATTTAACACAACTTATTTTTTAACTTTAGTGCTTCTTAATGGAAAATACCTGTACGCCTGAGTACACAGTCTAGTTGTGTATTATTTGTAATGTTTGTTTTTACAATCAATTAACTTACTTGATTCATTAATAACAAAGTAGAGTCTTTTATAAATTGCAGCTTTTCTGCGTTAGAAATCGCTTGAAGAAAAATGTGCTTCAGGTAGCTTAAAAACACGTTTTCTAAGCTTTTATATTTAATAACTTCCCGGGGGAGGGCCTCCAGACTCCTCTTTCCCCTGTTGGGTAATCCATAGCTCTCAAACCCCTCAGATGTGAACCCTTACCAGATACAATCATGTGCCGCCACTGCTTGCGGCCCTGAGAAAAATTTGATGCAAACCAATTGGCTGTCTATGAAATCCTAGTTAGGATCCCTATTATAGAGGGAGAAAGTAAACAAGGTAAACAGTAGCCTATATTAATATGTTTTAAAAGATGAGCTATTATGATGTATCTAGCTACCTACAAGGTTAAAACCAGAGTAAGTCAAGAGAAGCACTCACCTAATGAATGTTTGCAATAGTGATCCATCTGATGACCCCAATTCAGTATAACATCGACAATTGAACAGCGAAAAACGAAGCAAATAAAGCTCACGATTAAAAATAGTACAAGAAAGAATATTTAGGATGTATTTCAGGAGTAAATGTTAAAAAAAACCTTTATACAATGTTATGTTATAACCCTCATACTAATTCCTTATGGTATGTATTTTTCTCCATGTAAATAATAATTATTAGATATTATGGCTCATGAGTAGCTATAATATCTAATTATTAACCCTTGTACTGCTGAAAAATTGAGAATATTTAGATTAATGTGAGATAAATGGTAAAGTAATCTAAATAAAGAAACGGATAAACCTAGGCCTATTTGCAAATGTTTGCCGTTTCACATAATGCAATAGTACTTGGGAGTCTAACTGTTGGCATGTGGATGTTTACTTCCTATCCTTTCTTCTATTTTTGTGCTAATACTTACACTGCCTCGTGAGGGAAGCAGATTATGAAGCAGTGCATGAAGATGCAAACTGTGTTAATTTTGTGTACTGTGGGCTTAACAAAGAACAAATTAAAGGGGCTGAGATACCAAAATTAATGTTTTATTGTTAAAAATCCAGATCATCAGTTTAGATGAAGCGGAATTTGGATGTCTTTGAGCTGGATGAACAAGAGTGTTCATATTGTGAAGCCAAGAATTGATCATACAATGATGTAATAATTTGTTCAATATTGATGCTTCAATACTGCCAAAATTTGTTTTACAACACCACTTGCACATCTATAAAACCATAAACACTCCAATGAAAAAAACCCGCATGCAACTGAAATGACACAGTCGGAAGAAAGATAAAGGACCACTTCGTTTAACGCAAAGAATATCAACATAACTGCTCTACAGCCCAGCTCACTCCGAGGGAATAACTCTGTATTGGTGTTATAATGAGAGTATTTGTTGCGAGTGCTTGTCGCGCGCAACATGGCAGCAGTAGGGGTTATGTGGATACGATCTTTTTGATAACGTCCATCCAGAAATTATGGACGTGTATACAGATTCTGGATTTCTGGACTTCTTTCTGGTAATGAGGTAAATAATAATCCTAAGGTAAGGAGACCGGTATCCTAAGGTGTGGATAAGCAGTCAATCACATAAACATTATTGGAAACGTATAATTTGATCATGTAGTCTATGTACATAAACATTGCAACATCCATCTTTCGATTAAAAGATTAATAAAAATTGTAAATATTTCAGGTCTTTCCTAAAAATGTTTCACCAAAGAAGTCCATTCCGTTTGAAACATCTTTGCTGGCTGAACTGAAGGAAGAGGTAAATAAAATTAATCATTTTATAAATTTGATCTTAACTATTGTTATTTTTATCACAAATTTAAAAGTCGTCTAGAATCAAAACATTCAATCGTAATAAGTCTTTGGGGATAAAATTAAGTTTTTGAATGTGTTTTTTTTTTTTTTTTTTATAATTGGTACATACAATACGACTTAAAGGTTAAAAATTTACTGAAGACGAGTCATTGCCCATCGATAGTCAACAAATACAGCTCCAGTCATGGTGAGAAGCAGAAGTTGTGAAACATATATAAAATGCAGTTTTTAAAAATTGCTATATCCTTCCAATTAATCAGCTGCTTTACATACGGTAATTAAGAAACTTATAACAATAAAAAAAATTTTTTTAATCCATGAATAAAAAATGGAGTACCGTAGTTTAAGTAGTATAACAAAGTAGGCTATTATTTACTCTTTTCATTGAAAGAATAATACATTATAATTATATCCTTTTTTTTCTTTGCTGGCCATAATAAACCAAATCATTCTTGAGCGTTTGTTTACTCTTCTACTGTATTTAGACAGACCTCATTTACTACAATCAGCTTATTGAAAGGTTGTAAAATAATATAATTACAAGCGTTTAGAAATTTTTAAATATAAGAAAGTAAGATAAAGTAAATAAAACCTGCTAATATACAAAAGTATAGCATTATTTGGTATAAATTGCATGTAAATCAGTCCAGTGGAAGTCTCAGACGAACTGTCCATAGCATCATAAAGATTGTTGTACTTGACTTATTTATGCCATGTTAGAGCTTCCTAAGAAAAGTTTCTTTTTAATTTTTGACCAATTTAACTTAAATATTTTTTAAATACAAAAAAACCTGCTAATATAGGACCATAAACGTTTTTTTTTTGGTACAACTCTCATTTAAATCAGCCCAGTTAAAGTCTCAGACGAACTGTCCATAGCATTGTAAATGTTTACTTTTTTTGCCACGTTAAATCCCCTAAGAAAAGTTTATTTTTAATTATTGACCAATTTAACCGAAATATTTTTAAAATACAAATAAAACCTGCTAATATAGGACCGAAAACGTTAGTTTTGGTAAAATTCTCATGTAAATCGGCCCAGTTAAAGTCTCAGACGAACTGTCCAGGTTCATGCGACAGGTGTCAGGTGTGCAACAGGAGCTGTTGTCTCTCGGCTGTCAGACGAAGATGTTTTTTACCTTATTGTTTTAAATATATAAATATTTTAAAAATTAAACTATCTGAGATTCTGTAAATAAAAGCAACACAGAAAAGGCATTATTTATATATTTTACCTGTTCACTAAAATCAATGTTTCACTAATCAATCTCAACATTTTATGTGGATTCGTTGACTTATTGTAACTAATTTAATATATCGTAAGTTTTTACCCTTCTATTGAGACTTTGGATTAGTCTTAAGTTTCCCAAGAATTTATTACCACCTCAAAACTACTCTAGCCCAACAATATTTAGGATTGCAAAGTTAGTTGATGCCATTACAATATATATGTTGGCTATGTTTTTGAAATCATACTTCTTTTTGAAGATATGTCTTCTAGACTAGTGTTTATTTGCAAGCAGTGGCAACAGCACCTAACTCGGTGGGCTAACCTAACGGTTTGCATCTTGAACTTTGGCTCAATAGATGTTGTGTTCGATTTTCCATGGCCACAAAAATGTTATGGGTTTGAACATGACCCAAAAAGTGTCTAGTACAATCTCTTTCCTAAAATTGCCTCTGGTGCAGACAAAACAATACAATACAAGCATAAATACTAAAACACATTTGAATAGTTTTATTTAAATTCTCCTGTAAAAATGGATGGAGGAAAAAAATTAAGATTGTTGTCAGTGTACTTCATTATTAACCATAAAACATAATTTTCAAATTTGTTTTCTTGGTGCTTACTAACCATTCTGGATTTTACAATTCATAATTAACTCAATTTTATCTCATACTAGCATTGGGTAAGAAAATTGAATCTTTCCTGACTTTTAGCCTCTTAAAAGCACTGAAATTATTTTAATGTTAATTTTCTTTATTTAGGTACAGTCTGACAAACAAGAGTGTTGCTGTGTGTGCAAACAAAATGTCTCTCTGGACTCCAAGTCACCAGAAACAGTGGGTATGTTTCACAATTTTTATTTGACACTTAATACATTTTTATTTTTAGTTTGTTTCAGATATGTAAAGTTTAAAATAGTTTCCCAAAAATATTACAATAACATAGTAGTATGTTGTGGAAAATATTTAAAGAACACTAAGGGAAGAGTGTTAAACCGAAGAGATTTTTGTGTAGGGTGAAGAGCAAGCCTTGTTTTCTTTTATTTATATGATGTAAACAAACATATTGTATACTGTATGTCCTGAACAGACTTAGATTGATTAAATTACCCTGCAGGTTGGCTGCTGAAATTGTTTTGTTTAAAATCCAAGGTATTTGATAGTGCCTTTAAAGTTCCTTCTGTACAAATTTGCCATCTGAAATTATTTATCTGAATGAATTAATATCAAGCTATTCGCCAGAAAATATGTTTATAGTTTTTGTTTTGATAAATGACACACCTAGAAATATAATTTGATGCAGATTATAACTTTGCAGATGCTGCTGTCGGTACACTTGTGATTGAAACTGCAGAAAAAGCAACAATGACTACATTTTTTAAACCAAAAGTAAGACAACATCTTACAGTTACATTTCACACAATGCTTTTTGAATCTTGAAGTCTCTCAGGTACAGTTTGCGGATTTAGGGAAGTTTCCCATCAATTCACGACCACTACTTATGTGACTTGTAATTCTGTCAACTCACTACCACCAACGTTCAAGCTCTAGGAATACATTGTTTGATTACTATAAAACGCGTAAAAATAAAAAGATAATTAAGAATTATTAAAAAAGTTGGTTAGGTTAGAGTAGGGTAGGGTTGATTTGATGGCTAGTTAAGGTTGTTAGGTTAGGTTACGACTGTTGTGTTGTGATTTATTGTGTAATATAACTTCATATTAAATGGCTTTTAAGCTAACCACATACTGTGCGAACTACAGTACAATCTCGTTCATCGGACTCGGCGACATCGGAACTCCGCTTCATCGAAACTGAAAATCTGGATATTATTAATTTTTTTTTCTTATGAAATAAATAATTTTTCCGTTTTAGTGCCTTCAATTTCCATTCGTTCTATACGCACAACAGTGAAGCATTACATTTTGCATCAAACGTTATCAGGCGTTTACCATAATCTGTACCCATCGATGTGATTTACGAGGCCTTGGAGTATTCGCACAAAAATAGAAAGAGGAAGCGGGCAGGAAGTGAACATCCCCTTCAACCACTTCCCAAACTGTCATTCAGTCTGTCTTGCGTTGCGACTGCACCTGTGTTACCTGGAATTTGACTGCTTGAATATGAGTGGAATATGGAATATGAGAATAAAGATTTTGGATCTTTATTTCCTGCGTTGTTTTTATTCCTATAGGTTCATTGTTACCATGTTCAAAGTTTGAGTGCCTTATTTTCATAAAATCTCTTTTGTTATCTTAAAAACAAGAGTGAATACAATCACGATAGGTCACCGTACAGGCGGAAATGATGACTCACAACGGACTCCGCTTCATCGGATTTTTTGACATCCAAACCGGACGTCCGCCACATTAGTTCCTATGAACGAGAGTGTACTGTATGTGTATGGGTTTGTGAAGTACGCAAGTACCAGCAATTGTTAAACAATGAGATGATTCCACGCATAAAGAAAATAAAAATTGCATGTTAAAAATATTTTATTATTGTTTTTTTTATCTTCACACAAAATATTAATTGGTAGTGCATTAGAGGAAAGCCAGAAAAATGGTGGTAGTGAACTAACGGCAAAATACCAAATTGAGAAGAATTTGGTGAACAAAATTTTGTTCAGTCGACAGAGCAGCGATTCCGGACATTTGCCCATTTTAGAGACATACAGTACTTGAAAATCGCCTCTCTGACTCTGACAGGGCCAATGTAAACGTCTGTCCATAAATCATAGTTAATGTGGTGGCTACTCGCTCACATGATCACCACTGGGGCTTATATTTATACAGCCATTTAGGTGTTGCCAGAACCAAATCCAATCTAATCATTACCCGCAAGCATTTGTATTAAAAACAATTCATTTTATTTTATTTCCCACGGTTAAACCAATTTTACAAATGCATCAGTATACAAGATGGTGACTATGACATTAAATTAAATTACTTTGAATATAAACTATGCAACAAAATAACAAGTGCCTAAAAATGCCTACAAAAATATTAATTTAAAACAATAAATCGGGACAAAGTGCGTCCTGACGAACGTTCGGTTGGGACGCCAGTCACAAAGGTCCGAAATCAGGACAGGTGGCAACCCTGAGCCTCAATCTCAAAATTTTTATTTTTGTCAAAAATGAGTTGTACAGGTTGTCTACTGGTCACTGAAGTCACCAAAAGTCATGGAGTTTATTTAGTGGTCTCAGAAGTCACAGAAAAAGTCACATATTTTTTCTTATAATGCAAGAAAGTCACCGATTTTTTGTAAACCGAAACAATAACGTGATTGTGAGCAAAAGTTTTGCGATGTTTGTAATTACCCCCATAATTTTATGAATAGACCACTCTAAAGTCACAGATTTTCAACATTTTTTCACTTCTAAAAGCCACAGAAACGTCATTGATTTTTAAAGCCATTAGGCAGTAGACACACTGTTGTAAAATGACTATTTTTACTTTAGTTTCAGGGATTGAGATAACAAAACAAAAACATAAAAGCGTAACTTAATTTACACTTTTTTTAACAGTTGTAAATTGTGAAAAGTTTATTTGGTATAAGACCGATTTTATAAGGTATCAATGTATAAATAGAGAAGGTACGTGCATACAAATGTTTCTAGTATATCGTTGGCACTTGTAATGTATGTGTGAGTTACATCTGGCATTTGTAACATTATTGAGTTTTTTGGCGCAAACTGGTTCTTTGTGGCCTTAACAAAATATTCTTGTCATAAAACATTTTATCTTTCAAGAAGGCTCATATGCACTCTCTCTGTTTGACAGGATTTTTTCTATCTATTTTAAAATTTCTCACTTTCTTTGCAATGCTGAAAAATTTATACCTAACAATCAATCAAATCAATTTGTGTTGACATTACTTTAAAAAAGTGCTTCATATTAGGGGGTTCTGTTATTTAACAGAATTTATTTGAAATTCTTAATGTTGTCCTAAGTTGACTTGAAGGTAGATTTTGTCAGATCTGTGTTGTTTTTTACACATTTTGTATTAATCAGAGTTGTTTTTTCATACCATTTCAACTTTTTTATATTGGCCAAAAGAATAGTCTAGGCTGATTCTTTGTAATATTTTCAACCTCGTAAATGATATTATTATCTCAGTGTTTGTCTTTTTTAGAAATGCTCCTGGTGTACCAATGTTGAAAATGTAGATGATGCTGATCGTTCTTTTAAGGTGAGTTTTAATTTTCTATCAAGGTCTAATTATAGCTTGAAAGCAACTTTTAATACCTTGCAGATCAAATATATTACAATCAAATAATTACAGCTAAATTCAACATGAGATTTAGATATTTAATACATAAATTTATGCAAATATAGTTAAAACAAGTTTTACTGAAGATTATCTTATACGATGCAAAAGTTGTTTTGTTTCTTTCATAATTTCATGTTCTGAATCAAACAAGTAAAATTCTAAATGCCTCGCAACAAAATTGCATTAATATTGAGTTGTTTGTTTCACTCTGTAGCTCTGTAAACAATGACAACAAATAAATATTTAAAGATGAATTTTAATAAACATTTTTAGCTATGCCTCTTTTTGGTACTCTGGTACTTATTAATTAGCTTGATCACACCTTCATTTTAATTTGATATGTCTGGTTACCTGGCCAGGACAACTAGATTAGAAGAGAAAGAACAATATCTATTGTTGTTAACTCAAACTGGCCTCACTGTTCTTTGCATTGTGCCGTTGTTAGCAAACCTGCAATTAATTTAGGTTAGGTTAGGCTAACATCTTGATTCCTACTTGTCCGAGTGTATGTGGCGGTCTGCAGTGAAGCTGAGTGCGGCGAAATCGCTGCATCTGATCTTATTTGCAGGAGTCTTAAATGTTTTAAGATTTTTGTAAGTTACCCTGTGTACAGTTAATTATTTCTAATTTCTTTGAAAATGATTGGTTTTACTATTGTATACCTCTTAAGTTAAAATAGAAGGTCAAACTATTTAATAAGTACCATATTTTGTAAATTCATAATTACGATAAGAAGCAAAACTGTAGAAAATTGATCGGTTCATTTTGAATAGTAAAATGTTTATGCTTAAAAATGTTAATAACCCAAGTAATACAATCATTTTTATTGTATGTTAAAAAAATTGAATTAATAAAACCGTGTATTTGGGAGCTATTTAAATTGGTTTGCAGTTTTATTATTGGCTTTTAAAATACTAAATTTTTGTTTAAAGGTTGTGAGTCTGAAGAAGAGAATTCTTTCCAAAATAGGCTTTTACCAAAGAAAAACGGATGATTTTGTGTGTATGTAACTTACTTAAAGAATGTAGCGTTTTTGTACCTAAATAAATTTAGAACCAACCATATATTAGTCATATAACCTAATATTAAAGTTAGATTTGTTAAAGTAAAATGGTATATATGCTTGTTATTTAAAATAATACTGTGGACTCCCTCTTAAAGGCCACTTCAGAACCTGACCACGGCTTTGGTAATGTTGCAAAAGAGCTAAGCCAACATATACCTTTAAACACATTTCAGTACAGTTTTTAATAGACTAAATGCAATATTGAGTTGAAAAGTGAATCAAAATAAAATGTAGAAGCCTACACAAACAGTGAAAGCGATGCTATGGTATTAAATGGAAGGTTAAAAGGAGGTATTTATGTGCAAGGGTGGGCTGGACCAAAGTTGGAGTATACTGTGACAATAAGTTATTACTGTATTACCAGTGTGGTATTGGTTTCATTTACAGCCAGGATGTCAATGTTAATTTGGTCTAAAGTAGTTTTTCATGAAAGCAGTTTGAGTTTTGCAGTTAATTTCCTCACTATGCTCACACTACTTTTAGTCATTGATCTTTCGTTGTCTGAAGGGAGGGATTTTGCCAATTGCTATCTATTGAAACGGAGGTGTAATATTTCACAGAGTTGCCAAGGAATAACCTACACTGGAACTCCTATAAACAAGCATTTTGATATTTTCTGAAGTCAGTTTGAACATTGCATACTCCCTATTGTACACTCCCTTACTGTCCTCGACTGTCACTGATTTTGATTTCCCAGAAATCAACATTTATTGAGTTTACAATAAAATTAGTCATTTTATTGTTTAATAAATGAGTCATTTTATTGTAAACTCATTTTATTTAGAGTTGAAATAAAATGACAAATACAAAAACATTAGAAATAAAAAAAATATTTTTCATTATATTAAATTTGTATAAAAAAATCATTAAAAAGCAACTGAATTATTAATACTTTGACTTACTCAAGTGTTTTTCTACCCACACTCAAGTTTCTGCCCTTAGAAAATTGGCTACTATTTGAGCTTGACATAGTCAGTCTATGTTATCCTTCATCTTCTTGCTTTACACCAGAGAAGCTATGACCATTCAAAGGACAGATGGTACCAAACAAGCTTGGAAGAAGCTTAGAAAAATTTGGGGATGTTTTACTTCATAGAAAACAAAACAGCTCTTTAGAAAAAGAGAGCAAAATTTATACCCATTAATTGAAAGAGGATTTAAACAATCATAACTGTATTTCAAAACCTTCTTATGCTCCCTTATTAATGTTGTATTTACATAAAACTTATAGTATAGTATAGTATATTTACCTAAAACTTTTCTGTAAATAATGACTCGTTTACTGTTCTTGACAAACAGTATTCATTGCAAATAAATAATCATGTCTTATTCTCCTTCTATATTTATCTGGGTAAAATTTAAATCATTAAATAACATTTACATTTAAATCTCACTAACTCTAATTCCTCAGTGTCTTGAATTATTTTAATTTCCTTGAAAAAATCTCCCTAAATCTAATTTTAAAAAGCATTCAAACTTATTTTACTGTTATATTTACCTCTCTAAATTGAAGAGATACCCTAATTACCTCAATAACTTAAAGTTTAGTACATAAGTCATACTCCGTTTGCGTTTTACCTCTATATCTCAAAGTTTTCTAGTAGTTAAAAACAAGGCAATACATGTATTAACCCTTTCAGTCCCTGTGTCCTCAATTGAGGACGCACATTTCAACAATTATTTAAAACTTGTTGTTTTTATTTTTCTACCTTTCAATGCAGTTGTCCCCATTCGTTGACAGATTTTCTAGGGAAATTTAGTTTCTCAGGGGTTTTAGATTGGCAAACCTGATATATTCAACAGGTAAAAAAGAAGCATGTCAGACCACTGCTGCACTTGCCATGGTAAGACCATTTTTACTTGTATATTTGAAACAGATTGGCTTAAAATTTAGGCGTAACAGTTTGTATATTAATTATATAGAGGACACAGTTTCTAAATATACAAATATCTTGTCTTATACAGATTTATATGTTGTAATATTTGGAAGATAAAATACATGTCATCAAATGAGGACAATTGGATTAAAAGGAAAAAAATTACTAACATAACCTCAATGTTTTGTTGTCAACATTTGAGGACAAATAAACTGAACGGTGTACCAGAGCTCAAACTTCAATTTACAATTTCATAAAAATTAAGGAAGGGTGTAAAAATAAATATTTAGTGTGCATACAAACTTCCTGAAAAGGCTGTAACAACGTTTTCTTCGACAAATCACAAAATAATCAGTATCTTATGATATATTTTTTACTCCTAGTCCTTTGAATCGGTTTGTCATCAATTGAGGACAGTTTTGTTTTTTTCTTAATTTGACGTTTAGGAAAAAACCAAGCATATACTACTTAATTTAGGTATAAGTATGTTAGCTCTAAGGTGCAAAGTGCCAAATTGTATGGGTAAATCATAAATAAAGTGTGAAAATGTCAGATATATCTTTTTTCTTACAAAAGAACGGAACTTTCTCTGAACATACCATCTCCGATAAGCAAATGGGGGTAATTGTAATGTAAGACACTATTGTATTTTATAATTTTTTATGTGTTTTTATACAAATTACAAAAAAATACAACAGGTTATGAATTTTCTGCTAATTTAAACCTATGACTTTGAATAATTTTGTCCTCATTTGTGGACAATTTTTTTTTTCTTAATTGGATGTCTAAAAAATGCATACTAAGCAAATACTACTTATTTTAGGTATAAATATGAGTAATACAAAAGAAAAATTTTTTTCTATAACTCTATCTGTACTTGGGACTGAAAGGGTTTTACATCGGTGACACTTCTGGTCTGGCGTCTATTTGCTATCACCCTTACGTTACCTCTCTAAGTCAAATTTAATTTTAAAAAATACCTTTGTAACTCAAACTATTCCCAAGTCAAACTAAACGTAACTCAAAGAAAAATCGTACTCCGCAAATAGTGAGTTAGTGAGAGCAACTGTTACAATAAGGCTTGTTTTGAGTGTGTTATCAATTTAAGATCTTTTAATGGTCTAAAACAGTTACACATTACAATAGTTGCAATATAACAGTTTGGTTACATTACAATTAAGTTGTTAGAGTTAAATTCAAGTTAAAAAATTTATTTTTTTATGACTGTTTACAAAAAATAAAATATGCTTTTATAAAATTAAATATTTGGGGGGCCTGTGGTAGGGACTTCCTTTAGGCTTAAATGAGCGATAATTAAAGACAAGCTGTAAAGTCTTTGGAACCAATTACAAGATTACTAATACCATAAATTGGTCAGAGCGTCATAGCAAATAGTGTGTTGGTCTGGCAGCTGGCATAGCTGAGAGATTACTCGCGTGATAGTTCAGCTGCCAAAAATTGTTCTTCGTTTAGCACTACCCAGGAGGGAGTATATGCAGCCTTAATTGAATGCTGCGGACGCGAACAACTTCACTCCCCAATTTCTCAGAAGTTGGTGGCTGGCTATGAAAGCCATACGATATATGTATATATATATATTATATATAAATGTACGTGTGTGTTTGTGAGTTGGTAATTGTGTTATTTGAATTTTTTTAACTCCAGGAAGCTAAGGTTTACATTTTTAGCTTTGTTCTTTCATCTTTTATGGTTTAAAGTTTATTTTTCCTTTCAGGTTTATCTTAATATTATTGTATTGTTTCAGAATCTTTCAGACATGGTTGAGGATGGAAAAATTAATACATTTCATCAAATAAAATCGAGAAGGTAAAACTTAATTCTTATCTCTTTATTTAACTTTTAAAACTCTTTATTTGCCAATGTCTATTGCATTGTTTAGAACTTTGTGGACCTTAAGCTGGGTCCACACTGGCCAAAGAGAGTTCTGTTGAACTTCCAATTTTTTGTTGGTATTTTTGTAGAATGAAAATCGTCTATTAACATGTTTGTTGAGCTTTTGTGTTTGCTGAACAACCTGGTCGCAAATGTTCGGCCAGTGCGGACATGGATTAACAATAAAATATTTCAAACAAATGTTGGCAAAAATATTGACTAAAGTAAAAAAAGATATTAATAATAATAACAAAGTGGCACAGTAACTAAATACTTGTTTTGAAAGGTGGGGACTATAATTTTTTCTCAAAATAATTTTTTGCAGAACTACCAGTAGCTAATCTATAATATATACAGCCCCATGTGTAACTGACTGACTGACTCACTCACTTATATGGGATACGAACTTCTGACGTAACCATTAAAGCTAGAGACTTGAAATTTGGCATACGTCTAGCCTGAACAGTCAATGCTAAGTGTAAAATCTTAAACTTGTAAATTTTTAGTTTTAACCTACTAAAAAAATTTCAAAATGGCGGATTTCCGAAATTGTAATTTTACTTTTTTGGCTCTAGCGGCCAAACGCTTCGTCCTATCTAAAATCTGAGAACAATACTACGATAGGGAATTTAATTTTCTACAATTTCGGTCCGGTGACTTTTTATCGTATCTCACACCGTTAAGCCTCCAGAGCGTTTTTAATGAAATGCCGTTTTCGGTTTTCGAGCTCTAGTGACTAAACCGATGGTCGTAAAAATTTTTCAAAGGTTTATTTCGATAGGTCTTTTTAATATCTACAATTTTTCTCCTTATATATTTTGCCGTATCTCTACTCGTTTACTCACAAAATTCATTTTTCACTTTTTCCGGATTTTGTGAACATAAGTAGTGGGATAATACCGGTTCTGGGACACTAGAGAAATCGTAATTTTAGTATTTCAACTTTAGCTGCCAAATGTATCTCTTAGAGACTTGAAATTTGGCATACGTCTAGCCTGAATGGTCAATGCTAAGTGTAAAATCTTAAACTTGCAAATTTGTAGTTTTAACCTACTAAAAAAAATTCAAAATGGCGGACTTCTGAAATTGTAATTTTAGTTTTTTGGCTCTAGCGGCTAAACGCTTCGTCCTATCTAAAATCCGAGAACAATACTACGATAGGGAATTTAATTATCTACAATTTTGGTCCAGTGACTTTTTATCACATCTCGCACCGTTAAGCCTCCAGAGCGTTTTTAATGAAACACCATTTTCGGTTTTCGGGCTCTAGTGACTAAACGGTTTATTCTACAAAAATTTTCACATAACGATTTTGATATATCTTTGAAATATCTAAAATTTTTATCCCTACATATTTCACCGTATCGCCTCTAGTTTACTCACAAAATACATTTTTCACTTTTTCCGAATTTTAGAACATAAGTAGTGGGAAATTGATGGTTCTGGAACAATTGAGAAATCGTAATTTTAGTCCGGATGAGCTAGAAACTTGAAATTCGGTACACACGTAGTTTGTATGGTCAATACATAGGGAAAATCCCCAAACATTGAATTTTCAAGTTTTAACCCCCTCAAAAAATGTTTTTTAATGGTAAAATCTATACCATGTAAGGCTTTTCTAAATACGCTGTAACTTTTGAACGAGAGGTCCTATCAGCGAAGCTAAAGAAAGAAATGGGATGGAGGTCTCAATTAGCCTGTTCAGTTCTTAAGACTTAGAACAATTAACGAATTCGGAGCAACCCCCAAAAGGGGGCATGGGGGCGGAGCCCCCATCGAGCCGTAGGCGAGTCCTAAATATATACTCCCGCATGGGTAACTCACTGATGTACATAAATGTTTGGACGGAACCGTTCAAGCTAGAGACTTGAAATTTGGCATTCTATTAGCTGACACGATTTACATTCATAAAAAATTCTAAAAACTAGCAATTTTTCACTTTCAATCTATATAAAAAGTAAACAATATAGATTTGTCGGTAATGTAGTTCAGCCGTGTTGGCGTATATCACCGTGTGACGGTATCGTAGATCACTTTGCAGGTTTAGTTCTCGCTTGTGTTAAAATGATCTCTTTCAACTACACCCTTGTTTGAAAGAAACTTAATACTCATATATTATTACATGAGTTGTCATGTAACTGGTATTTACAGTAGTGTTTTTTGGAAGTTTTAATCGCGGACCACGTTGGCCTACTAGAAATGAGAACTCATATTAGTTTTCCGCCATTGCGGCCAAAACGTCTTGCCCTAAACATACCTGACACAATCACAACGGAACATCTCTCATTTTACTACCACTTTGTTTAAATTATACATAAGTCGATATACAGAGCGTGAAGAAGGGAATTTTTCCTAATTTCAGGGGTTTTTATTGATCCACTGCGAAACATTTTATTTAGTTTAGCTGCATGTAGCTGAATTTGGCGTTTTGCTTCCCCACAAGCTTGAAGTTTTGTATAAACTTAGCTTGACAGTGATGTCAAAATTAAATTCATAGTATTTAGAAGTGTAACTCTCTTAAAAAATTGAACTACAAAGAATTCATAATTATTTACAGCTAATATTATGTGTTATTCTTTAACGTTTTGTTGCTACTTTACCCTAAAGTCAGCTTTTAAGTTAACTTGTTTATTTATGTGGGTGGTTTACCAAATGTAGACGTTACATTTAATAACGACTGTAATATTATTTAGTTCCTTCAATATTGCGCATGCACATATCTTTAACGGCACCGATCAATAAAAGTACCAAACATAAAAAATAATTGTGATGAATGCCAGAATTAAGTATTTTTATTTTGCCTGTTAGGCAAAACTGGTTGTTTTACAATTGATTGTTATTCAACTGATTGTTTTGAATATTTTGTTACTTAGTGATGTTTTACATTGTTTGTTACTTACTGACCTAATACTTTGGCCTCCAACTACTAGAGGTGGATTTGCAATTTGTAACTAATATTTTAAATACTTTCGCCAGTAATCATAGTAATATTGTATTTATATACGCTTGAAGTTTTGTATTAACTTAGCTTGACAGTGATATTAATGGAAATTGAATATATTTAGAAGTTAACACTCTAAAAATATTGAGCTTAAAAAAATTATAATTAATACCTGCTAATACTCGTATTATGTGTTTTCTTTATAACCTGTTCAACATGAACGAATTACTCTATTACATAGATTGTTTGTGAATTAGTAACATAAATCTAACTTATTAACATTGCACTTTTTGTAGTATCTCAAATCGTTATTTTAAGACCGTGTTGCAACTATTAGACCTATTATTACTAAATTTGATATTCTGCAACTTGTTAATAGGTCTAGCTACAGTTACATTGTATCTGAATTTCGAATTTTGCATTCACTGAACTTAATATCCCTGTAATTTCTACAGGATTTAAGAGTAGTAACTAGAATACGGTAATTATTCTTAAATTATTATTTCATAACAAACATTTTTATTTTTTAACGAATAGTATTTTTGTAAATAGTCTTTGGCGAATTCCAAACCGTTTGTTCATGTTTTCCTATTTTGGTTTTTGTGAAATCATTCATTTATTTATTCATTGATTTTCATCTATTTTATCTAGTTAGTTTTTCAATTATTTTATATTATTAATTTTATCTATATTATGGTGAGCAATACGAAGCTTGTGCGAATATTTTTAACATATTATTTTAGTACTGTAAATGATTTTGCGGCAGTAACGCCTGAAAAGATTTTAGGTCTCATTACGTTTTCTAGACTTTTAGTTTACTCATGCTGGAAAATTTCTTGTATAGCCTCTGAAATAATTGACTCATTTCTTTGACTAGTAGGCTGTTTGTTTGTCTCCGTTAGCGTCGGTTTTGGTAGTGTGAGTACCTTCGGCGCTGATCGCGGTGTGGGAGTCTCTCGTGGTGCGTCTTGTTTTGGCGTTTTGTTCAGTAAAGCCAGCTCTGCTTGACCTTTCTTTGATTTTACCCGTTGTGGGTTGAATCTCTCGGGTTTCCCCTTGTAGTGTGGTGCGATTTTAGCAATTTGCTCGGCTGTGAACTGTTCTGCCATGTTTAGACGGAGTATTTTTCTTTCCTAACTGGAACCAGATACACAACTGGGAGTACTTCATTAACTTCATTATTAAGTAACTTCATTAGTAACTTCATTATTATACTGAATATTACCCTGTGATTTATTAAATACTACGAGAGCTCTATTTTTATTAATTTTCTTAACCATGATATTTAATATTTAAAGTTGTACATTGCTGACTTGAAATTTGGCATACGTCTAGCCTGAACGGTCAATGCTAAGTGTAAAATCTTAAACTTGCAAATTTTTAGTTTTAACCTACTAAAAAAATTCAAAATGGCGGATTTCCGAAATTGTAATTTTACTTTTTTGGCTCTAGTGGCCAAACGCTTCGTCCTATCAAAAATCTGAGAACAATACTACGATAGGGAATTTAATTTTCTACAATTTCGGTCCTTTGACTTTTTATCGTATCTCACACCGTTAAGCCTCCAGAGCGTTTTTAATGAAATGCCGTTTTCGGTTTTCGGGCTCTAGTGACTAAACCGATGGTCGTAAAAAATTTTTTAAGGTTCATTTCGATAGATCTTTTTATATCTACAATTTCTTCCTTTGTATATTTTGCCGTATCTCTACTCGTTTACTCACAAAATTAATTTTTCACTTTTTCTGGATTTTGTTAACGTAAGTAGTGGGAAAATACCGGTTCTGGTCCACTAGGGAAATCGTAATTTTAGTTTTTCAGCTCTAGTGGCCTAACGGTTAGTCTTATCTGAAATATGAGAGCATATAACGATAGGGAAATTAATGATCTACAATTTTGGTCCTTTGACTTTTTGTCGTACATCTTGTGGGTTAACCCTCCAAACTGATTTTTGTGAAATTTATATTTAGATTTAGGGCCCTAGCGACTAAATGGTTTGTCCTACAAAAATGTTTAAATGACAACTTTTATAGGTCTTTTTAATATCTACAATTTTGATTCTAACATACTTTGCCGTATCTCTTTCCGTTTACTCTCAAAATAATTTTTCACTTTTTCCCAGTTTTGTGATAAATAAGCAGTGGCTTTTGGCCAACTAGAGAAATCGTAATTTTAGTATATTTCAACTCTAGCGGCTAAACTGTTAGGCCTTTCATAGATTTGAGACTACTACGGTACTTAATCGGATGAACTACGATTTTGGTCCTGTGACTTTTTGTCAATTTGCGAAAATCTCCAGACTAGTTTTGGTGCAATCGCGTTTTCAGTTTTTCCACTCTACTGACAAAACGATTGGTCCTATCAAAAAATGTTGCTGAATATGACTGGAATATTTTATTAATGGCTTACAGTTTTCAGAACATTTTGCCGTATCTCTACACATTAGCTCTCCATACAGATTTATTACAGGATGATAAACTCAAGAGACCTTTGGTATCTTGTAAACCAGAATGGTTACCGAAAGCTTAAATTGGAGACCTTAACTCCTTTTAAGACACTATTAAAAATATGAATTCAGCTATTTTCGGGGTTAGTGTTACTAATTTACAAACTTTTAGTAAGTTCCTCCACGGATTTTAGGGAATCTTTTTAAAATTTTGGAGTTTTTTGTGATTTCTATCTCGTTTATCAGATTTGATATTATTTCGTTTTAATGTTATTTTGTTTTCACTGATTTATTGCAACAATTTTTGACGAATTTAAAAGCTTTAATTATTATTGATTGTGAGAAGTGTGCATTAGCCTTTTGTTTCTGTCTTGGCTGTGTAAAGCTAACCTATTTAACACTCGACTTTTTTATTTACAAACTAATTCAGCGAACACATTGGAGTTAATAACCCTCAACAAGCCCATTCACTGCATCAAGTTTTTACAGAAATTACGGAATTGGGGCAACAAATTAGGGAGTGGACCCTCCATTCAGCATAACACCCAGAATTAATAATTATTATTTCACACTCAAAATATTTTATTGAGTGTATTAAACGGTTTTGTTACTGTATTGGCTGTTCAGTTCTTCCGTGGAACTAACCAATTTCGTACTTGACTTTTTATTAATTTACGAATTTAGGGACACCCCTAAGGGGGCATGGGGGCGGAGCCCCCATCGAGCCGTAGGCGAGTCTAAATACTATACAACCCGATGTGAAACTGACTCACTCACTGATCACGTATACAAAGTATTTTGGATTTCCGGATGAGCTAGAAACTTGAAATTTGGTACACACGTAGTTTGTATGGTCAATAATAAGGAAAAATCCCAAAACATTGTATTTTCAAATTGTAACCCCCTCAAAAAAATTAAAAGGGATGACATCGGTAATCTGAATATGTGAGGGTTTTTTATTTTCGCTGTAACTTTTGAACGAGGAGTCCTACCTCAAATCTGAGGAAAAATCGTTAGTTGGGAATTAGACGCTCTACAAGATTGGTCCTATGCAATTTTGCCGTATCTCACCCCCTTCACCCTTAAAAAGGGGCGTACTTTCAAAAATGTGTAACTGACTGACTGACTCACTCACTTATATGGGATACGAACTTCTGACGTAACCATACTCACAAAATTCATTTTTCACTTTTTCCGGATTTTGTGAACATAAGTAGTGGGATAATACCGGTTCTGGGACACTAGAGAAATCGTAATTTTAGTATTTCAACTTTAGCTGCCAAATGTATCTCTTAGAGACTTGAAATTTGGCATACGTCTAGCCTGAATGGTCAATGCTAAGTGTAAAATCTTAAACTTGCAAATTTGTAGTTTTAACCTACTAAAAAAAATTCAAAATGGCGGACTTCTGAAATTGTAATTTTAGTTTTTTGGCTCTAGCGGCTAAACGCTTCGTCCTATCTAAAATCCGAGAACAATACTACGATAGGGAATTTAATTATCTACAATTTTGGTCCAGTGACTTTTTATCACATCTCGCACCGTTAAGCCTCCAGAGCGTTTTTAATGAAACACCATTTTCGGTTTTCGGGCTCTAGTGACTAAACGGTTTATTCTACAAAAATTTTCACATAACGATTTTGATATATCTTTGAAATATCTAAAATTTTTATCCCTACATATTTCACCGTATCGCCTCTAGTTTACTCACAAAATACATTTTTCACTTTTTCCGAATTTTAGAACATAAGTAGTGGGAAATTGATGGTTCTGGAACAATTGAGAAATCGTAATTTTAGTCCGGATGAGCTAGAAACTTGAAATTCGGTACACACGTAGTTTGTATGGTCAATACATAGGGAAAATCCCCAAACATTGAATTTTCAAGTTTTAACCCCCTCAAAAAATGTTTTTTAATGGTAAAATCTATACCATGTAAGGCTTTTCTAAATACGCTGTAACTTTTGAACGAGAGGTCCTATCAGCGAAGCTAAAGAAAGAAATGGGATGGAGGTCTCAATTAGCCTGTTCAGTTCTTAAGACTTAGAACAATTAACGAATTCGGAGCAACCCCCAAAAGGGGGCATGGGGGCGGAGCCCCCATCGAGCCGTAGGCGAGTCCTAAATATATACTCCCGCATGGGTAACTCACTGATGTACATAAATGTTTGGACGGAACCGTTCAAGCTAGAGACTTGAAATTTGGCATTCTATTAGCTGACACGATTTACATTCATAAAAAATTCTAAAAACTAGCAATTTTTCACTTTCAATCTATATAAAAAGTAAACAATATAGATTTGTCGGTAATGTAGTTCAGCCGTGTTGGCGTATATCACCGTGTGACGGTATCGTAGATCACTTTGCAGGTTTAGTTCTCGCTTGTGTTAAAATGATCTCTTTCAACTACACCCTTGTTTGAAAGAAACTTAATACTCATATATTATTACATGAGTTGTCATGTAACTGGTATTTACAGTAGTGTTTTTTGGAAGTTTTAATCGCGGACCACGTTGGCCTACTAGAAATGAGAACTCATATTAGTTTTCCGCCATTGCGGCCAAAACGTCTTGCCCTAAACATACCTGACACAATCACAACGGAACATCTCTCATTTTACTACCACTTTGTTTAAATTATACATAAGTCGATATACAGAGCGTGAAGAAGGGAATTTTTCCTAATTTCAGGGGTTTTTATTGATCCACTGCGAAACATTTTATTTAGTTTAGCTGCATGTAGCTGAATTTGGCGTTTTGCTTCCCCACAAGCTTGAAGTTTTGTATAAACTTAGCTTGACAGTGATGTCAAAATTAAATTCATAGTATTTAGAAGTGTAACTCTCTTAAAAAATTGAACTACAAAGAATTCATAATTATTTACAGCTAATATTATGTGTTATTCTTTAACGTTTTGTTGCTACTTTACCCTAAAGTCAGCTTTTAAGTTAACTTGTTTATTTATGTGGGTGGTTTACCAAATGTAGACGTTACATTTAATAACGACTGTAATATTATTTAGTTCCTTCAATATTGCGCATGCACATATCTTTAACGGCACCGATCAATAAAAGTACCAAACATAAAAAATAATTGTGATGAATGCCAGAATTAAGTATTTTTATTTTGCCTGTTAGGCAAAACTGGTTGTTTTACAATTGATTGTTATTCAACTGATTGTTTTGAATATTTTGTTACTTAGTGATGTTTTACATTGTTTGTTACTTACTGACCTAATACTTTGGCCTCCAACTACTAGAGGTGGATTTGCAATTTGTAACTAATATTTTAAATACTTTCGCCAGTAATCATAGTAATATTGTATTTATATACGCTTGAAGTTTTGTATTAACTTAGCTTGACAGTGATATTAATGGAAATTGAATATATTTAGAAGTTAACACTCTAAAAATATTGAGCTTAAAAAAATTATAATTAATACCTGCTAATACTCGTATTATGTGTTTTCTTTATAACCTGTTCAACATGAACGAATTACTCTATTACATAGATTGTTTGTGAATTAGTAACATAAATCTAACTTATTAACATTGCACTTTTTGTAGTATCTCAAATCGTTATTTTAAGACCGTGTTGCAACTATTAGACCTATTATTACTAAATTTGATATTCTGCAACTTGTTAATAGGTCTAGCTACAGTTACATTGTATCTGAATTTCGAATTTTGCATTCACTGAACTTAATATCCCTGTAATTTCTACAGGATTTAAGAGTAGTAACTAGAATACGGTAATTATTCTTAAATTATTATTTCATAACAAACATTTTTATTTTTTAACGAATAGTATTTTTGTAAATAGTCTTTGGCGAATTCCAAACCGTTTGTTCATGTTTTCCTATTTTGGTTTTTGTGAAATCATTCATTTATTTATTCATTGATTTTCATCTATTTTATCTAGTTAGTTTTTCAATTATTTTATATTATTAATTTTATCTATATTATGGTGAGCAATACGAAGCTTGTGCGAATATTTTTAACATATTATTTTAGTACTGTAAATGATTTTGCGGCAGTAACGCCTGAAAAGATTTTAGGTCTCATTACGTTTTCTAGACTTTTAGTTTACTCATGCTGGAAAATTTCTTGTATAGCCTCTGAAATAATTGACTCATTTCTTTGACTAGTAGGCTGTTTGTTTGTCTCCGTTAGCGTCGGTTTTGGTAGTGTGAGTACCTTCGGCGCTGATCGCGGTGTGGGAGTCTCTCGTGGTGCGTCTTGTTTTGGCGTTTTGTTCAGTAAAGCCAGCTCTGCTTGACCTTTCTTTGATTTTACCCGTTGTGGGTTGAATCTCTCGGGTTTCCCCTTGTAGTGTGGTGCGATTTTAGCAATTTGCTCGGCTGTGAACTGTTCTGCCATGTTTAGACGGAGTATTTTTCTTTCCTAACTGGAACCAGATACACAACTGGGAGTACTTCATTAACTTCATTATTAAGTAACTTCATTAGTAACTTCATTATTATACTGAATATTACCCTGTGATTTATTAAATACTACGAGAGCTCTATTTTTATTAATTTTCTTAACCATGATATTTAATATTTAAAGTTGTACATTGCTGACTTGAAATTTGGCATACGTCTAGCCTGAACGGTCAATGCTAAGTGTAAAATCTTAAACTTGCAAATTTTTAGTTTTAACCTACTAAAAAAATTCAAAATGGCGGATTTCCGAAATTGTAATTTTACTTTTTTGGCTCTAGTGGCCAAACGCTTCGTCCTATCAAAAATCTGAGAACAATACTACGATAGGGAATTTAATTTTCTACAATTTCGGTCCTTTGACTTTTTATCGTATCTCACACCGTTAAGCCTCCAGAGCGTTTTTAATGAAATGCCGTTTTCGGTTTTCGGGCTCTAGTGACTAAACCGATGGTCGTAAAAAATTTTTTAAGGTTCATTTCGATAGATCTTTTTATATCTACAATTTCTTCCTTTGTATATTTTGCCGTATCTCTACTCGTTTACTCACAAAATTAATTTTTCACTTTTTCTGGATTTTGTTAACGTAAGTAGTGGGAAAATACCGGTTCTGGTCCACTAGGGAAATCGTAATTTTAGTTTTTCAGCTCTAGTGGCCTAACGGTTAGTCTTATCTGAAATATGAGAGCATATAACGATAGGGAAATTAATGATCTACAATTTTGGTCCTTTGACTTTTTGTCGTACATCTTGTGGGTTAACCCTCCAAACTGATTTTTGTGAAATTTATATTTAGATTTAGGGCCCTAGCGACTAAATGGTTTGTCCTACAAAAATGTTTAAATGACAACTTTTATAGGTCTTTTTA
Source organism: Neoaliturus tenellus (assembly GCA_030545055.2). NCBI lineage: Eukaryota > Metazoa > Arthropoda > Insecta > Hemiptera > Cicadellidae > Neoaliturus > Neoaliturus tenellus. Next base: position 105,687,228 of record CM061531.1, on the reverse strand, counting down.
ATATCTACAATTTTGATTCTAACATACTTTGCCGTATCTCTTTCCGTTTACTCTCAAAATAATTTTTCACTTTTTCCCAGTTTTGTGATAAATAAGCAGTGGCTTTTGGCCAACTAGAGAAATCGTAATTTTAGTATATTTCAACTCTAGCGGCTAAACTGTTAGGCCTTTCATAGATTTGAGACTACTACGGTACTTAATCGGATGAACTACGATTTTGGTCCTGTGACTTTTTGTCAATTTGCGAAAATCTCCAGACTAGTTTTGGTGCAATCGCGTTTTCAGTTTTTCCACTCTACTGACAAAACGATTGGTCCTATCAAAAAATGTTGCTGAATATGACTGGAATATTTTATTAATGGCTTACAGTTTTCAGAACATTTTGCCGTATCTCTACACATTAGCTCTCCATACAGATTTATTACAGGATGATAAACTCAAGAGACCTTTGGTATCTTGTAAACCAGAATGGTTACCGAAAGCTTAAATTGGAGACCTTAACTCCTTTTAAGACACTATTAAAAATATGAATTCAGCTATTTTCGGGGTTAGTGTTACTAATTTACAAACTTTTAGTAAGTTCCTCCACGGATTTTAGGGAATCTTTTTAAAATTTTGGAGTTTTTTGTGATTTCTATCTCGTTTATCAGATTTGATATTATTTCGTTTTAATGTTATTTTGTTTTCACTGATTTATTGCAACAATTTTTGACGAATTTAAAAGCTTTAATTATTATTGATTGTGAGAAGTGTGCATTAGCCTTTTGTTTCTGTCTTGGCTGTGTAAAGCTAACCTATTTAACACTCGACTTTTTTATTTACAAACTAATTCAGCGAACACATTGGAGTTAATAACCCTCAACAAGCCCATTCACTGCATCAAGTTTTTACAGAAATTACGGAATTGGGGCAACAAATTAGGGAGTGGACCCTCCATTCAGCATAACACCCAGAATTAATAATTATTATTTCACACTCAAAATATTTTATTGAGTGTATTAAACGGTTTTGTTACTGTATTGGCTGTTCAGTTCTTCCGTGGAACTAACCAATTTCGTACTTGACTTTTTATTAATTTACGAATTTAGGGACACCCCTAAGGGGGCATGGGGGCGGAGCCCCCATCGAGCCGTAGGCGAGTCTAAATACTATACAACCCGATGTGAAACTGACTCACTCACTGATCACGTATACAAAGTATTTTGGATTTCCGGATGAGCTAGAAACTTGAAATTTGGTACACACGTAGTTTGTATGGTCAATAATAAGGAAAAATCCCAAAACATTGTATTTTCAAATTGTAACCCCCTCAAAAAAATTAAAAGGGATGACATCGGTAATCTGAATATGTGAGGGTTTTTTATTTTCGCTGTAACTTTTGAACGAGGAGTCCTACCTCAAATCTGAGGAAAAATCGTTAGTTGGGAATTAGACGCTCTACAAGATTGGTCCTATGCAATTTTGCCGTATCTCACCCCCTTCACCCTTAAAAAGGGGCGTACTTTCAAAAATGTGTAACTGACTGACTGACTCACTCACTTATATGGGATACGAACTTCTGACGTAACCATTAAAGCTAGAGACTTGAAATTTGGCATACGTCTAGCCTGAACAGTCAATGCTAAGTGTAAAATCTTAAACTTGTAAATTTTTAGTTTTAACCTACTAAAAAAATTTCAAAATGGCGGATTTCCGAAATTGTAATTTTACTTTTTTGGCTCTAGCGGCCAAACGCTTCGTCCTATCTAAAATCTGAGAACAATACTACGATAGGGAATTTAATTTTCTACAATTTCGGTCCGGTGACTTTTTATCGTATCTCACACCGTTAAGCCTCCAGAGCGTTTTTAATGAAATGCCGTTTTCGGTTTTCGAGCTCTAGTGACTAAACCGATGGTCGTAAAAATTTTTCAAAGGTTTATTTCGATAGGTCTTTTTAATATCTACAATTTTTCTCCTTATATATTTTGCCGTATCTCTACTCGTTTACTCACAAAATTCATTTTTCACTTTTTCCGGATTTTGTGAACATAAGTAGTGGGATAATACCGGTTCTGGGACACTAGAGAAATCGTAATTTTAGTATTTCAACTTTAGCTGCCAAATGTATCTCTTAGAGACTTGAAATTTGGCATACGTCTAGCCTGAATGGTCAATGCTAAGTGTAAAATCTTAAACTTGCAAATTTGTAGTTTTAACCTACTAAAAAAAATTCAAAATGGCGGACTTCTGAAATTGTAATTTTAGTTTTTTGGCTCTAGCGGCTAAACGCTTCGTCCTATCTAAAATCCGAGAACAATACTACGATAGGGAATTTAATTATCTACAATTTTGGTCCAGTGACTTTTTATCACATCTCGCACCGTTAAGCCTCCAGAGCGTTTTTAATGAAACACCATTTTCGGTTTTCGGGCTCTAGTGACTAAACGGTTTATTCTACAAAAATTTTCACATAACGATTTTGATATATCTTTGAAATATCTAAAATTTTTATCCCTACATATTTCACCGTATCGCCTCTAGTTTACTCACAAAATACATTTTTCACTTTTTCCGAATTTTAGAACATAAGTAGTGGGAAATTGATGGTTCTGGAACAATTGAGAAATCGTAATTTTAGTCCGGATGAGCTAGAAACTTGAAATTCGGTACACACGTAGTTTGTATGGTCAATACATAGGGAAAATCCCCAAACATTGAATTTTCAAGTTTTAACCCCCTCAAAAAATGTTTTTTAATGGTAAAATCTATACCATGTAAGGCTTTTCTAAATACGCTGTAACTTTTGAACGAGAGGTCCTATCAGCGAAGCTAAAGAAAGAAATGGGATGGAGGTCTCAATTAGCCTGTTCAGTTCTTAAGACTTAGAACAATTAACGAATTCGGAGCAACCCCCAAAAGGGGGCATGGGGGCGGAGCCCCCATCGAGCCGTAGGCGAGTCCTAAATATATACTCCCGCATGGGTAACTCACTGATGTACATAAATGTTTGGACGGAACCGTTCAAGCTAGAGACTTGAAATTTGGCATTCTATTAGCTGACACGATTTACATTCATAAAAAATTCTAAAAACTAGCAATTTTTCACTTTCAATCTATATAAAAAGTAAACAATATAGATTTGTCGGTAATGTAGTTCAGCCGTGTTGGCGTATATCACCGTGTGACGGTATCGTAGATCACTTTGCAGGTTTAGTTCTCGCTTGTGTTAAAATGATCTCTTTCAACTACACCCTTGTTTGAAAGAAACTTAATACTCATATATTATTACATGAGTTGTCATGTAACTGGTATTTACAGTAGTGTTTTTTGGAAGTTTTAATCGCGGACCACGTTGGCCTACTAGAAATGAGAACTCATATTAGTTTTCCGCCATTGCGGCCAAAACGTCTTGCCCTAAACATACCTGACACAATCACAACGGAACATCTCTCATTTTACTACCACTTTGTTTAAATTATACATAAGTCGATATACAGAGCGTGAAGAAGGGAATTTTTCCTAATTTCAGGGGTTTTTATTGATCCACTGCGAAACATTTTATTTAGTTTAGCTGCATGTAGCTGAATTTGGCGTTTTGCTTCCCCACAAGCTTGAAGTTTTGTATAAACTTAGCTTGACAGTGATGTCAAAATTAAATTCATAGTATTTAGAAGTGTAACTCTCTTAAAAAATTGAACTACAAAGAATTCATAATTATTTACAGCTAATATTATGTGTTATTCTTTAACGTTTTGTTGCTACTTTACCCTAAAGTCAGCTTTTAAGTTAACTTGTTTATTTATGTGGGTGGTTTACCAAATGTAGACGTTACATTTAATAACGACTGTAATATTATTTAGTTCCTTCAATATTGCGCATGCACATATCTTTAACGGCACCGATCAATAAAAGTACCAAACATAAAAAATAATTGTGATGAATGCCAGAATTAAGTATTTTTATTTTGCCTGTTAGGCAAAACTGGTTGTTTTACAATTGATTGTTATTCAACTGATTGTTTTGAATATTTTGTTACTTAGTGATGTTTTACATTGTTTGTTACTTACTGACCTAATACTTTGGCCTCCAACTACTAGAGGTGGATTTGCAATTTGTAACTAATATTTTAAATACTTTCGCCAGTAATCATAGTAATATTGTATTTATATACGCTTGAAGTTTTGTATTAACTTAGCTTGACAGTGATATTAATGGAAATTGAATATATTTAGAAGTTAACACTCTAAAAATATTGAGCTTAAAAAAATTATAATTAATACCTGCTAATACTCGTATTATGTGTTTTCTTTATAACCTGTTCAACATGAACGAATTACTCTATTACATAGATTGTTTGTGAATTAGTAACATAAATCTAACTTATTAACATTGCACTTTTTGTAGTATCTCAAATCGTTATTTTAAGACCGTGTTGCAACTATTAGACCTATTATTACTAAATTTGATATTCTGCAACTTGTTAATAGGTCTAGCTACAGTTACATTGTATCTGAATTTCGAATTTTGCATTCACTGAACTTAATATCCCTGTAATTTCTACAGGATTTAAGAGTAGTAACTAGAATACGGTAATTATTCTTAAATTATTATTTCATAACAAACATTTTTATTTTTTAACGAATAGTATTTTTGTAAATAGTCTTTGGCGAATTCCAAACCGTTTGTTCATGTTTTCCTATTTTGGTTTTTGTGAAATCATTCATTTATTTATTCATTGATTTTCATCTATTTTATCTAGTTAGTTTTTCAATTATTTTATATTATTAATTTTATCTATATTATGGTGAGCAATACGAAGCTTGTGCGAATATTTTTAACATATTATTTTAGTACTGTAAATGATTTTGCGGCAGTAACGCCTGAAAAGATTTTAGGTCTCATTACGTTTTCTAGACTTTTAGTTTACTCATGCTGGAAAATTTCTTGTATAGCCTCTGAAATAATTGACTCATTTCTTTGACTAGTAGGCTGTTTGTTTGTCTCCGTTAGCGTCGGTTTTGGTAGTGTGAGTACCTTCGGCGCTGATCGCGGTGTGGGAGTCTCTCGTGGTGCGTCTTGTTTTGGCGTTTTGTTCAGTAAAGCCAGCTCTGCTTGACCTTTCTTTGATTTTACCCGTTGTGGGTTGAATCTCTCGGGTTTCCCCTTGTAGTGTGGTGCGATTTTAGCAATTTGCTCGGCTGTGAACTGTTCTGCCATGTTTAGACGGAGTATTTTTCTTTCCTAACTGGAACCAGATACACAACTGGGAGTACTTCATTAACTTCATTATTAAGTAACTTCATTAGTAACTTCATTATTATACTGAATATTACCCTGTGATTTATTAAATACTACGAGAGCTCTATTTTTATTAATTTTCTTAACCATGATATTTAATATTTAAAGTTGTACATTGCTGACTTGAAATTTGGCATACGTCTAGCCTGAACGGTCAATGCTAAGTGTAAAATCTTAAACTTGCAAATTTTTAGTTTTAACCTACTAAAAAAATTCAAAATGGCGGATTTCCGAAATTGTAATTTTACTTTTTTGGCTCTAGTGGCCAAACGCTTCGTCCTATCAAAAATCTGAGAACAATACTACGATAGGGAATTTAATTTTCTACAATTTCGGTCCTTTGACTTTTTATCGTATCTCACACCGTTAAGCCTCCAGAGCGTTTTTAATGAAATGCCGTTTTCGGTTTTCGGGCTCTAGTGACTAAACCGATGGTCGTAAAAAATTTTTTAAGGTTCATTTCGATAGATCTTTTTATATCTACAATTTCTTCCTTTGTATATTTTGCCGTATCTCTACTCGTTTACTCACAAAATTAATTTTTCACTTTTTCTGGATTTTGTTAACGTAAGTAGTGGGAAAATACCGGTTCTGGTCCACTAGGGAAATCGTAATTTTAGTTTTTCAGCTCTAGTGGCCTAACGGTTAGTCTTATCTGAAATATGAGAGCATATAACGATAGGGAAATTAATGATCTACAATTTTGGTCCTTTGACTTTTTGTCGTACATCTTGTGGGTTAACCCTCCAAACTGATTTTTGTGAAATTTATATTTAGATTTAGGGCCCTAGCGACTAAATGGTTTGTCCTACAAAAATGTTTAAATGACAACTTTTATAGGTCTTTTTAATATCTACAATTTTGATTCTAACATACTTTGCCGTATCTCTTTCCGTTTACTCTCAAAATAATTTTTCACTTTTTCCCAGTTTTGTGATAAATAAGCAGTGGCTTTTGGCCAACTAGAGAAATCGTAATTTTAGTATATTTCAACTCTAGCGGCTAAACTGTTAGGCCTTTCATAGATTTGAGACTACTACGGTACTTAATCGGATGAACTACGATTTTGGTCCTGTGACTTTTTGTCAATTTGCGAAAATCTCCAGACTAGTTTTGGTGCAATCGCGTTTTCAGTTTTTCCACTCTACTGACAAAACGATTGGTCCTATCAAAAAATGTTGCTGAATATGACTGGAATATTTTATTAATGGCTTACAGTTTTCAGAACATTTTGCCGTATCTCTACACATTAGCTCTCCATACAGATTTATTACAGGATGATAAACTCAAGAGACCTTTGGTATCTTGTAAACCAGAATGGTTACCGAAAGCTTAAATTGGAGACCTTAACTCCTTTTAAGACACTATTAAAAATATGAATTCAGCTATTTTCGGGGTTAGTGTTACTAATTTACAAACTTTTAGTAAGTTCCTCCACGGATTTTAGGGAATCTTTTTAAAATTTTGGAGTTTTTTGTGATTTCTATCTCGTTTATCAGATTTGATATTATTTCGTTTTAATGTTATTTTGTTTTCACTGATTTATTGCAACAATTTTTGACGAATTTAAAAGCTTTAATTATTATTGATTGTGAGAAGTGTGCATTAGCCTTTTGTTTCTGTCTTGGCTGTGTAAAGCTAACCTATTTAACACTCGACTTTTTTATTTACAAACTAATTCAGCGAACACATTGGAGTTAATAACCCTCAACAAGCCCATTCACTGCATCAAGTTTTTACAGAAATTACGGAATTGGGGCAACAAATTAGGGAGTGGACCCTCCATTCAGCATAACACCCAGAATTAATAATTATTATTTCACACTCAAAATATTTTATTGAGTGTATTAAACGGTTTTGTTACTGTATTGGCTGTTCAGTTCTTCCGTGGAACTAACCAATTTCGTACTTGACTTTTTATTAATTTACGAATTTAGGGACACCCCTAAGGGGGCATGGGGGCGGAGCCCCCATCGAGCCGTAGGCGAGTCTAAATACTATACAACCCGATGTGAAACTGACTCACTCACTGATCACGTATACAAAGTATTTTGGATTTCCGGATGAGCTAGAAACTTGAAATTTGGTACACACGTAGTTTGTATGGTCAATAATAAGGAAAAATCCCAAAACATTGTATTTTCAAATTGTAACCCCCTCAAAAAAATTAAAAGGGATGACATCGGTAATCTGAATATGTGAGGGTTTTTTATTTTCGCTGTAACTTTTGAACGAGGAGTCCTACCTCAAATCTGAGGAAAAATCGTTAGTTGGGAATTAGACGCTCTACAAGATTGGTCCTATGCAATTTTGCCGTATCTCACCCCCTTCACCCTTAAAAAGGGGCGTACTTTCAAAATTTCTAATTATTTTCAAAAAAATTGCACTATTTTTATATTTTTATTTACTTTTATGTAATATATATGCATGAATTTCTATTTATATTATGACCTCAGCAGGTTCTTTCTATAGTAGTAGCTTTTTGCCATTTTCATTCAGAGTTTATTGCAAAAAAAACTTTTAAAACACAAAATTCTTAACGTTTTTCCATGTGAAATGTTTGCAATTCATTTCAACCTCGTAAATACACTGCTATATCGATATATATTTGGCCATTGCTATATTCTATTATAGAGGCTCTACAAGTTTGGTCCCCTGACATTTTAGCGTATCTCACCCCCTTCACCCTTAAAAAGGGGCGTACTTTAAAAATTTAAAAATTCGTCAACCAAAATTGCACTAATTTAATATTTTTTATTTACTATTATGGCACATCGATGAGTGAAATTTTGTACACATTATGCCCTAATAAAGGTCTAACTATAGTAGCATTCATTGGTCAATTTCAACCAAAGCTTAGTCCAAAAAAATAGTAAACAAACGAAATCCTTAACATTTTTCATATATAGTGTTTGTAATTTACTTTTACCTGGTAAATATACTCCTATATCGATACATGTTTTACCAGTATTATATTCTATTTACGATGCTCTACAAGTTTGGTCCTGTGACATTTTACTGTATTTCACCCCCTTCACCCTTAAAAAGGGGCGTACTTTCACAATGTTTTAAATTAAAAAATTGCATTATTTTGATATTTTTATTTACTATTATGGGACATGGATGCATCAAATTTTGTACATATTATGCCCTAATATAGGTCTAACTATATTAGCATTCATTGGCCGATTTCAATTTAAGTCAAAAATAATCGTAAAAACACGAAATTCTTAAAAGCATTTCTTGTATACTGTTTGTAAATTGATATAATCTGGCAATTGTACTGCAAAACTGATATATTGTTTTGCCAGTATTATATTGTATTTTAGACGCTCTAAAAGTTCGGTCCTATGCAATTTAGCAATTTAGGGGTGTACTATCAAAATTAATAAAATTTGTCTCAAAAATTGCGCCATTTTGATATTTTTTATTTACTATTATGTAATATGTATGCATGAATTTCTATTTATATTATGACCTCAACAGGTTCTATCTATAGTAGTAGCTTTTTGCCAATTTCAATCAAATTTCAGTCCAAAAGAAATTGTAAAAACACAAAATTCTTAACATTTTTTCATGTAAAGTGTTCGTAATTCACTTTAACTTGGTAAATATACTGCTCTAATGATATATGTTTTGCCATTACTATATTCTATTATAGGCGACTATTATTGACATTTTGGCGTATCTCACCCCTTTCATCCTTAAAAAGGGGCGTAATTTCAAATTTATACATTCTTCCACAAACAATTCGCTATTTTAATAATTTTTATTTACTATTATGGCGCACAGATGCCTCAAACTTAGTAAATATTATAGACCAAATAGTTCTTACTATTTTAACAGCCATTGGTCAATTTCAATCAATGTTAAAACAAAAACAATAAAAAATAAAAAAAACACGAAATGATTGATATTTTTCATGTAAAGTGTTCGTAAATTACTTTATACTGAAAAATTTACTCCCATATTGATTTATATTTCGTCAGTAATTTGTTCTATTTTAGACGGTCTACTAGTTTGGTCCTTTGCGATTTGGCAGTATACCACCCCCTTCACCCTTGAAAAGGAGCGTACTTTCACGATACAGTATTGAAATTCTTTTACAACAATTGCTCCATTTCAACATTTGTTAATTGACTATTCGTTGTTTCCACGTATTTTTTTAACTTGATCTAAATTTCGGGGGAACCATTATAGGGGGCATGGGGGCGGAGCCCCCATCGAGCCGTAGGCGAGTTTAACAATATACTCTCACTTGGAAAGTAGATTATCGAGAAAAAACCGAGCTTTCGAATGTTACCTAGAAGCCACACCGGTTTTCCAGTGCCGCAACAACCAGCAGCAAAACATTAAAATAGCAAAATCATCAGTTATTAAATCTTTGTGCATGGTCTTGATAATCGTCTATCAAGTTTAGCTTTTATTTAAATATGGGCGACACTGTCATGTAGATAACACCACATTTCTTTATTTTTAAACACACCTTTTAATTGACCAGTCATTCAGGTACTACTTAGCAAAATTTAGTATATGAAATAACTCGTGTTATTCATTTATTCACCTTAAACTTGGTGGTATTTTTGCTCATTGTTTATAAGGCGTTGAATTTAAGTATTGTAAACGAAACAAATGTATGAATAAGTTGAAATAAGACTGATTTTTTTTCTTATAAAACGAATCATTATTTCAAACAGAATGCCAAACAACATACGAAAAATGATCAAACTTTTGTTCGTTTGACCAATATTTTACATAACGCGAAGCGTGTTTGCGTTATAACGACCTCGATGCAAAACACCGCTAACTGAGGAATAATGCAAATGTACACTATAGGACCATCTGAAGCTAAAGTATACCCCTTTTTCAAGAATTCCCCTGGCTCATTTGCGGTCATTTTAAAATTATACCCTTCTAAAAAGATTTTAATTTAAATAAATAAATATAAATGAAAAATTTTAAACATTCTTTTAATTAGTAAAAAATTTATGCTTTTTAGACATTTTATCTATAAAATTTGAATTTTATGTAAAGATATACATACTGCGCTATTGCACACTTTATATTATTTCATTGCCTTTTCTTGCAACCGAAATTTTAAGGCATCGGTTGCCTTAAACAACATTGACCTATAATGTTGTCACATCGTAATAATGGCTGACCAATCCTATTGTTATTTTATGACATTTTATTTAAACAAAATCCATGAAGTAAAATACAACTTTTTATCAATAGCACTGTACTTTTACTGATCAATCAATAAAAATTTTAAAATACAAAATCCACTATGCATTTAAAATTAATAAATAAAATAAAAAACATTTTGCTTTGATATTTCAATACAAAATTGGCCTTAAAAGGCTTAGAATTCAATTTTACTATAATAACGTAATCTCTCAACAGTCGGTTTTTAACGCGTTTGTAATATTTTTCTTTACAATTTCGATAACATTAGAACTAATTGCAAATGCTTATCCTAACTATGCTAATTAAAGCCAATTTGGGGAATCAGCACCTGTATTGATTGATGCGTTAGTGTACTGGTAGGCATTTACCATTATAGTTCAGTATTACCGAGGTAAGATAAACTTTCAATTAGTCTTAAATTTTACTTTTTATAAGTGTAGTTATGATCTTAAATTTATTTCTCTGTTCATACAATATAAAATGTTCAATTTAATTTAATAATTTTCTGTAAAAGTTTCAACTTTTTTTCTAGTATATCTATAACATACTGTTGTTTAATTGCCTATTTCAACCTATATTTTATTAAAGGTTCGTGGGTACAATTGGGATTTCTTATTGTTTTATTAGGGATCTAGCTGTTTCCCATCACGGCTTCGCCCGTGATTGAATTTATTTTTTAGGTGATAAAATCTTTAAAAGAGTAACAAAATCTTCTTCCTTAAGAATGACATTGAAACAACAAATTACTGAGTTGAGCTGTGAAGGAATTTTGCAAAACATTTTCATAATGAGAACCATTGAGCAAAAAAGAACAACCATGTCAAATTTCAACCCCATAGCCCTACAGTCATTTTAAAATCATGTAGGGCGGAGCCCTAAAGAACATAAAAAACTATATTTCTAAAACTGTTTCTTAGTAAACACCTATTAGAAAAACGGAACATTAACGTTAAATTTCAACACCATAGGATTTGTGGTAATTTTGAGGATTTGTGGGGGAAGCCACTGGAATAATTTTGAAGTCCTATGGGGCGGAGCCCTAAAGAACTATATTTGCAAAACCTTTTCGAAGTGAACACCTATTTGCAAAACGGAGCATCCACGTTACATTTTAATCCTTTACCATATATGGTAATTTTGATGTTCTGTGGGGTGGAGCCCTAAATTAAATTTTGCTAGATTGTATCTTAGTGAGCAACTATGAGCAAAGAGGAACGTCTATGTCAACTTTCAACCCCGTGGGACCAGAGTAATTTTCAAGACTTGTGGGACGGAGCCCTAAATAATTTCAAAATATATTTGAAAGCCTTTTCTTAGTGAGTAACCTACCTATGAGCTAAGGGTCAAATTTCCATAAAGGGTATATATCCATGTCAAATTTCAACCCCGGAGGCCCTAAAATGTTTTAGAAGTCCTGTTGGGCAGAGCCCTAAAGAACTTCGAAAACTATATTTGCAAAACCGTTTCTTAGTAAGCACCCATGAGCAAAGAGGAATGTCCATGTCAAATTTCAACCCCATGAAGGCTCTAATGTAATTCTGAAATCCAGTGGGGTAGAGCCCTAAAGTGAAAAACTATATTTGGAAACCCTTTTTTTAGTGAGTACCCATGAGCAAAGGGAATCCTCCATCATATTTCAACCCCGTGGGCCCTAGAGTAATTTGAAAGCCCAGTGGGGTACAGGACCTAAAGGGCTTCAAAACTATATTTGCAAAACGTTTCTTAGATTAGATTAGATAGATAGTACCTATGAGCTAAGAGAATCGTCCTTGTCAAATTTCAACTCGTAGGCTATACAGTAATTGTCAGCTTCTTTGAGGTAGAGCCCTAAACAATTTCGAAAACTACAATGGTAAAACAGCTTCTTAGTGAGCACCAATGAGCAAAGAGGAACGTCCATGTCAAAAATTTCAACCCCGCGAATGCCCAAAAGTAATTTTGAAATCCAGTGTGGCAGAGCCCTTAAGTGCTTCAAAAACTATATCTGCAAAACCGTTTGTTAGTACCTATGAACAGTAAAAAAGTATGTAGTAATAAAATACGAAAGGAAGTAAACTGCACTAAATACAACCAAAGTACACCATACTAAAAGTAATAGTACATCACTATAATCTTGACAATGTCAAACATAAATAACAATATATCTCACACCTGGTTACTTCTATTCTTATAAGCATTTTCTTGAATGAATCATCATGTGGCAGAAGTAAACAAACCTAATTCAATTACTATAATCATATGTTATAATACAAAAATGTTGCTTCCATAAGAATAACATGGTAACTTTGAGGACGTCTAGGGCGTAACCCTTTGTGAATATTAATATGAAAATAGTCAGACTTTCCTATTTTGAGCATAAAGAATGAGTATACCAAATGAGTGAGTCAGTGAGTGAGTGAGTGAGTGAGGCTCTGCCTTTTATATATTTAGATTAAGTGGCATGCTCTTTCAATAACCTTATTTATTGCAGGAGAACTTGCGTATCAAATTTGTCATTCCATCGGTTTCACACATCAAAGATTTCCCCAGCGACGTTTCGTACAACACCAAATTAAAGCAATAAATCTACATTCTAAATTACAAAGAACACAGGTAAAAATGAGCCATATTTATCTTTTTTCGGAAAATGTATAATTTTTCCTATGGTAAACCTGTTTAAGATCATGCAGTGCCTTAGGCCTCTTCAATTGTGAGCTTCCACGCAGTAGGAATTTGTTTCATTATAAAAATATATTTTGGGTAATGTCTGTCTGAAAACAATTTACAACATAAATTTATATCCGCGGTATGGTTGAAAATTTTAATTAGTAACTTTTTACTTTTTCTCCTTCAACTTAATGGAGAAAGTTTTGTTTTCAACAAAGTTTTCGAATTTGAGTTGTTGGTTTATATATTTTATTTTTATTTTTTAACATAATATAAGTTTTTGTTATTAACACTTCAACTATTAAAATAACTTGTTTAAATAATTCAATACCCCCCGTCGCAGCAGACCTGCGTACTCAGCGAATTTCCAAAGGATCTTGAGATTTTGTATTTTCCCCATAAACACCATAGGAATAAGTATGTAGGTTTGCTTCCATGGGATGTTGTTATAAAATGTTAGTTTTGTTAGAAAATATAATAGTTAGGTAAGGTAAATATCAAATTGTATCAATATTCGACACTTTTAAATTTTCCCCATAAACCCCATGGGGGTGAGTACGAAGGATTGCCGCCATATGGGTGTTGTAAGCAAATATCAGTTAAACCCTACCTAGTGAATGTACATACCAAATTTTATCAAGTTATTGCAATAAATAACTGAGATACAGGGTTTTGTTAATTCCCCATAAGAATAACATGGGGAACCTATTTTTAGATTTTCTCCGTAACCTGTTAATCCATGTTAAAAATTCAAAATACTAAATTGTTTGTTTTTTTAAGCTCTTTTAAATGGTTTTAGTTAAAATTCATGAATTTTGAAAATTAAGTTCCAAAAATGCCAAAAACCCAATTTTGACCCCTTTGAAACCCCATAAAACCCCGTTCCCATAACCCGACAATGCTGGTTCGCGAACTCATGAAAATAGACCTGATCTTACACCTTCATACCAAATTTGATCAAAATCGGAGGTCCGCTTCAAAAGTTATCAGTACCACGGACACATATGTATATATATATATATATATATATGAATTATCTTATAAGATATATAAGATATATATATATATATATATATATATATATATATATATATATATATATATATATATATATATATATATGAAAATGAAAGAACGGTATTTTTGGTCTCTGGGGATCTGGGGACCTCAAAATGAAAAAGTAACATGGTCCCGGGGTTAGGTCTTACCATGGCTACTACCGTAATAGCGTATTCCCTATAGGGAAATTCGCTAAAAATACTATATAATTAAAGTTCATGTTGAATTTCTTACAATACGATACACAATATGGACAAAACGTATATTCATGGATGGATCAATTACTTGAAAACGTTTTAGAGATATGAAGTTATTTCCCAATCTTAAAATATAATTATAACCAAACACATTACAAATAAACAATCCTTACAATTGAGTCGTAATGTGAAGGTACTTTGTTTGCAAAAAAGCAAAGCAATAACTGGAAACTGTACATCCCTGGTAAATGCAATGCCAAACATATAGCTGCAATAACTGTTGGAAACGTCATGTCAATATTTCATTTTGATAACTGCTGCCTCAACAGATATTGTGGCTATGTTTTGTTGGTTAACATGGAAATTGTTTGATTCTTGCTTGGACAGTTTTAATGCCTTAATTCTTCATAATTGTATCTTTTTTGGAAATACCATATATTGTTTAATTTTATAAGATTTTAATGAATGAAGAAATTTAATATCTCTAAGATCATTTGTTAAAAGGGAGTAAAAGGGCTCATCTCAGAGACGCAATGCAGTGCTTCACCAGCTTCCATTTATTGCCTTTATTTAAAGTCCGATAAAAGTGAGAGAGGGTTTAAATAAAAAAAAAATAAAATAAAAACTCCGGCTATTTTATTCGATTTTGTATATTTTTATATTTGAATCTATATTATGCTACGATGGTTCAAATTTGATCAGCTTTAGACCATTATAGCTTAATTTAATCACGAAAACCATTTGTCCAGTATCGTTAGAGCAAGACTGACAAAGACCGCTTGAACTTTAGCGAAATTTGCACGAGTATAACATACGCATTGTTGCCAAACTAGCTATAATAAAGAAAACAGAACCAATTAATATCTATGATATAACCTAACCTTATGTACCACATATAAAATGAATGGGGCATACAAGTACCCATGTGGTAAACAGGTATGGCATGAAATAAAGTTTGATATTTCGTGGTGTGTAATGTGATAAAATTACACACCCTGTGTGCTTTGGTTACATTTTATAACTGACACAACAATACAATGTTTTTAATGCTGTTTATATAGAGCTTATTAGCTCAACCTTACTGAAAATAGCGCATCTTTAATAAAACCTAGCGTTAAAGAATCATGTAGGATTTCAGAAAAAGCGTCACTCCTCTACAACAATAAATTCTTAAATAAGACCAATTACTTTTTTTAAAGAATATTTATAATAAGTGTTAGTACGTTATTATACAAAAATTTATTTTTCTTTGACACTACATACAATTCTAGTTAAATGTTCATGACTCAATATATTATTAGGTGGCGGAATCTTTCATCGTCTTTTTATTGAAACCTCAATCGCCCTCTTGTGTCCTCAGAAAAAAAAACTCTTCCTTGCGGCACCAATATCCTATCTTCGCCCACGGTTTTCCCTTTAAACATTTGTTGAAGAAAAGTGTTCCCTCTGACTTTCATATTACACTCTTTATTATCCAAGTAAAAATATTTTGTTCAAATATTGTTAGTAAAAAAAATTATCCTTTAATTGTAAAAGTATTGTTAATTAATAGTCTACGTCCCAATGTTGACAATAGTAAGACTATTGCCATTTTACTATGATATATGTTAGTATTATTTATTTTGTAGATTTCATAGTAGTCTTATTTGGTAAATGTTAAAAATAAAAGTGCTTTTATTTCACCCCATAGTATTTTTCTTTTATTTCGTGTCTTACGAGATTTTCAATGAAAAAATTAACACAAACTAAAACAACCTTCCCCAAAACAAGACAAAAAAAACGGAATAAACAATAATAGAAATACTACTACCGAAAACTTATGTAGGCATTTTCCCCCTGTAGTATAAGGAATAAAATTTATGGTACGTGCAGTTTCATATTAATTAGGCCAACATATTTCACATGCAGCCCAGACTATTCTAAATAAACGGTATCAGTTAACTGACACATACTTTCTCCCAACAATATAAAAAAGGTGTTAAAAGCTCCAAACATTAATGTCTTAATGACTCAGTCGGATAGCTACCAGCTGAGCAGCGCTCGTTTGACCCTATGCGCGTCTGTGACTTTTAACAACGTACTGCGTTTACCGCTAAACGAAAAATTGAATTTTCTCCGCAACCACTTGACGTAGAGCAATAATTTAAAATACTAGATTATTTAGTTTTTTGAGCTTGATTTAATGGTGATAAGTAAAATGTATTTCGAGACAACAGCTATTTTGAAAATTCAAAAAATAGAGCCGTTTTTTGGCAAATTTTGATTTTTGACGATTTTTGAGGGTATTTGGGGGTAAACTACCCTTAAAAATAAAAAATTCAAAAAATGAAAAAACGCCTGGAATTATCGTGGGTTTGGACCTACGTACCAAATTTCACCAAAATCGGGCCATTGGGGCATTCTCTAGCTCTGTATACATCCTGACACACACACACACACACACACACACACACACACACACACACACACACACACACACACACACACACACACACACACACACACACACACACACACACACACACACACACACACACACACAGTCTTGTTCACCTATATTTGTGGGGCCTTGGGATTTAGGGGGCCCATGTGTGTGCATTTGACAGGTACTGAGGGGTCATTTGGAATTGTGGGGCCGTACAAAAAACCTAACCTAACCTAACCTAAACTAACCTAACCTAACCTAACTTAACCTAACCTACCAAACTAACCATTATTGACTTTTCCAAGAGTAAAAAGTAGAATTTTAGCTCAAAATAAATTATGGGGCCGTGTGTATGGCCCCGCAATTTCAGAAGGCCCCACACTCACGTGAAATTCACACACTTGGCCCCACAAATATAGGGGACACTGTCCACACACACACACACACACACACACACACACACACACACACACACACACACACACACACACACACACACACACACACACACACACACACACACACACACAATTGATTGGCTGTGGCACAGGCACACAAACAGTCGATTGTGGCATCGTAAAAACTGAGTACGTGGTGTTTGTCCAAAGAGCAAATGTTTCATGATGTGTAACTCATTTTGCTGATACACACCAAAAAAACCTCATAAACACGTCCTTTTTGAATGTGGCATCCGGTGCCACAAAATGTGTGTTTCTTAAAGAAGCCACAACATGTATGTTTGGTCTTATTGTGTGTACTCCCGCCTCAGCGCTGTTGCCAGATCGTGCACTCCACCTCCGATCACGCTGAGAGTTTCTCATAATGAAATTGGTGATCTCTTTAGGCTAGTATCGATTTAGCCCATTAATTTAAACTTAAATTTGAATGCTGAAATTTGGTAAAATGTATCTTATAGTAATGTGACGGCCCAAAAATCCCTAGACCCATAAATAATACAGTTTGCACCACCCTAATCATAACAATTTTACCGTCACTAAGTATCATATTTTAGGGCATTTTGATTTATTTGTAGTCTAGCCCATCTTGGCAAGACAGTATGACAGTAGCCTCTTGAATAATCCCACAGACCTCGGCTCAGACGGCGTACGGGTTATGGAATGTGCTGACGTGGTGTCTGTCATCGCCAAGCTGTGCGTTGAGTTGTCGACAATGTTCAGTTTTAGTTTCATTAATGTCCGTTGTGATCCAAAGAGCGCTCCACTAATCAAGGCACCAGCGTGAAGCAGCAGTGCTCTGATTGGTTGACACTGCTTCAGCGTGCTGACGAACGATCGTCACCTCGCCCCAGTCGGATCCGTGAAGTCGTGTTAAGCGCCTGCGTCTGGCGTTGCGCGCCGCGGCGCCACCGCTGCGTTAATGGCGGTGGCCCGAGTTTCGGTTTATCGGGTGTTTGTCCTCTGTCCCCCGTATGTATCGATAATCTGGTAGTGAGCGGTGTTGTTTCATTTGTGTTTAATCAGTTAATAATCGTAAAGTTTGTAATATTACATTTTAGGCCAACCTGACAAATAAATTGTGTTAGTGTGTTAAATGATTCTTTTTATTTAATTCCCTAAGAAGACGTGCGGGGTTACAGTAATGGATTGTGTATTTCATACATAGCCTACACGTGTGGGGTACATTTAGTTATTGTAAAAACTCAATTTTGTACTATTTGACAAAAAAGATTAATTGTTGAGGTAAAAGTCTGCCAGTCTGTATGTCTAAAAATATTATTAAACTGTCAATAAAATATAATCACAATTATAATGAATTTAAAGTAATGAAATTAAATTAATTAAATTACTGTATTAAAATTTATCACATTTAAAGAAATAACTAATAATTAATTTAATAATTAATTAATAATTAATTTGTTAGATTTTAAGTTTTTAATCAAATCTGTATGTCAAATTTTGATTGAATTTGGTAAAAAAGTGTAAATCGACATTTATGACTTGAGTTCGATAACAAGTCAGATGGGGGTTTGCAGAGCAAAATTAGATTAAAAAAAAAAAAAAAAAAAAAAAAAAAAAAAAAAACTATATATAACTAGCTGTTCCTGTCACTGCTTCGCCCGTGATTGAATTTATTTTATTAGTAATTCAAGTGAGCTCGTTCGCAACGCTCACTCGCCGTCATGTTTAACTCGTTCGCTGCGCTCACTCGCCTTTCCGGTCTGCTCATTCGCTACGCTCACTCGCCGTTATGGTTTAGCTCGTTCGCTGTGCTCACTTACTAATATGGTTGTTCGAAAACCAGTCAGATGGGGGTTAGCAAAGGAAAATTAGAATTTCTCTACAGGGTATACGCTATTATGGTAGTAGCCATGGTAAGACCTAAGCACGGGACCATGATACTTTTCTATTTTGAAGTCCTCAGAAGCCAAAAATACTATCCGTTCATTTTCATATATATGTATTCTGTATATGTATGAATATGTGTGTGTTTGTCCGTGGTACTGATAGCTTTTGACAGGGACCTCCGATTTGGATGAAATTTGGTGTGAAAATGTAGGATCAAATCTATTTTCATGAGTTCATGAACCAGTAAAATTGGGTTATGGGAACGGGGTTTTTATGGGGTATCAAAAGGGTCAAAAACGGGGTTTTGACACCATTTAAAAGAGCTTAAAAAAACAATTTTACATTTTGAATTTTTTTACTTGGCTTTACTGGTTACGGAGAAAATCCAAAAATGTATTTCCCATGGTATTTTAATGGGAAATCAACAAAACCATGTATATTGCCTATTTATTTACATAACTTAGTCAAATTTAGTATGAGCATTATCTAGATATGGTTTAACTTATCCTTGTTTACAAAGCCCATATGGCGGCAAACCTACACACTCACACCCATGGGGTTTATGGGTAGATAAAAAAGTACAAAATTTTGATACAATTTTGTGTTTAACTTCGCCAATTATTGATTAACCTACTTTTTCCAACAACACAGCTTGGCAGCAAACCTACATACTCTATGGAGTTTTATGGAGAAAGTAGAAAAATCATAAATTTCATCGGAAATTCGCTGAGTAGGCAGTTAACGTCATAAACACGTCCTTTTTGAATGTGGCAAAAATACACGAAATGTGGAATTTCTGCTACGAATAGGATATTTTAATTTTTATATAAGTAGCTGTTTCCGTCACGGAATCGCCCGTAATTGACTTTATTTTAAAGGCAATTCAATCGAGATCGTTCGCTACGCTCACTCGCCGTCAGGTTCAGTTCGTTCCCTGCGCTCACTCACTTTTTGGGTTAGTTCATTCGCTGCACTCACTCGTCGCAACACCTCCTAGAATAATAAGAGAAGGCCAGACGACTGAAAAAGGTCGTAGCTCTGGAATATAAGGCCAGACGACATTACGTAATATAAATAGGCTGATGTATTATGTTATGATGTAAGAAAGTGAAAAAAGATATGCTAATGTCAGGGGTTTCATCTGTCATGAATATTTGATACATAAAACAAAAAATCAAAACAACATGAGATGTTTACCGGCTGGACATCGTTATTTTGTTTCTCCATGTATATGTTAGATCAGTTCCTAAAATCATAGGTGCGAAGCCATTAATTTTGACTGCAGAGAATCAATTTAGATACGTTTTTCAGTCTTAGGATGGCTAAAAAAGTGTAAACTTTTTTATACCACTGCTACCGTCATAATTTCTTCGACAACCAGGAATGCAACATTTATAAGGCATGCTAGTATTTTGCAAAAAAGTTTATTACATTGAAACTAATTTCGTGATTTTAGAATTAAACAACAATAAAATTAGTTCACAAATTTTAAGAGATCAAACTTAATTTAGACAAAAAAGCAAAATAGTAAATTACTTGACATAACCTTGGGTGATTTATGGAATGTGTACAAAAAACCAAATAACAAATATTGTAAACATTACATTTTTTGCCTCAATTTAGCTTACGTCACTACCCAGCTGACCTTTTTAAATATGAAATTCTGGGGACTACCAGCACCATCTAAAGCATGAGTTGGAACTAATGATTTCACACACTAGCCTACTTAAATTACGTAATGAATTTCAGTCGTCTGGCCTTCTCTTATTACTCTAGGAGGTGTTGCTCGTCGCCAGGTTTAGCTTGTTCGCTGCGCTCACTCGTCGCAAGTCTATAATACTCTATTAATTTTTATTACCAATCTTACCTTAGTATTTTAAATAAAACAGATGTTTTTTATACAACTAATATTCATAAATGTAATCATTATGTTCCAATTCAAAAATATGTTGCTTCCATAAGAATAACAGGGTAACTTTGTAGACGTGTGGGGTGCAGCCCTTTGTGAATATTAATATGAAAATAGTTAGCCTTTCCCATTTTAAGCCTAGAGAATGAGTATACATAATTTCAGCCCTATAGCTAGTCGGAAAGTTGGAGAATTAGTGATGAGTAAGTGAATCAGTGAGTGAGTGAGGGCTTTCCCTTTTATATGTTTAGAATATTTTTGGAAACTTTAAATTTTAGATTCCACTATTGCATTAAAAAAACTGCATAATTTTGTGCTTTGATGATCATTGCTCGGCATCAATTGGTTACAGAGATAGTGCAATTGTTTCACAGTGTGATCCAAAATTCTTGTGCGGAACAAAAACCATTTTATACCTCACTTGTTAATATGTGTACAGCGAACAAAATTGGTTTATTCAACCTGGCCTCCATCCGGCCAGGTTTGTCCAAGGCCTCATCTGGTTGTGGTATACTATTTTAGCACAAAAATGTTTCAAATAAGATGTTTTCTGCAGCAACAAACCTGCGTACTCAACTACATGTTATTCTTATTGAGAATAATTTTAAAATGTTATATATATTTAATTAATTCGGTAAGGGTTTTCTCGGTAACATCCCTTTTACAACCTTCATACTAACCAATTTTTACAGATGATGTGTAGTTTAAAACTCTTGATGTAGCACACCGGAGGATGGTAATTAATTGAACAAAGTCATTTTTAGTTTAGGGCTTCGTGCCCCTAGCCTTTCATTTATTTGTAGAAGGTGCCAACAAACTAGAAGTGCTGACCAACTTGCACTATAACGGGGTTAAAAGTGCATTGTATTTAAACAGGTGATTACTTTCGATGAGTTTTTAACCAAAGTTAGATTGTTTAAAAATATATATCGTTTGAAGACGGAAATATATTAGAACTAGCAACAGAGGCGTTTCATAACCAATTCATGTTCAAGACAGCTGGGGGTCAGGAATGCATCGGGCATTGAACTCCCTATGTGGAACATATTCCTGTACATGTCAGGGGGGGTTAGGAAAGCAGCGGCCTTGGAAACCCCTAGCTGAAACAGGAGTAGACATTCGGTCGTTTAGAGGGCCGAGCGGACCGTTGTCACAGTACATGGGCGTTGGCCCCTTGAATGGTCAAACGGTCGTCAAATGGTCGAACGGGTCTCACCCTTTCTCCCCCTTTAATATCACGTCCTTCCGGGGACTGTGCAAAATGCCCATTAAAAGAAAGCGTGCTTAACGGTTCGACCGGGGTTTCCTTATCCACCAACGACAACAGTGTACTTCTTGACAAAAAAATCTTTGTAAATACTTCATCTGAGTTTATTTAACAATCTCCCATAATCAGGTTGAATAACACCACAAATAAGTTGGCTCACAACCCTTACAATCAGGTACAAAGGCAAGTTTAAGATGTTCAAGACATATTTTTTTCTATAATTTTCAAAAGCCTATGGATATTGTAATCTAGTTGTCACAAAACATCAGTATCATTTGTAAAACAAAACTTTAGTGACACTGTTTAAAATAAAGTTGTAATAAATATGACGTCGCCGCCAAGATACTAAATAACCGGTTGGCCAATTTCTAGACCGGAGTGCTGAACCGATCGCTCTACGATTGTAGTAAATTATCAAAATAAAGCAGCATTATGATTTGACAAATCGGACAATTGACTGCATAATGTCAAGACAGGTGTGTTCGTTCCTTTTTATGCTCGAAAATAGTATTCAATATAAATGTAAACAATTTATTAGAACTGACCATCAACAATTTAACTATTTAAGGCCCCTTTTATACATCGTGTGTTTCGACGTGCGTCAAAAGACGCGGGTAAAATAAATACGTTGCAGTAGAGGGAGAATTTATAACCCGCTCCGACGGTCGCCCGCCACGCGTCATTCAATGTAAATTTGAGTAGTTTGGAAGTCTTAGACATTTGTCCAAAGGATTGGGAAAATTCTATTGTTAAGTCACGTCCGCACTGGCCAAACATTCGTGGCGAACTTGTTCGGCAAACACAAAAAATCACAAACATTCTTAATTACCGGCCTTATGATTTACATTCAAAAATGTTTGCAACGAACAAACAAAACTTCAGAAGAACTTTATTCGGCGAATATGTTCGGCCAATGCGGACGTGGCTTGACTTAGATAACGTGTCCCTAAGAAAATTGTATGATTATTTTTTGACCAATTAGGCCCAATCTTAAATATTGTTGATATACTAATAGATTATTGTAGGTAAAAAAACTGTTTTTGGTACAACCTGCATGTAAATTGGCCCAGTAGAAAGAAGTCTCAGATGAACTGTTCAAAATTTTTTTCCTTAGGTACTGTTTGACGGCTAGATAACTTATGTACTTATAATAATTTTAATTTATTTAAAAGAGCTTAACTTTTACATAGGCTACATGAGGTTGTTATTTTCCCTCTTAAGATTTAGTGTGTTGAAAATAAAAATTTAATCCTTAAAATAAATAAGGGGGTTTACGAAAATGAAGGTAAATAATCAGTTACAACTATTCACCCTCGTAAAATTGTATATACTGTAAATGTAACTAATATTAATCTCGATGCAAAATTTATCTCAGTAAATTCACTTCATTTAGCCGAGAAGGCGCCAACCAGACGACAACATGATACAAAAAATTTACCATGATCAGATGTACAATGTACAACGCTGGGAGGAAGGACGGCACTCACATTCTCACGGGTACGCGTCAGATTGTCACCCCGTCAGATTGGCACCACGACAGTTTGGCACCACGACAGTTTGGCACCGATCCTTGAGGTGACAATCAGTCGTGTGCGCTACCCGACAGGTTGTCACCCCGAGAAGGGCCGGTGCCAATCTGTCGTGGGGATAACTAGACGCCTACCGCTAACGGTGGCAATCTGACGGTGCGCTACCCGACAGGTTGGAACCTCGGGAAAGGCGTGGTGCCAATCTGTCGTGGTGAGAACCTGACGCCGGTTGCAATGGGTGACGATTCTGTCGTGACAGTACCCGACAGAATGGCACCACTATGCTCAATATATCCTCCTCGTTTTACTTATAATATATTATTTATTATTTCCTAAGACCTAATCTAATGTAAAAAAATCAAAATAAAAAAGAAAAATTTGATTAAATAGTACTAACTATTATGATTTGTAACTATAGCCTATATCTAATGACTGATAAAAACATTATAAAATAGTGTTAATATTTGCTTGAAATTGAATTAAAAATTTGTTTTAGACAGGCAAAAACCAATAATTCATGTTTCGTTAAATCAAAATTATTAAATTATTTTTTAGAACTATTATGGAAATATTTGCCTCATAAAGAAAAATCAATATTTACTACTGATTGGAGTAAAATATTCCTTCAAATAACAAATATTGTAAAACATTACATTTTTTGCCTCAATTTAGCTTACGTCACTACCCAGCTGACCTTTTTAAATATGAAATTCTGGGGACTACCAGCACCATCTAAAGCATGAGTTGGAACTAATGATTTCACACACTAGCCTACTTAAATTACGTAATGAATTTCAGTCGTCTGGCCTTCTCTTATTACTCTAGGAGGTGTTGCTCGTCGCCAGGTTTAGCTTGTTCGCTGCGCTCACTCGTCGCAAGTCTATAATACTCTATTAATTTTTATTACCAATCTTACCTTAGTATTTTAAATAAACAGATGTTTTTTATACAACTAATATTCATAAATGTAATCATTATGTTCCAATTCAAAAATATGTTGCTTCCATAAGAATAACAGGGTAACTTTGTAGACGTGTGGGGTGCAGCCCTTTGTGAATATTAATATGAAAATAGTTAGCCTTTCCCATTTTAAGCCTAGAGAATGAGTATACATAATTTCAGCCCTATAGCTAGTCGGAAAGTTGGAGAATAGTGATGAGTAAGTGAATCAGTGAGTGAGTGAGGCTTTCCCTTTTATATGTTTAGAATATTTTTGGAAACTTTAAATTTTAGATTCCACTATTGCATTAAAAAAACTGCATAATTTTGTGCTTTGATGATCATTGCTCGGCATCAATTGGTTACAGAGATAGTGCAATTGTTTCACAGTGTGATCCAAAATTCTTGTGCGGAACAAAAACCATTTTATACCTCACTTGTTAATATGTGTACAGCGAACAAACTTGGTTTATTCAACCTGGCCTCCATCCGGCCAGGTTTGTCCAAGGCCTCATCTGGTTGTGGTATACTATTTTAGCACAAAAATGTTTCAAATAAGATGTTTTCTGCAGCAAACAAACCTGCGTACTCAACTACATGTTATTCTTATTGAGAATAATTTTAAAATGTTATATATATTTAATTAATTCGGTAAGGGTTTTCTCGGTAACATCCCTTTTACAACCTTCATACTAACCAATTTTTACAGATGATGTGTAGTTTAAAACTCTTGATGTAGCACACCGGAGGATGGTAATTATTGAACAAAGTCATTTTTAGTTTAGGGCTTCGTGCCCCTAGCCTTTCATTTATTTGTAGAAGGTGCCAACAAACTAGAAGTGCTGACCAACTTGCACTATAACGGGGTTAAAAGTGCATTGTATTTAACAGGTGATTACTTTCGATGAGTTTTTAACCAAAGTTAGATTGTTTAAAAATATATATCGTTTGAAGACGGAAATATATTAGAACTAGCAACAGAGGCGTTTCATAACCAATTCATGTTCAAGACAGCTGGGGGTCAGGAATGCATCGGGCATTGAACTCCCTATGTGGAACATATTCCTGTACATGTCAGGGGGGGTTAGGAAAGCAGCGGCCTTGGAAACCCCTAGCTGAAACAGGAGTAGACATTCGGTCGTTTAGAGGGCCGAGCGGACCGTTGTCACAGTACATGGGCGTTGGCCCCTTGAATGGTCAAACGGTCGTCAAATGGTCGAACGGGTCTCACCCTTTCTCCCCCTTTAATATCACGTCCTTCCGGGGACTGTGCAAAATGCCCATAAAAGAAAGCGTGCTTAACGGTTCGACCGGGGTTTCCTTATCCACCAACGACAACAGTGTACTTCTTGACAAAAAAATCTTTGTAAATACTTCATCTGAGTTTATTTAACAATCTCCCATAATCAGGTTGAATAACACCACAAATAAGTTGGCTCACAACCCTTACAATCAGGTACAAAGGCAAGTTTAAGATGTTCAAGACATATTTTTTTTGATAATTTTCAAAAGCCTATGGATATTGTAATCTAGTTGTCACAAAACATCAGTATCATTTGTAAAACAAAACTTTAGTGACACTGTTTAAAATAAAGTTGTAATAAATATGACGTCGCCGCCAAGATACTAAATAACCGGTTGGCCAATTTCTAGACCGGAGTGCTGAACCGATCGCTCTACGATTGTAGTAAATTATCAAAATAAAGCAGCATTATGATTTGACAAATCGGACAATTGACTGCATAATGTCAAGACAGGTGTGTTCGTTCCTTTTTATGCTCGAAAATAGTATTCAATATAAATGTAAACAATTTATTAGAACTGACCATCAACAATTTAACTATTTAAGGCCCCTTTTATACATCGTGTGTTTCGACGTGCGTCAAAAGACGCGGGTAAAATAAATACGTTGCAGTAGAGGGAGAATTTATAACCCGCTCCGACGGTCGCCCGCCACGCGTCATTCAATGTAAATTTGAGTAGTTTGAAGTCTTAGACATTTGTCCAAAGGATTGGAAAATTCTATTGTTAAGTCACGTCCGCACTGGCCAAACATTTCGTGGCGAACTTGTTCGGCAAACACAAAAAATCACAAACATTCTTAATTACCGGCCTTATGATTTACATTCAAAATGTTTGCAACGAACAAACAAAACTTCAGAGAACTTTATTCGGCGAATATGTTCGGCCAATGCGGGACGTGGCTTGACTTAGATAACGTGTCCCTAAGAAAATTGTATGATTATTTTTTGACCAATTAGGCCCAATCTTAAATATTGTTGATATACTAATAGATTATTGTAGGTAAAAAAACTGTTTTTGGTACAACCTGCATGTAAATTGGCCCAGTAGAAAGAAGTCTCAGATGAACTGTTCAAAATTTTTTTCCTTAGGTACTGTTTTGACGGCAGTAGTTTAATAATACATGGGTTTTGTGGTAATCGACAAATGAAAAATATTTGAATCTGATCAGAGTCTGGATCTGATACATGAGAGGAATCTGAGTCTTGATTTTTGTCTGGATCTGAGTCTTGAAATTTGTCTGGTACATTTTTTTGCATTTTAGTCTGGTGATTGAATGAGGGGGGTTTGGATGAGAGACTTATTCTGATTTATTGAGTATACTTTATTGTTTATCACTCTTTTGTATGTACCGTATAGTTTTAGATTATTGTAATTGGTGAAATTGAATGATTGTGGTAGGTTTTTCAATGTTATATCGTTTTTGGTTCTGTATCCGTATGTTTTACATCTCACTGTTAGGAAATCCAATATGGGATTGTTTGGACTTGTATCTTTGAATGAACCCAGGTTTGTTGTATGGATGAAGTCCCACTTGTTTTGTGAAGGAATCGTCTGGTGAAAATATGTGTAATGCGAATGAATCGTTGTCTGTGTATATCAAATCGAAAGGAGGAAAGTGTTTCTTCAATTTATCGTAATACATTTGGTACATGTACCGTTTACTCAGATCTAGGATTGAGAATCCTAAATATACGGGTTTGTTACAGCGTACTTTTCTCTTTTTCATAAATACTATATAGTTATTCTCGTTTAGTATTAGTCTGTCTGTGAATCTGGGTTGCTTTATGAGTTTCATCAGTTTTCTGGGGTTATTGTGTAGGAAATACTTATTCAAGTTATCGGTTACTCTCTCTAACGATTTACCGTAGATTATATTGATTGGAGTTTGAAGAAATTTGAAAGGATTCCATCTTGGCAGTAGAGTAACCTTAAATCTGTGTTCAGCTTTATGAACGGGCTTAACCAATAGGATTCGTTGAATGAAATCACTCTGTGGACTTTCTCCAATACTAGTCCCATTGACAGGGCTTGTTGAGTGCTCTGTTAGTGTATGATGTAATTCTTTCTATGTCCGAAAGAGGATATTAGACCTTTACCTTCAACACGGTAAGGACATAGTGGATAGTCTTTGTGTACTTCATTGTATTCATATTTTAAATCTCGTCTAGGATGTAGCCCACATCTTGTGGTTTGTTATTCAAATCTATCGAATCTGGATCGTCTACCCATTGGAAATTGTCTATGGGCAGTGGATACTTTAACATTATGGTAGCGTAAAGACTTATTATATCGTAAAAGTATATGAATGAAGTCGGTTGGGAGGGATCGTAGTCTGGCAGTGAGTGGTTATTTGATTTGGCGTAGGGTTTAACAGCTGAAGTGAATCCACCTCTTATACCGCTCATTATCATCTTATACATTTCTATGTCGTTCAATAGTCTAGATTGACTTTTGTTATTTTTAACATGGCATCGAAACTGTAAGAACCTATAGTCAAATAGTAAAACATATCGAGTCCGTAGTGTTTCAAACACAAGGATCTTATCCTTTCCAATTTATCGAATGTGATATCGGGAACGAATTGGGAAGAGTCTAGGAATTTCATCGTTATATTCCTCAATCTCTTGGAAATACAGAGGAATTTCTCTACTTGACCCTTGTAGGGAATGAAGTTTATGTTATCATTCATGCTGGTGAAGTGGTTTAACAGTTCTACTCCTAAATCTTTGATGATGACGGGAACGAAGTGGGGCAATCTATAGTTTATATTACAGACTGAATGGGCGAATCCCTTATTTCTCCGTTTAAATGATTGTGGTCGATGACTTTATCACCGTTGAACATACCTTTACCACAGATATGACAGGGTGTACCATCTTCAGGGAGGATCTGGATGGTGAGTCACGGGAATGTTTCTTTTATAGAGTCTACCGATCAATTCGCATTCACTTTCTAAAAGAATTCATAAACGTGGTAATATTTGTAAATTTTTTCGTTTTAACTATTCTACTGTTTTCATTGACAATATTGTAAGTGAGACTTTTTACACTGAATACACCGACTCGATGAATGAACGAAGTGGTTGGATCGGGTTCACAGGTATCCTCTCTAACTATTTCCTGTTCTACTTCACAATAGATGACGAAAGGTATTTTCAATTGACGGTTGAAATTCTTAAAGAATAACTTTCCTCTCTTGGGGAGAGTGACAGTAGTCGGTTCATTAGTACAAGAGGGTTCGTGGTTGAGAAGTTGTTCTTTTTTGTAAAAGTATGTTAGACACTGGCGACAAATAAAGAGTCTGGGTGCAGAGTTTACCAACTGTTTACCGACGAAAGCTTCGAAGTTTTTTATCCACATGTAGTGGTTTTTGTAAAACAGTATATCCCTATGATCTGGTTTTCTTTTCGATGTAACTTTGAGGGGAACGATCTTTTTACCACTGATTGTGTATATGTTTATAGACATGTTATTCGTATTTTCGAATGTACTCACTTCATCGAGTCTAACTGGGAATGGGATACACCATTTATATTTATTATTCAAATGAACATATTTAAAGTAGTTGAGGATGTTGTGATAATTTTTTCGGAATCAGCTAATAGTTTTCCCATTATGGCAATTTTAAAACATAAATTGTTACAACAGTTTGTTTTACCGCGAAACGGGTTTACTATAGACTTTTTACCTCTTATGAAAGATGGGAGTTTGAATCTGGAGGAGGAACCCCATATGGGTTCGTATCTGTGATTCTTAATTCCAATTTGATTATAGCATGGATGGCCCAACCTGAACCTCTCATTTCTAAATCGGACTTTTCTAATAATAATTTTTCTATATTCAGCGTGTATTGTTCGTCTAAATCGGTCAAATTGAAAACCGTTATATTTGAGTTTTAAAACTTTTTATTTGTAATTCATCGTTGGACTTTGAAATTTACATTCCAATAACATATTATATTTTATACTATCATGCATTTGTTGATAGTGTTTCAACAGGTAGACGACATTATCTCTCAACCATTCCATATAAGTTCTGATGCAGGAAATATTTAGAGGGTTGTCCGCTTTAAATGTAACAAGTCTGCACCTTGCAGCGGATTGAATTTGTGTGAAATGGTTTTGGAAACTGATATTGTGTAAGTGTAGTCCAGCAAGTGGAGAGTAAAATCACCACATACTTCACAGAGGTCCATTGAAATGGAGGATTCCTCTAAATGTCTGACAATTTATAGTTTCCGATTTCTTTTTTGAAATCCTCAATTATTGTTTCGCGTCAACATAATGACTTCTTGTAGTTTTCTTTTTTTATTTTTATAATGAGTATCAATTATGCTGGATATGACGGTTTATCGGAATTTTCCGTAATGTATAATGTGATATCTGCTTTTGGAAATTTATTTAGCATCACTAACACGTGGGCATATGTCACCGTATAACCATTTTCTATGTGAATATCTTTAACATTTAAATTTGGGTTGGTATAAATTAGTGTGTGATTGATTTCATCTGTTTTTTCTTGAATACTCCTTACAATATCCATATCGTATACATCTAAAATATCTTCGAGTTTAGTTGTATCAGGTGGTAGATTTTGAACAAATCTTGCGTACACCCTATCTAACAGTTTAGTCAACATGAAGAACTGCGATGATCAGCTCAGAGAATTTATAGCGAATAAAACTAAAGAAACGATACAACTGTATATAATTGCTTTTCATTTGAATAATGTGAATGTCTGGGATGTTTGAGAGTGAATAAAAATATTCAAAAACTTTTCGATTTAAAAAATAACAAACTTACGATATATATTTAAAATTAAACAATCAACTTTCAGATTGTAACACCCGTCTCATTTTAACAAAGATTACCAGTGACAACTATTGATATGTGTGGGTAATTTATTAATAAAAAATGGAAATTGTTGAAGTGGATGAGCGAATAAAATCGAAAATACAAAATGTATTTTTAACGAGGTTAAAAGAATTCATACAAAATGTTCATCCTCAAAGAGTTGAAAATGAATTACAAAACACTTCTTCATTATTCGTAGTTTCATCACTCGGAGTTATTTTTACTATAATATTTTCAATATGTATTGCGAAAATTGGATTAATAAATACATTATTGATTCTACTGTTTCTCCTTTCCCTTTTAATTTTGATTTCCAACAAGTATTACAAATGAAAAAATTAATTTACTATAAGTTTTAAAATCCAGTTACAGTTTTTACAAAATTTAAATGAATCTTTAGAAATGTACTAATATTTAAAAATATGTTTACAGAGACTCTTCGAGGTAAAAAAATATATTCTTTAAAATTGAAATGGAATTTAATTCAATAGATCATATTCTACACAAAACACTACGGATTTCATTTTTAAATTTTTATCACTTCTAGAATAATGAATATTTAAAACTTTAATTTTATTTTTTATTTTGTCCTCTATAAATTGAATGATTAGTTCTGGATACTGTTCAAAGATTATTGCCTTCTCCAAACTCATAATACATTTGAATTCCATTTAATTGTGTCTTGGAAGAATTGTTATATTAGTACCAAGAGATGTAACAAAGGGTGAACCAGAATAAGAGAGTGGGTTTGCTGAAGTTTTGGCACTGGTATTTCTACTCTCTCCTGCTTTTTCATCATCTGCTATTTTTTTGAATTCGGGAATTTCCAATTGTTCAATTGCACAGTCCCATGGGGATTTTGAATGAGGTGTATGAATTTGATCTATTTCCAAACTGTTGCCATCAAATATCAAAGGGTCTCCCTCGCATATTCTTCTTGTTGCAACTACTCCGATGGGAGTAATTTTACAATTGGGAGTAAAAGATGATATGACATCACTTTTAAATTTCAACTCTTTAGGGTAGGTATTTTTAATGAATTTATACCAATACGATTTTTGGTTGTCATCAAAACAATCTGGAATTTGAAAATTTTCATCAGGTCTAATGTCAGAATATTCTTCTCTAATTTTTGAGATATGAGATGCTTCATATTGTTGGATGAAATTATGGAACCCATCACGATTATTTTTACAAACATCTGAATTTTCACATTCTGGAAATATGATAGCATTCTTAGGAACATTGCCAGTGTATTTATAAGGTTGGCCTATATCATTATCATCCTTTTCGGCCCAAGTTTCTATATTATCACAAAAGGATTTTGGAACTCCAATATTTAATACATCTTCCTTACAACAAATACTTTCTCTCGTACCTGGTGGATATTGCAATAAACGTTTTGCTTCAACCGGTATAACAGATAAAGCACCAATAGATTGGGAATAAAGCAAATTCATTTTATGTAACATGAAATATTGTTCATCCAAATTCCTTCCTTCGGTATCTATACAACGATATGCTTTTATTCTTGTATAAATGTATGGATTTAATGTCACATAGTACAAGGTAGGTTTACCAGCTGCATCTGTATGTTTTTCAATATTTGTTATTTTTAAATGTTCCTTATGACTTTTGAATTCCTCACCAATATTAGATATCATGGAAACTTTGTCACCATCATCAACTTTTTGAATGACAATTTTAAAACTGTTTGGGTCGTTATTTACACCAATTTTATCGCCTGGTATTCCTAAAAGTGACCACATGATTTCACCTCTTGGGATAATTAAAGTATTTTTTTCAAATACAATATTATCAGGACAAGATGTTTCTGATGTGCTTTTGATTTTATACGGTCTACTAGCAACAAGAAATGATATTACACTATCTCTACCTTGATAACATGATATTGTACTAAACAGAGTTTTAACATATTCATCCCTATGGGTTAATCCATATTGCGTGAATAAATCACTTATACATACACCAGAGATAGCTGAACTTATTTTATTGCCATATTTATTATACATATTTATTTCACGTTCAAATATTGTATTTATAATAAAATTTTTAAAAAGTTCTTCTGATTCTCCTCCCGTTTTTTTGTAGTGTGGAACAACACAATTTTTTATTCGAGTTGTATAAATTCCAGTTGACATTCTTTTTATTTATTAAAAAATATTTTATCAAATTTATCATCGCTTTTAAAAATTATATAATTTTCTTATCAGGAAAATTATCCTCATTTAAAAAAATTTAATTTTATCAAATTTACCATTGATTTTTGACAATTTTATATTTTAATTTTCTTAGCAGGTGGTTCTTCCTCATTTTTAAAAATTGAAGCAATGTAGGGTGAAAATATTTTCTTTGTTAATGTAAGGCTAATCAATAAGGATATATTTTGCAGACTTGATTTCAGAGCTTTCATTGAAGGAGAATCATTATCTTGAACGGATCTAAGAATTTCATCAACATCTTTTGCTGCTAATATTCTTGCGATAATATTTGATCCTGAATCATTTAATATTGTTATTTTATCTTTTTGTAAGGATGTTGAAAATACTTCAATATATTTTTGAATTTCTGGAGGTGTAAATTTTTTAGCTTCAGTTAGTAAGACCTCAAAAAATGTAAATACATAATTAGCCATGTTTTTATCTGAACTGTTTTTTCCTAAAACTGAATCAATTATAAGGCCAATCTTGAACTTTTTGTAAAGTAAATTATCATTTACAGTATCAATGTCTTCTAATTTTGAGAAACAACTTTGCAGATAAGCACATGATCCAGTATTATATAAGTATTTTATAATATCTTTTTTCAATGAATCATTGGAAAATGATGGTTGGATAGGTGGTAGTATTTGTGATTGGGGTGGTAGTATTTGAGATTGGAAATTGTTGTTGATATTCTCAATATTATTAATCTGATCACTATTGCTGTTTACATTAGTATTTCCCTCCCTGTTACTGTTGGTATTAGTATTTCCCTCCCTATTGCTGTTAGTATTAATATTTTCCTCCATCAAATTTAAATCACTAAATATATCTAATGTTTCCGGATTGGGAACAAAATTATCTCTTTGTAAAATAAAATCTTCAGCATTTAAAAATGTGGGAGGATTGCTTAAAAGAGTATTCATTTTTTATAAAGAAAAAAATGATTTTTAAGCAATGTTTTGTGTTTGATTTAGATGAAACTTTAGTTTATGTGCGTGGTAAGGATATTTATGTTAGACCATATTCCCAATCGGTTTTACAAGCACTTAACAATATTAAAAGTAATATTTTAATACTATGGTCATCAGCAGACTTTACATATGTTCAAAATGTACTTATTTGTCTCAATTGGGGTCATTATTTTAAGAAAATTCTTACCAGAGATGAATGTGAAGTTTCTTTTAAATTGTTTGGTGAAAATAAATCCTGTTCCTTTATAAAAAAAATATTGAAAATGGAAAATGAGATTTACAATATAAAATATATTTTGATTGATGATTTAGCATTAAAAAATGAAACAAAAAATAGTTATGATTTAAAAATAAATATTGTACCTTATCAAAATCCTAATTCCAGTCCTGATCTACATTTATATAATGCTATTAAATGTTTTCTATAAACTTTGGTATTAACTTCTTTAATATAATAGGTTTATCATGTTTATCTGCAATAATAATTGTTGATAAATACTTAATCATAAATAATAATCTATCATTATTTTTAAATTTTATTAAAAGTAATAATACAATAAAAAATAACATTAAAAATGAAAATAGAATTTTCATATTATTATATTTTTATAATATTTTTGATAGTAACAATCTTTAAGCATTTTAACAGAAATTTTGAAATATTTAAATATAATGATGACTATGTATATTTTAGAGAATTGCCAATTGGAGTTTCTGGTGTCATTTATAATAAAATCACATACATATATGATAGAGATTCGTTGACAGAATGTGGTGGAGAGTATGATTCAGTATTTGAAATAAAAAGTGGCAATAAATTTGTCTCTAAATGTTTTATATCAGAGAAAATAATAAAAAGTATTTTTGAAAATGTTCCACCGTTCTTAGGCAATATTAATTTCAATTTCCCCAATATTGTTGATCATTATTAATTTCTTATCAGGTATATAATGATAGTTAGTGTCCTCCAAAAAGTTTTTTGGTCTAGAATAAAGTAAATCTAGGAACCATATTAAATTTTCTTTATTGTTAACTATAAAATTTGAAATGGGAAAAAGTAAAATATTAAGTTTCTTGATACTTTTATGTTTTTCTAAAAATAATAGTAAGTTGTTAATGCTAAAGTTGTTGTTTGCATGAGTTAAACGTCCACAATTTGATACATCTATTACAGTCTGGTAAGAATTTTTCATATCCCTAGAATCCCAAAAATGGATGCTATACTCTGATAATTGTCTGAACAAGTCATCATAATAGAAAATTATATTTTTGTTAAATTTTGGCATCCAAATATTGACTTTGAATGGTAAAGAAAAATTTTCAATTTCTTTGTTTTTCATTGAATCTAAAAAAATTAAAAACGTATTTGTTTTTAAAATATATTTTTCCAAAGTGGATATAAAACTAAATACTTTTTTAATAACTTCTGTTTTATCAATTGGCAAACCAATTTTAGTGATTCTTTCATAAAACTCTACAGAATCTCGTTTTTTTCTATTATTATTTTTATAAAATTTATCAAAAATAGGTAATACATATGATAATAAAATTTCACCATTAGATAAAAAATTTTCATCAACACCAAGTATATATCGTCTATAGCTACAAGTGGCATTCAGAGAATTTAAATTTTCATATTCATAGTAAGGTTTGGAATTAAAAACAAACGCATAATCATTATCTGATGTGTTCTGTAAGACATAACTGAAAAAAGTATTGATAAAATCATTAAAATGTTCAATGAATACACCTCTATTTTCATAATAATTTTCAATTAATTCTAAAAATTGCTGAAAAAACATTTCAATAAAAAGTTTAAATTTCGGATTTATCCTCTTAGCAATGCCAGTAATTTTAATTCCTCCATTTGTAAGTTTCATTATGTAATTTTTCTTTTCAGCCAAAAAAATTATTGTAGTTGCTTCGTAATCCAAAGTTAAAGATATGGTCTCTAGATTTAACTTTTCTTTTATGTAGTTATTTAAAATATTTGCTATATCAATATTAAAATTTGGTTGTAAAATAAATAATGAGTCTGTATCCCCATAAATTACATTCATGTTTAGTTTTTTTTCTACAAAAGATTTGATTAAAGAATGAATTTTTCTTCCGTATGAAGTTACAAGTGCTGCACATGGGAGATCTCGCATCCGTCCTTTTGATGCCAATAGGCCATAAATTGAATTAGCTATAAGCTTGTAAGCTTTGTTCAAATAAATATTTTTAGTTTTTTTTCTTTGTTTTATTAAATATTCTACTAAAACGGACAAAGGTGTTTTTAAAAACTCCTTTTTCAAAGTATAAAAATTTTCCATTTTATTAGTTCGTTTTAAAAATTCTTTAGCCAAAGGAGAACTGCAATTAAA
The DNA here is from genome assembly GCA_030545055.2 of Neoaliturus tenellus. Taxonomy (NCBI): domain Eukaryota; kingdom Metazoa; phylum Arthropoda; class Insecta; order Hemiptera; family Cicadellidae; genus Neoaliturus; species Neoaliturus tenellus. The sequence goes on along the minus strand of CM061531.1, from coordinate 105,650,765 downwards.
ATTATTAATTATATAATTAGAGCTTATGTTAAATTCTTGGATAATACTTGGATATAAAGATGTAAAGTCAACTACAGAAATTGATTTATTTACAAATATTGTTCTTTGAGCTTTTAGGACAGTTGCACCCCGGTATTGTTTTTTAACAACAGAATCAAACATATCACCCGAAAATATTTTATGTTGATCAACTTTAGAAGGAATACACATACCCTGTGAGGGGTACATAACAGACGTGAATTTGCTTATAACTTTTGATGTGGCTTTACTCATGTAATCTACAGTATCACAAAAACATACACTTACCAGAGGCATTAAATGGTGGATGATTCCTTTTTTTGCATATACTTCAACTGTTAATTCAGAATCAAATGTAACATAATCACATAATTGTTTTAGAAATTCTATATCAACATATTCATTTTCTGCATAGCATTGATTTAATTTCATAAATGATAAATCTAATTTGTTTTTGTTTAGTTCCACCTTAGCTACATTTTTTAATGAAAATGAATTATATTCATTTGAATGCATCCGTTTAAGATATATCATAACATCAATTATTTGAAAACGTTCACAACACACTAAAGGTGTTTTTATTCCCATTAACATTTTATTTATTTCTTCTGCAGTATAATAGTTAAGTGCTAATCCCAAAATGATCATTCTATTCAAAATAACAGGAAAATCAAATTCTAAAATATTATAACCGATTATGAATGATACATTTAACTCAACTTTAAAGAAATTGCATACTGCCTCTATTAGTTTCTTTTCTTCAAAATAAAATTTATAAATCCTTTTTTTATTTGTGTGATCTATACTTATATTTGAATTTGGTAATAGTAAGTAAACAATTTCTAATTCCTTTTCAAATACCCTATCACAAACAGTGCCTATAACAAAAGATATAGATACAATTTTTTCGACAGGAGCTGCTCCATTAGGTATAATATTAAACTCTCTATTTTTTACAACTTCTATATCGAATGAACAAACTCTATGTTTGGGTAAAATATCAAATCCGTGTAACTCTTGTAAATCTTTCTTGAAGATTCCATAATATAGAAAATCTTTGTTTTTACGTTTTTCATTTTCAAAATATCGTTGTAAAGAAGAGTTTGTAAAATTTATTTCAAATATATTAAATAACGATTTATTGAATGATAAAAACTTTTCTATGCCTGAAAGTTTATATTCATTACCAACATGAATGAATGCGGATAAACCTTTAAGACGATCAGTAAAAACTACATCTTCAATGGTAATTTGATGTTGTGTTCTTAAATTTGCCAAATTGTCATTATATGTAATTTTATATATGAATTTCCCTAGAAAATTATATACTTTTTCTTCAAAATCTTCTCTTTTGTTTTTATCAATTAATAACTGTAAATAATAGCAATTGTCTTGATTTAAAATTAATCTTCCACTTACATAATTACAATTATTGTCAAATCCAACATAATCACCTTCAGTATTTATCCATTTTGTGATGAAACAATCTCCCTCCTCAAACATACTGAATGAGTTTATAATAAAATATGTATCTTATATACAAATAAAAATGTTTAAAATTATTATATTATTTATTATTATCTTTGCAATTTTTATTTTAAACTATAATTCAATTAAAATAACATATCCACAAATCAATTCTAAAATATTTTGTGATGACTTTACTGGAACATGGAATGGTAAAGATTGCATTTGTAAACATCCTAATTTCATAACAAATAATCATTATAACGGAAACTGTGACAAAATTGTTGATCCTAATTGTAAACAACTATTAAATTCTAGAGGTGAGTTATTAAATTTTAATAATCAAGATCCTTACATTGAAGGTATTTGTGATTGTGGTCAAAATTTATTTTATGATTATTTTACTCGGAAATGCATTTTGAGGAAATTAAATTCTCCACAAAAAATATTTCAAAACAACTGTGATGATGGTTTTTATTTTAATAATGAATATAAAACTTGTTTGAAAGAATTGTGTTCATGGGATATTTTAAATCCATTAATAAGAACTGATCAATCTGTTATTTCACCCAATATTTGTAAGTGTGATTTTGAAAATGGTTATATAACTATTCTTTTAGACAATGGTGTAGTTGGATGTACAAAAATACTTAGAGAAGGATCATGGTCAAAAAATCATATAATTTTTCTAGAAAAAAATAATAACGATTGGAAAATTTCACATTTATATCCATTATCAGCATTGAATGAAAGGTTTATGAATTATTTCAGTACTACTAATGAAGAAAATGGTGCTTACATGTTAGCTATAGAACAAGTTCATGGAAATTGGTTTAAAGATCTATTGACAAGAGGTGTTACAGTTGAACCTCAAAACATATTTGATAAAGCTATTGGATTTTATGATTCATCAACTAATAAATTAACTCTTCAAATAAAAAATGAATGAAAAATTAAAAACAATTCTTTTTATATTAATTTTACTATTGGTATATATTTTATTAAATAACATAATTATTGCGGGATTAAAATTGTATGTTAGCAAACAGTTAAGAGAAATTTTTCCAATGGATACAAGTAACAAAAATAATATTAAATTTAAATCCATCTATGATTATGATAATACTTTTACAATTGATAGTTTCAAATTAGCTAAACCGAAAAATATTATTGTAAATATAATGGATTGGGATGGTGATGGATTTAAAATATATATAAATAATAAATTGATAATTAGTAGAAAATGTTTGGAGGGATTTTATTATACTAGGAATGGATGCTCAAATATAGCAGCATGTAAAAATAAAAAAGATAATGAATTAGTAATAGACAGTCAGAATAAAAATATAATCTATAAATGTAATGGATATAATGAAGTTAAAGATATAATTTCAAATTATATCATCAGACCTGAAATTGTTCACAAGCCAAAACAGCCTCTAAATAGAAAGATTTATGGTAATTGTGAATCACAAAAATCTGTCCCAATAAATATACCAAAGTCTTGGGTAACATCTGAAATGTATAAGCAATGTATAGATAATTATTGGAATTTCAAATTTTGTCCTAAAATTAAGGAAAATACAAACCATATGAATATTTTAAAAGAAATCAGAGATGTTTTAGATGATGGAATTGTATATAATGTGGAAAAGTTAAACATATCTGTGTTTGATGAAACCATTCAAACTTGTATTCCTTTTGATTATGAAAAACATTATAAAAATGGGAAAATCCCTTTACTATATAATGATATTTTTATGAAAGAACAAAGTCATGTTTTACCAATGGTAGTGTATGATTCAGTTTCAAAAACCAAAGAATCGATACAAAATGTATATAAAGATGATACTATTTATGATGAGCAGGATAAAAAAGAATGTAATTTACAATATCAAGAATATACAAATGGTGTTGATGATTTTTTAGGAATACTGACAGTGGCATACTCCAATGTTATTCTTTCTTGCAGATATAGCAAACCTGTCAATAAACTAATTGTTGATCAAAATAAAAATCCTGAGTTTTGGGGAAGAATTTATTTTGGTAAAAACTCTTATATTGACAATAACCATAAAATACATATATGTAAAAAATTTCTTCATACATTTATACCAACATGTGTAGAAGAAGAAGACTGTGCCAATGCAGATGGCTTATTACCCTTAAGAGTACCAACTATAGGTATTACAAAAGATTTAAATTTAAGTTTTTGTTCAAAAACGGGTAACTTGCAACACATACAACATAATGAAATAAAAGTAGATAAATTTTGTAAAACATCCAAAAATAATAGAGTTCATCCATATTATAGTATTCCTATTGATTGTAGGAATAAAAAAATCATAAGAGACATGTCCTATAGAGATATGTCTTTGAATACATTGAAAATAAAAAATGATTCAATATTTAAAAATGATATTAATGCATTAAATTTGTACTTTTTTCAGGGGATTGAGAACTCATGATTGTTTTTAAAACAACCTTTCTAGAATTGGGAAAAAATTTATCCTGACGTGGTTTTATAATAGATATTACCTGTTGTTCTTTGTCAAGCAAACATTCGTATATAAAATTATTTATCAAATTATCTCGGGACATTAATATTTTATAACAAATACCATTTCTGTCAATCATTTTGTCTGATTGAAATTTTAAATCTACACTAGGTATAAATTTTTGTTTATATATTCTATTATTGCTTATATAAATACTACCATCAATTTTAATATTATGCTTTATATAATCTGAATCAAAACTTTGGAAAAGGATGCCAGTTTTAGGTGATTGAAATTTACGAATATTCTTTGCTAAATTTTCAATAAATTCCATCCTCTCAATAGCATTAAAGTGCTTTGAATGGGCAAGATCAATAAAAATTAATCTTTTTCTATCAAACTCTGCAATAAATGTTATATTCTTTAAATAAAAACTGTATATACTTCCCCATTGTTTATAAAGATTTGGTTTTAAAACAAAACTAGTTGTATTACTTGTAAATATTTCATAGTTTGAATAAAAATTTACTAACCCTCTTTCTCCATCAATTTTGGGATATTGTTTCTTATTGAAAGGAGTAATGTTAGGGTCATGCAATACATTTTCTACTGAACATGTTAAATATTGTGTATCAATATTTAAACTGTAATCAAAGGCAGTTTTTAAATATAAACTTTTTAAATTACTATTCATATTCAAGGGGTTTTCAAGTTCTAATATACAATAATTTTTAAGACTATTGATATTTATTTCAACACTCTCTAATGTATAAAAAATCAAATTTTCCTTTCTAATGTATACAGTTTTTCTCATCAAGACGCCATTTATAATGATGTCATATAATAGTGAAATGGGTATAGGTTCTTCTAGTGATTCATAACAAATTTCCAAAGTGATCCTATCAAACAATATGGCTTTAGTGTTTAATAAAGTTTTCTTTTCTATACGTGGTTTATCTGAATTTATAAATACTCTTAAGTTATTCCAATAAATTAAAAAATAAGTTTCAATTGGTTTATAAAAACGGAGTTTTTTTATTATTTCGATTGTCAAAGGACCTCGCCGTCGAATTTCAAACTCATGATTCATAGCGTTGTGATAAATATCCCCTTAAATATCTAGTAATAAATCCTTTTATATTCATTGCATTGGAAAGTTGAAAATAAAATAAATAACAATAATGCAAATAATATTGTTTTTTTATTTTAATATTTCTATTAGTTGTAAATTTTTTATTACATCTTAAACATCTAAATATTTTAAAATACATATCAAGGTTATTTTTATCTACCATCCATAAATTAATTTCCCTAAAACAGTTAACATTATTAACTAATGCTGGCACTATTATTCTCTTTCTATTTTTAAGAATAAAATCTCGTTTCATTGGCATACACGCTGAGATATATAACCAATGTTGATATTTCAATATTTTTAGACATTCCTCACTCAAATGTTGTAAATTATGTTTGATAAAATAGAATTCATAAAATAAAATTTTTCTGTTTATTCTTTTATTCTTTTCAATATGTTTTATGAGAAACCTTTCAGGTGTTGGCCATCTTAATGCTCTAAAATATGTTACTTTAGTCTTTAAATTTAAATATAATGGGATTATTTCTAGTAATATTATTGAGTCTAACTGCATAAATTGCATTTAAAATAAAAAACGATGAGAATATTTTGTTTAAAATGTAAAAAATATACAAAATCTGAAAATATTAAAAAAGTTGTTCTATATATAAGAGGGTATAAGAGAACACAGTTGAAAGCTCGTTGTTGTATATGTAACTGTAAGAAGTGCAAATTCCTTTCAAATGATGAGTGAATCAGAAGATTTCTACGACTATTCTAGCTATTGTAGCTCTGAAAGTGACAGTGATGATCAATATTATAGAGAATACGTCTTAAATCATGTAAAAATGGCATTTGATAAATTTAAAACAATTGAAAATGAATTTTTAAGAACATTTATTATTATTTGGTATCTATTAGATGTCATTTCCATATTACCTCTTAGTATACTTGAATTTTTCTTAGAATCTGATTTTTTCTCTGAATTAATCGTTGAATATGACAAATATCATTATAAAAGTGATTGTTGTTATTATTATAGATTTTATAATATAAAGACCAATCTGACAGAAACAATTAAAATGGAAAAGAAACTATCAAAGTTTTTAAAAACTTCTTTGGATATTAGTTTTTTACCAAGAATCCAAGAAATGATTTGGCAATTTAAAAATAAGAAGCATATTTGTAGAACATCAATTGTATCAACGTTTAACCTATTATCACGCATAATCAATTTGGAGTAGTATTTCAAATTGAGAGTTAAGAAATATTTAAATACAAGATGATTTATATTTAACTTACCATTATAGATGATACTACAAACTGGGCATTAAGAAATATTTGAATAAAGGACGAGGTATAATACTTTCTACAGTTTTATAATAGTTATGATCCTCATGCTTCATATATGAATTATTAAATATAACACTACAGTATAAATGTAACATGGCATGTAAAACAGTGTATATCATGTGGGTGATAAAAAATTCAACTTCTACTGCTTTATTTTGAGATGTGGTAATATAATCATTATTATATAAGATTTCTGATCTATATCGGTTATCTATTAAACTTAATAGTTCTCTAGAGTTGTAAAAAAAAACTACAGCATTTTTTATAATTGTCGGTATAATATATTCATTTGTATATTTTTTTCTTTTTGATTCAAAAAGAATTTTTATTTTCAAATCACTTTCATAGGTAACATTGATAAAAGAAACTTGTCCAATTTTTTCAATGTTTGGGATTATAAAAAGATGTTTACTTATTAAGGAAAAAATCTGTTTTAAATCTATAATAAAATTGTTATTATTATACTCTTCAGAATTTTTTAAATTATTCATTATTGCAGTCATTCCTTCTGTCCACTTTTTTATAATATTAATATCAGTTTTCTCTTCTAAATCTATGAATGATTTTACATGCCTACTTGGTTCTGATACTAAAAAAATTAAAAAAGACTTTATTTCACCAAGTGTAACATATATATCTTTTATCATTTGTTCATTAGATATTTTATCCTCTGAATCATGGTTTTCAATATTTTCCTTGTTTATTGTCATATCTTCACTATTATTTTCTTTTAATGGAACCTGCTTTAAGAAATTAAACCATAATGTTGGATTTGTTGTTTTTATTTTACTTTTATTAATATCATATAATCTCTTGACGTCTTGTTTTGGTACATTTGAAGCTGCACAAAACTGTTGCCATTGATTGTACACATTTTTGCTATTCATATTTTTTTTATATATATAAAAAAGGATGGAAAACACTGATGGATTTAATACTCCTATTTATTGTATTAAATGTACAAATTTTACCGCCAATAAAGAGCCAATGGTAGTTAAACGTGAAACACATCATTTGAAGGCATTATGTGTTAAGTGTAATTCAAAAAAGAATAAGTTTCTAAAAAGGAATCGTCATGTTACAACCAAAGAAAACATCATTGAATCAAAACCTGATATTATTGACTCTAACCCCCCTGAACAATCTGATGAGCTTTCCTAAGAAGATATGCCATACATGAATTGTGTGTAAAAAAACTCTGTTTGAATTGTAAATAATTGCAAAGGATGAAACAACATTTAAAATTGCCGGATTATCATCATCTAACCAAAATGATTCGTATGGATATTCTGAGTATATTTTTGATGAAGGATGTATTAAATTTATTAATTTTAATGTTTTAAAATTTTTATTTTTTTTCCAAATCTCAAAAATATATTCAAAATCCATATATCTATAGAAAATATAACTATTCCGATCTATTTGGTTTTTCAATAAAATTATATTACAATTCTGTATGCAGATTTCGTATTCTTTCTTCAAGTCATTCTGTAAAAGAAGTTCTTTTTTATCCATTTAAGCGTATCTTTTATATTTAGATAGATCAAATTTTATTTCGCAAACTCTTTCAAAACTACACATCCACCGGTTATTTACTTTTCTGCAATCAAGTATTTTGGTATAATATTTAATTATGTGTCTTTTGATCGAGGAATCCTGAACAGTAGTAGATGGACACTGAACCCTAAAAGCTTTGATTGCAATATTAATAGGTTCATAAACTTTAGTATCAATAGATTTTATATAGTCAAAATGTTTTTCCATTTCAATTTGATGTAATTTAATTTCTTTTTGATTTTTTTTATTTGATGTAATTTTTATTTTCTTTTGTGGCTTTTCACAAGAATCACTCAACACTAGGGAATGTTCTGATGCGTTGTCACTATCAAAATCCATCTTGGTAATGTATGAATCCTTTGAATAACCTGTTCTATTTATATGCTTAATAATTGTTTTTTGTAAATAGATATTGCTATAACTTTTGTTATAATATAAATAAATAATTTTTATTTTCAATTTTTTACAAATTTTTGCTTTGATAAGATCACGATTTATTACAGTTAAATAATTAAAATGATAGGGACCCAAAAGTTCAAAAGCTAATTTTAATTTTGGTATGTATATATCCAATTCAAATAAAAAACCACAAATCTTTTGATTTATTCTTATTGGGTGTAAATGTCTAGGGAGAAACTTGAAGATTTTTCTGTAAATAAAAAGTTCCCACTTTGAATTAAATTTTAAATTTCCCAATTTAATTTTTTTTGATTCTATAATTTTTTTCATTTTTATTCAAGAACTTATCTGTTATGTTCATTTAAAAATAGGAGCTCGAGATAGGTAATATAACATATTGTTACTTAAACCAATATCATATGGATTACATTTATTTAATATCAATGGTAAAAAATCTATAACAATTGTTGGATAAGTAATATTGTTATTAAAATAATTATTTGCTTCATTAAAGTCCTGAAAATTTTCATTAACCATACTATATTTTAAAACTAAATTTATATCATCAATAGTGATATCTTTTATAAATAATTTGAGATCGTGATTTAATATTAACTCTTGTCTATTCATCCAAATTCCTTTTTCTAAAGATGATGAACAAACATCCTCTAAAAATATTTTTTTTGTAATATTTGGCCAAGCTGATTTTAAAATTTGTATTTGTTGATTTAATATATCATCGTTTTTAATATTTGCATAAAATTCTAGTGGGCTTTTATTGTAAACACATCTAACAACATTATTATTTGTGTATGCAAGCAGTTCTAGTATTAAATTCATTTTTATTCAAATTATAAATAAAATAAATGTTGTTAACATATATGTCAGTTATATTTATAATATGTTTTTCTTTATATTTAGTATATTATGTAAGGAAAAAGAAAAATGATAATGATGAAATTGTATATAAATCTGATAATTTTGAACAGTTTGAAAATCTTTTGAAAAATCCCACAGAAAACATAGGTAAAATATTAGAGTTGCTCGAATCACTTACAGATCTATATGAAAATTTGAAAATCCCTCCAGAAAGTCTATTGGCTATAAAATCTAAATTGGATTTAATTGAAAGTTCTATCAATAAACTAGAAAATTCGGAATTGACTAGAATTATAACAGAAATAAAAACGGATTTGCAAAGGTGTGATATAAACATTTTAGAAAAAATATTATTATTAGAACAACATTTTGAATCATTAAAGATGACAGTTCCAGAAATCCCTGAACTGAAAACATCAATAATATCTGTGGAAACTTTATTGAATGAAATGAAAAGTAATATTAATGAAATTCATTTGATTATCCAAAATATTAAACAAATTGATATATCAGATATTAAACATGTATTAAATAATATACCCGACATATTAACAATAAGCAGGGAAATGAAAGTTATTATGGATAGTTTAGAAAATCATATTAGTGAAGATATGAAAAATAAGTTGACAAAACTTGTCGAAGATTATTCAAAGGAATTAACAAATGTAATACAATGTATTGACAAAACCAATAATAATTTACAAACTATAAAACAACATACTGAAAAAATTAGTGAAATATTAACAATTGCAAATAATTTAGATAGCAAATTACAAACAGTTCAAACAGATCTATCATTCAATAAGAGTTTATTAAATAAATTGGAACCCATTTTAAATCAGATCGATAATAAAGTAAAAGAATTAGATTCACTAAAAGAAATCAAAACTGATATTGTCAATTTACAAGGAGTGTTTCGTAGAGTGTTAGATGTTTTACGACCTGGAGCACGTAATTTACTACATGATGGAGTTATTATTATAAAAAATGTAAATTCTAATACAGAGTATACCATTACACTGAAAAATGGTCTTTACAATATATTGGACTTAAAAAATAATATTCAACAACATTTACAATTAGACAAGGACCAATTTAAAATTATAGAAGTAGATAATAAAATTGAAATAGAGTATTCTCATCCTTTTCATATTGATAATCACTTACGTGATTTACTTGGGCTTAATAGAGTTAACAACCAGGTATTTGAGAAACAATATAAAGCTCAAAATCCTCACAATTTCAATCATGTTATATTGGAAACAATAATGCATAGAATAAGTGTTGAAGCTATTGCTAGAAAATTGAAAAGTGCTTTTCAAAATCAAATTAATATAATAAATAAAATTCCAACGGAAATGTATACTATTTCTAATAGGTTACACAATATGCCTTTAAAATCTGACTTGGAGCAAATCGCTTTACCGAAACCTTTTATTGAAGCTGGCAAACATTTTCAAGATAACTATCATATCAGTGATCTATATACGATGGTAAACTTTTTTGGTAGTTTTAGTAAGTTTAATGAGGATATAAAATCATATTTCAATATACCGCAGACAACAACATTAGAACTGCCCACTTTATTAGGAGCCTTGAACACTAAATTTATGATAGAAATAAATAAAATATCAGATCAAATCAGTACAAAGATAAAAAATGAATTATATAATGATATTTTAACTAAAACTGATTTTTTCAATCAATACAGTATATTGATAAATAATTTACATATGGAATTGATGCGTTTTGAAAATACAATTACTAAAACTATTGATGATAAAATTAATGATTTAAAAACTCTTATACAATCTAATTGAAAATATTTGTTCCAGAGAGTGCAGGTAAATTAAACATGTTACGACTCCGTGAATAAATAATCCCATCTTCCTCATCAACAATTCGTAAAATTTTTCTTTGTACATCTTCATACATAATTGATTTGAGAATTTCATTTTTTTCCAGTGTTGCATTTCTAGTAATTGGAGAAATATCACTTTTAGGAAATATTGCAAGTGCCAAGAGGATTAAAGTATAATTTATCTCGTTTGATTCGATTCTATTTAAAAGATTTGATATATTAATCATAGAACAGAGGGGTCCCATGATTCTTAAATAATTATGAATATCAGTACAATACTCGATACAACATTCAGGAAACTGCTCAAACCACATGCATAGCCATGGAATTTGTTTTGTTTGAGTTTTTTTAAATTGACATAATATTGGATTTGGTTCCCCTTCAAATTTTACAACCACAATATTTTTTGGTTTTAACAAGTCAATAAAATCACTTAATTGTCTATACAAATTTATATCACGCAATTCATGCTCATTGTAATAGTCAGATCTTTCAGTTTTTAAAATATGTACAGAATCTAATTTTTCTTGTGTCGGTACATTCTGATATTTTTTTATCATATTTATTGTAATATTAGTTCTTCCAATAGGAAAACCACACATTTTACTTATTACTTGGTTAATTTCATTATTTATCATTTTATTAAATTCTTCTTCCCCATATAACTGAACACCTATTAAATATAATTTGTCGCTTATATTGACAATTTTGTTGTTATCTTCCATCACTTTTTAGCAGAAAACGTCGAATGTTATAAGATACTTCCACTAATTTCACTATATATTCCTTTTTGCATTCAAGTTTAATTTTCAACATTTGTTTTTCTAATTTACGAGGTATTTTCAAAATTCTTTCATCATTTATAGCCCATAAAGGTGAATTATTCATATGATCTCTTACAATAGAAGATTTGATTTTCTTAAAACTTTGAACATTTGAGTTTAAGGGAAGATTGTCATAACTGTCTAATATTATAGGTTTTATTTTATACCTTTTAAACGAAGAAATCATTATATCAAATAACTCATCAATATCCCAATCATGATTTTTTTGTATTTCAATGTCATTAATAATATTGAAATCATTAAAATTTACCACTCTATTGTAACGGAATAAAACAAAATTATTGGGAATTAAAGGTGGTAATATTTCAAGTTTATAATTTAAAAGGTGTAAAATTTGCTTTTTAAATATAACAATCTTTTCTAGCATTTAAAAAAAATATGATAGATATTAATGTACAATCTTATTATATACGGTGTTTGGTAGATCAGATAAACCCTGAATGGATTGAGAATTGTAATTTTGTTAGTTTATATAGTAATAAAAACAAGAATTACATAGCTACATTATATATTACAGATGATGGTAAAAAAATACTTTACATAACAAATAAAATTTTTGTCTTAAATGAAAATGATGGCAAACCATGGAGTCAAAAGTATGATAAATATTTAAAACAATTTTTTCCCAATGAACTAACAATTACTAAATTCTCTTATAGTGGTTTATATTTTAATGAATTCAAACATAACCACAGCTTAATAACTCTTTCTGAATATGTAAAATTAGAGCCTTATAATTCAAAAATTATTTGTGATTTCTTAGATAAATTAGTATTTATTTTGAAATACCATTTAAGTGTTTTTTGTTTTTCAGAAAACCTTTTCTTGGTTGATAGAATAAATGAGGAAATATTGTTACCCTCATATAATTATATAATCTCAATTGCTCATCCTATTCCTGAAAATTTATTTTTTATATTCAAAGATAAATTGCATCCCCTTATTTTGAAACAAATCAAAGCTTTAAGAACTAAAAATAATATTGCCAATACTGGAATGCACAATCCATCCAAAATGAAACAAATTTGTATTCGTTTGATAGAGAGAAATGCTGTTACAGATCGTGTCTATATTATGAGCTCGATATTGTATTATTTTGCAACTGTAGGTACTTTGTGGAAGTTACAAAAACATTGGTCTTTAGGTACTAAAAAGAATCAAAAATGTGTTGGTTTATGTGCACTTACTAAAAATCACACAAATTCATACCTAAAAGATACTATACATAATTATGTTTGTATGGAAATCATAAATAATATACCAAATAATTTAAGAAAATCAAATTCTTTGTATAATGATTTTGTAAAATATGTTATTGAATTACAACAATATTTAACAAATTTAAATTAACTGTGCTGATATTAGTGGCAAAATAGTTTTTAATATATAGTTTACTAATTCAGAAAAAGAATTGTCAGTTTTCATAAAATAGAATAGAACTTCATCTGTAAGATTATTTATTTTAAAATATTTATTTTTTTCTTGTAAATTCAACATGTACTTTTTATATGGATCTATGAAATTAAAAATTACCATTATATCATTTTTCATTTCTTTATAAAGATTTTTCTTCAATTCTGTAGTAACATTACGAATGCCAATATTTTCAATATTAAAATTTGCTAAATTTTTTGTACCAGTAATATTTTTTATTGGTTTAGCAATACGTAAACTTGACAGACTTAATCCAAATATAATAATATAAATATACAGCTCTGGTTTTTTATAAAAATTAAATACTTTTCGCATGTAAGAGAGAATCACATCAAATTCTTGATCTTTAAAAATATTAAATTGAAAAAATAAATACTGCAGAATATCCAAACACTCTTCTCGACTACAAATATTATTAGCATTTTTTACTTTCATCTGGAATCTGTACCATCCATAGTTGTCATCTCTATTAAACTTAGCTCTGTTAAATAATAATTTTGCCTTATTATCTAAATCCTTTGAAATATTGAAAGGTATTGGTGTTGGCATTATAGATGAAACTGCCAATGCACACATGCATGGTAAAAGAGCTGTGTAGTTATTAGTTGAAGATCCAGTATCTTGTAAGAATTGAATGAATATTATATTACTGGCTATAATACAGTCAATGCTCTTATCAGATGCTTCCCAAACACAAATGTACCTCATCAAATTATTTGTTAGTAAAAAAACATCTCGAGGATGCATTTCTTGAATTTGCTCCCAAGGTGGGATATTTATAGCATACTTTTCTAATATTATATCAAACCAATTTATTTTATTAATATTATTATTAAAATCGAACAAGTTAACTGAATCTGAAAAACATTTTTTATTGTCTTCTGAGATTTCATTGATGTTTAAATTTTCAAAGATTTGTTCAATTTGTAATTGATTAAAAGGTCTAAAATCTATATCGTTAATGCCATTTAATTTTCCGATAATTAATCTAATCCAAGAATAAAGGTGTTTTAATGATGTAAAATTAGATTTAATATTCGAATGTACAAATGTATCCAAATTTTTCGGCATCAAAAGCACAGTGGGTACAATCTGTTTTCCATGAGACATTGAAGCTATCCGTATGATATGTTCTTCGTTGAGTCTGTACAAAAATTGACTATAATCAATAAAATATATTATTTCATCAGTATAAATATTTTTGAATATGTAGGAAGTATCATTTTCTGTAATACTTACGGGAATATCATTAAACTTATAAACACCTTGTTCAAACTTTAAACCACAATTCATCGTAAATGAGGATTGACTCGCATCTGTTCTTTATTTATATAAAAAATATGCTACGCTTTAAACCCCAAAATTCTAAAACTACAGATTTAAATACAATTTTAAAAAGAAAATTTGTTTATAAATTATTTGCAAAATGTCTCTTATACATAAGTTGTATTACGATATCATGTTATTGTCTGTTGGATTATTCAGAATATAGCTTTCATACCATTAAATATTTATTATTATACTCATCCGTCATCTCTCAACTATTATGTCTTGCCATTATGTCTTAAATGAGTAGATATATCTTTTGGTTTTAAATTTTTAATTAACATTCTCCACTTATCATAAGATGGCAGTAATGTTAAGTGATTGTCAGGTAATTCACATCCAAAACTGTAATATTTTATGGAATCTTTAACAGAAACCATTTTTAAACGAACTATTTGACATAACACCTCAAATGATAATCCGGTTATTACGATAGATTTTGTTGATTTAATATTTAACATTGACCAAAGTGTAAGAAATCTTTCTATCGATACTTTAAAATTACACTTTTTTCCAAAATCATATATCAATAGAATTTGATTTTTTGTACCAGAAATTATAGGACATTCATAATCATTTCCACAAAAAAATACATAGTAAAATAAAAATCTCTTATAACATATTGAGTTTGCACTTAACCAATTGTTTAAAGAACTAGAAGTAATACATTGCAAACCAATAATAGGCAAACTTATTAATATTAAAATATTTATATTTCTCAGTGAATTGAGAGATATAAAAATGTCCGTATCGGCAGTTACTATAACTTTTGTTATGGAATCTGAATTAGGGGATTGTAAAATTGATTTTACAATCTTAATATCTGCTTCACCAGGTTCATCTGTAGATGATAAATGGACATCTTCACATTCAAAACAAATTTTATCTACAATATTCTCAGCAATATGAGAAATTATTTGATTTCTGGTGTTACGATCCGTAATCAAACCAAGTCCAAATGGTGTTCTATTATTAGCAAGTGCTCTTTTGATATTTTCATCTCTCTTTTTTTGTAAATTATATTTATGTTTTGGGGCCTTGCCATCAAAAAATAAATGTATAGATGTTACATTCAAATTTAAATTTGTAATAACTTTTTTAAAATTTAATATATTTTCTACCATCAAATTTAATAAGACCTCGGAGTTTTCAACTATAGTATTTGAGGCTATAGTGTAAGATATTTGATATAATAATCCTGTACAATCAAAATATATTATACTGTTTTTATTATTTTCTGTGTTGTAACTTTGTATTGGATATATCACATGGTCACTAAAAATATATTTATGTAAATATGTAAAACCCATTAATAAAAAACTATGACCACAAAATATAATTCAAATTTTCTTGGAATGGATTTTACTACACCTCTAAGAAGTAGTTCACCGTTCACTAATATAATACTTCTACTGCTGTGGTTTATATTTTCATACATTGCCACAAAAATTGTAAAATATATAGATGGAGAATTTTAAATTTTAAATAAAAATGTTTATAAGCGATGAGGATATTAATAATTTACTAATTCTTGAAGAGATAGATGATTTTTTACAGCATATTTCAGAAAAAGAAATTGATAAGAAAATTATTATAAATATCATGCTCATAGTATTTATAAATACAAACAGTTATTCTTCAGATTGGGTCAAAGAGATTATTTCAATTATTGAAAATGATGATTTAAATATTAAAATGTTGGCACCAACATTGAAGAGCTTTGACAAAATCGAAACAATTTACAATGGAATAATAAAGAAAATTTACATTTTAAATGAGAATAAAAAAATACAACTGAATGAACATTCCATAACATATGAAATGTTTAATGAATATTTAGATGCTCTTTATGAATGGTTTAAAGATAATATTGAAATTAATCAAAGTCATCCTTAACAGAGAAACTTACATTTATTCCCACTAGCGATAACATGTCCAAAACTCTGGCAGCTGACATTGAAAGTGGAATACATATTTTTTCACCCTTACAATTCTCTAATATCACATTTGTAGAATCGCTTAAATCATACATGTCTTCAATAAAACTATTCAAACCAAGAGCAACTAAAACCTCACGTTCACTTTCAGATAGCCCAAAAGCATGATTATTGCTGTTGCTATATTTTTGATAAGTTACTTCAGGTTGTCCAGTTAAGCTTGATGTAGGTGTTGAACCTATTTCTGCACTATGAATTAAACTATATGGATTCTGTTTTCCCATTAATACTACAAATCCTTCATATACAATTGCTTTTGTAGGGTGGTTGTCTTTATCATTCAAATAAAATTTTTTAGAAATTGGATCACTTACAAAGTAGTCTTTTTTACTATTTAAAACTTGTAACTTGTCATAAGGTGTAAATTGAAAACATTCATTGTAAATTGCTGAAATTTCAGGAGTAAAAAGAAAATTAAATGCCAATCTTTTTAGTGAGAAAGGGTGTTGAATTATATCAATATCAATATTTGCAACATCATCTATAGACATCGTGTTATGCAGCTTTGGCATATACTCTGCTTTGAGTATATGTCCAACAATTGATTTTTGTGCACCATTTAATATAAAAAGTTTTGTCCCTAAACAACCATCCTGTCGGTATGAAATGGAAATATCACAGTATAAATTTGATTTATCATCATAATTAAGTTGAATTTGATTAAGGTATACTCTCTTTGTTTTTATTAGATCTAAATTTGGAGCCCATAACAAATTTTGTATTTCTTTATTGAGAGGATCGGGATTAATAGCTAAATGTTTACCTAAATGGATTATGTCACTTTTAAATTTTAATAAAACCAAATTTGGCTTTATTAAAATAGGAAATTTTTTTATTAATACTTGGATAAGAGAAACATTTTGCAGATGCAAAGTTGCAGTTACAATATTATTTGTGGAGAGAAGTTTCTTTTTATAAATAGAATTGGCATTTAAAACACAAGAATCTTCTATATTGTGTTCAACGGGAAGTATTAGAATATTCGCCTTAATACAATAAAAGGGAACTCCTTTGATTAATTGGTATTTATTTTGTTTCAATAATAACCTTTCATTATTTAGAAAAGGCCAAGCGGATATTCCACTAACACATTGTTTGATTGCATGTGTAATCATTGTATTTCTCACTAGATTATTAGAGTTGAGATTAAAAATTAAAAGAGAAGTTGGGCCATGCAAATTACAATCTTCTGATATTATATTACTCATCAATTTTTCAGATCGTGAAACTTCCATAGCAGAATAAGCATATCCGTCGGGTAGTATTTTATACATTGTCAATGGAAGTGAGTATATTACGTACAATCTATGACTTATATGATAAATTTCAATGCAAGGATACATGGCTTTTAATAATTGTTGCAGATATGTAACCCATTCTTCAATATGCATTTTTTTTGGTGCGTGTTTATAAATACTTTGATTAATAATTACAAACCATTGATTGTGTAACTTGTCATGATCTGAAACTGAATTCAATGAAATGTGTCTACTCAAAGTAGTTTCAATACATTCCTGTGGCATACAATCCATTTCTGATGAAATTATAATTCCTATAACAGATTCCAATCCACTGATACCCGGTGAATTTTCACTTGATGATGTTATATCTATAAACCCAATATCTTCCATTTTAAAGTCAATTGGTATTTTCTTTGAGTATAATGTTGTCAAAATATCCAACTGTAAAGTTTTTGAGTAACTTGTAATATCTAATTTTGTTAATGTTTTATATCTACCAATATTATTACTATAAAATTTAGGATTGATACTAGGAGAGTCCAAGCTATCTTGCAAATTAAAAATAGTATTTCTGCCAATAACAGCATCGATAGCACCCATATTAACACGTTTAGTTTGAGTTATATTTATTTGTTTTATAAACAAATTTTTTTTAGGGAGCTTTAAAACCTTTTGAACTTCAACTAATGTTTGTTTTAACATTTCAGTAAATATGTAGCCACCATGAAATATTTTTCTATTTCCAATACAAGTTCCTAATAATTGTTTAATTTCATTGAAATCATGTAATATTAAACAGTTTTCAGGTGTAATTACAATATTTGGTTTCTTTTTATACAACAATATACCGCCCTTCTTTTTTAGGTAAACTATCTTTTCATAGTTTGTCCAAGCCAATAATCCTAATGTATAGCATTTTCCTTTGACAATAAATGTTGTTGGTTTTAATTTATTATTATATTTACATAGCAAACATGCTAAAGATTCATTCCAACTGTAACCTTCCCAAAGATTAGAATCAATTTTATTAAAATTTGTAAGTAAAAAAAACATTTTACTCCCAACTAAAATAGGACAGTTAAATAATTGATAACCATAATAGAAAGTGTATACACCAATAGTTTCGCGCTTACGAATGGCAAAATCTAAATCTTTAATTGTTGGATAAAATACTATATTGGGAAATTGTTTAAAAATAAAATCAAACTGCTCGTTTTCAACTTTTAAAATCCTAGATAAGGTTTCACGAATATTCCATTCATAGTTTGAAACAGTTTGATTACAAGAACAATTACAAGGTTCAGAAACTAATTTCCACTTGAATAGTTTTAATCCCTGTACATCTACCATGTTAATATATCATAAACGTTATAAATACTTTATATATCTATTGTTCAAAATAAAAACTTTAAATTTAAAAAATTGTGTCATTAATTATATAAACTGTAACAAATTTTTATAAATTTATTTTAATATGAAGCATTGTATGATTAAGTCTTGTTTCTTAACTAGAATGGGGAGGAATGATAAAAGCTTATTTAGTTTACCTCCAATAAAGATAGAAAAAAATTGTCTTGAAATATATGCTAGATCTAAAAAAATTAAACAATCAAATTATAAAAAAATACCAAAGTCTTTACTATTTAGGCTAGATAACATTTGTCCAAATTGTTTTTACTTACAATGTACCTGTATAACTTCAAATGGCATTTGTCAAAATTGTCAGACATGTTATACTACCCAAAAAGAACAATTTCAAATGATATTACAAAAAATTGTAAAAAGTAAAATTTTATCTCAATGTAAAATATGTAAACTTAAAATGGAACGAATTCTGTTGAATTTCAAATGTTCATATAAACAGAAATCAAAATTATTACAAATTAATACTAAAAATAATATTGAAAATTTTAAATACCGAATTCAAGTAGGTGACTGTGTCTACCCGCCTGCATTTCTCTGGGATTCAAATATCAACCTTTGTGATTTAATATTAAAATTATTAAAAAATAATAAATCCTATGATTCAAAATTAAAATTACAAGTAAATATTAAACCAGATCCTTTGAGTTTTATTGGACAAGGGAAGAACAACTGTTTTAGAAAAGTTCTCTTGAATAAAAAATCATACCATTCCGCACGTAGTGTTGTTGTTCCAGTTCCAAACTGTAAGAGCAATGAAGTTATATTGAATAAAAAAATTTGGACTAATATGAATTATCCTAAATATGTGTTAGCAATAAGATATCCAGTTTTAGATACGAGAGCTTTTACATTTCATAAAGTCAAAAGTACATGGGATGCTCCTGTTGTAGGTCTACCAACTTCAATTACAGAAAAAAATAATTTAGATTTTGATGGAGACACTTTGAATTTTTATGCTCTTAGTAGTTGTCTGTCAATATCAGAATGCTATTTTCTAGTAAACCCTGAGTGTTCTTTCATAGCAATGGGTGAAATTAGACCAAATTTAACTCACGAACAGTTAGAAACTCTATATACATTTTTTAGATTAAAAAAACAAAATATTAATGATTGGTTATACATGAAATATCTATTGTATGATTCTCATACAGCCTTGAGTACATTTGAAAAATTAAAAGCTGCCATAATGAAACTTAATTGTATTGTAAAACCAACATTTTCATATTGTGAGTTTTATAATATTTTAAAATTATTTTTATTGCATAGTTATGATGATAAAACTTTCAATATTATTTGGAATTCCAATTCTATAACAGAAAATTCTTTATTTAACCGTTATATGGTTTCAAATAGTAATCGTTTCAAGAAACAACATCTTCACTTGATGATAAAATGTTTGCGAGGACTAAATAAAATTGAATATTTACAAGAATCCTTCAATAGTCGGTCTATTTTATCTAAATCAGGAGTTGAAATGATGGGATATTCTACTCACAAACTTAGTTATGCCTTGCCTGAATTATATTTTGTTGATGGTATCGTATGCTATGGTATAGATCAAATAGCATATCAAAATTTTAGAAGGTTGTATACTTCTGTATATCCCTTGAATTTGTTAAGACGATTTGCTATCTTTGGCCTTATCCGAAAATGTTTTTGATTGATCGAGGACATTTTGTAAAATTTTAAGAAATTCATTGTAGTCTAATCCTTTACTAGGGGGTTGTTCAAGATTTTTTAATAAACTACATCTAGAATCCAACTCTTCATGTTGAATATTAAGTTTATTTTTATTGATTATGCTTGTAAGAAAATTTTCAACTGAAGTACCAATATCTATAGCTGGTGGGGGCCGAGGACAAATTGGCCAGTTTAAACTTAATAGATATTCAACTGTAGTAAGCAGAATTGAATCATTTAATTGATCATTCTTTTTTGCAGTAGTAATAAACTCGACTGGATAAACATTTTCTTCCATTTTTATTAACAAAACTATATTAACTCGAATGCCTCTTCATACAATATCTTAAAACGATCCATAGTTATACCAATAATAACTTGTTCATAAATCTTTTTCGATTTATTGAGGCATGTTCCAACAGAGTATCGGTGTTTTAATAAATTTACTATAGTTTCTATATCTTCATTAAAAAAACTTACATGAGACTTTGCACATTTATTGGTAACTCTAATTGCATTAATTTCTGAAATCAAATCATTTATTCTAATAAATAAGTTTGGAGATTCGACTATATTGAAGGCATTTAAAATTCCACTTGTTAAATCATTTTTCCAAATGAGTTCATGAGAATACCATTTGACCGATTTTGGTGGGTAAACTATATCGAATTTGTCATTATAAAAAATATTAGTTTCTAAAGCATGTTTTTCTAGCCAAATTAAAGTTGCCAATATATTACTTGCTAAACTTTTAAATGTACTCTCATTGCAATAATAATCAGAATTATCGGGGAAAAAATTTAAAAATGGTATTATTAAAATTCTTTTCATTGTAGCGAAATCAGCATTTAGTCTTAACGAATTACAACTTCCTGTAAACAGCCATTTCATTTGTACATCAGTTCCACAACTGTATAATGTCCTCAAATACATGTGAGCCCCAGAGACAATTTGCTTTAATGTGGTGGGATTAATTTTTTGTAAATCGTCCGCATATACAATCTTAGCATCTTTTGCATTGTATAGATCTGGGGCGAGTGTTGAAATTTTTCCCCGAATAGTATCTGTACCAATAAAACTCATAGCTTTTCCAAATAATGCATACATAACACAGCTTAATGAACTCTTACCATTTTGGCCCTGTCCATAAAAAATCAAAGCTTTTTTTATACTGATTCCCAAAAGTACCAATCTTAGTGTCCACAACATAAAAAAAACCAATTCTAAATCTTTTGAAAACAATACAAGAAAATAAGACAGACAATTATAAACTGGACAATCTTCATCAATTGTACATTTTACAATATTACCAACAGAGAGTTCTGGACCATATTCTTTTGTATAACTATAACGGAAATAATCAATAACTCCATCAGGGCAGAGTGAACTTTCCCCTTTCCCTATGAAATTCTCATTTAGAACATTGAATATATTTTCATAATGACATGATGGGTTACTAATATGTTGAATTTTTTCTTTCATCCCTTTCCAACTAAGTTTACATGGATAGCCTTTAAATAATGGAGTATGTGCAAAGATTAAATATTCATTACTTATTAAAACAAAGCCATCTTTAAAATATACAACATTTGTTGGAAAATTAATAGTCATCACTCTACCCCAAAATTGTATCAAATAATTGTAAATTTTCGGAAGACTCTCCTCAGATTTATTTATTTTGCGTTTCTTTTTCAAATCATTATCAGTGCTACATTCGATATCATTACAGCCATATTTATTTAATATTTTTAAAGGTAAAAACGTATGCTCTAATCTGTTTAGTGACATACACCAAGAATCTTTTTCGTAATAATATACTGTACCATCTTTTTGTGTTGCATATATGGGATACATTAATTTAACTAATTCTAAAACTGATAAGGATTTGTCATTAATGAGTGATAAAACTTTAGCTGATATGAAAATACTTTCATCCGTGGAATCATCAAAAATTAATTCCACTTTATTTGAATCAGTATAACATTGGACAAAGAGACATTTTAAAAAAAGTAATGGGTTTAGTTTACGAAAAGATGTTTCTGTATTTTGGCATTGTTTAACGGTTTCTTCAACCAGTTTCATAATTTTATTTGAAACAGTTTTAAAATAGTTAATAAAATCATTATTTTGAATTTCATTTAAAATTTCCTCCTCAAATGGTATATTATTTTCACATATATTATCATATAGTGCAATGAGAAAAACATATGTATTAAATATTGCTTGGGACTTACTTTTATTCAAATCTGCAAAAAATGTTAAAAGTTCTTCTCTTAGGTATGATAAATTAAAAGGTAACAGAGATTTATCTATCTGAGATTCTCCTATTACAATTAAATAATTATGTGTATAAAATCGTGATATGGCATAATCCGCAAATGGAATTACATTCTTTGCTATTGTTACTACACCCTCCAAACTGCTACCTAATAGTGACAGTTGTGAATGTTTGTAAACATTTATATTATCAAGTTTTCCAAAATAATATCCGTTAAATGGTTTGTACAATTCTAAAGGAAAATGGGCCTGAACAATATCTGGTTTATAATTTTTTATAATTGAATAATTATTTACAAATGAAAAATCATGTTCATTATTTAACAATAATTCACTTCCCGATGGCCAAAATGTAATGTCTTCAGCTAAATTATAAGTACCAACTGGTAAATATAATTCTCTATTTTGTTTTTTTGAAAAAGGTAGATTCCAATTAACGGGTTGATCAATAATATTATTTTTTATTAAATAGGAATATTTATCAAATAAAAGTTTTTTTAATATTTCAATAAACCAAATATTATCCCCTCGATATAAAACTAAATCTTTAATTTCAAAATGAATACCTTTTTTAGCACATTCAAAAATATCACAGTCTTTTGAAAATTCTAAGGTTTTTTTCACAAACATAGTCATTTCAAATTCTTGATTTCTTATTAAATTATTTAAAATAACTTTAATCACTTTAGAAAAATCACTACAAAATTCCTTAACAAATTCCCTATCAATACTTTGTAATTTTTTAAAATCTACATCAACAATACAATGGTGATACTCTAAATGATTAAGATTAACACATACACAGTAGTCAATATTTCTTTTTAATAAAGATAGGATATAATTTATTACTTCATCGTTATAGTATATTAAAACACAAGCATTAAATTTAAAAACAAAAGATTGAATTTTTAAAATATTATCAGATTTTGTAATATTTTTGTAATCTTCATCGTCTTTTCGTACAAACCCGGCAATGTTTTTTAAATGATAAAATTTGTATATAAGTTCAATAAGATCATCCATAAGGTAAAATGACTCACAGTGAACATGTTAACAATATTTATGACTCATATGATAATATTTATAAATATGGAGTATTTACAAGTAAAATTTTCATTTTAAAAAATAAAATAGCAATAGAGCAATATAAAAGGAATTATAAATTGTTGAAGACTCACACGTCAACTTACAATGGCAATGGAAAGAAACAGTCCAGATAATGACATTTTAGATCTTTGGGCAGATGAAGTTTTACTTAGTGACAAAGAATATGAACAAGATAAAATAGACATATTATCTCAGTTGAAGTTGAAAAATTATGGATCAATTCAAAAGACAATATTTTATAAAATCTGTGGTTTAACTATTGCAAAATTAAAAGATTTAATAAATGAAAATGAGTTTCAAATAATGGTGAAAGATTTGTTATCAAGTTATACTGATAATGAGCATTTAATTTATAACTTTACAAACGAAATGGATTATATTATTAGAGAAATAAAAAATTTACCAGTAAAATATAATTATATTGAAAATGAAGGTCTCAGAAATATACCAATAGAATTTGAAGATGCTAGAAACAAAATAATATATGTGGATTCAATTGAAAATGATAAATTTTTTAATCTTCTCAAGCTTTCAGATTTTGGATTAATAAATAGAATTGAGATAGCCTTGTATGCAGTAATGTTAGAAATGGGATTTAATAGATTTAACCAAAGTATTCGATTTGAAATAGAAAATATACGTCAAGATGCGCATGCTTGTTTATTACCAGCATATAGAAAAGGAATAGACAATATAATTAGTGGAATAATTTATATGACAAATTTTACTTATGGTATACTATACAACAAGTTCTACAATCGGACATTGAAACAATTTGTAGATAAAATTTGATAATAAAAATGGAAGTTAATGAAAGCAATATTTTGCTTTATATCAAATCCTATGAATATTTGAAGGCTAAGAAATTACTATCATTCTTTTTGAAAACAATTTTACAAACTTTGCAATCACATTTTACTGAAGAAAGTGTGGAATTAAATTTAAAAAATAATTGTATCAGCTCAGTTATATTTCATTTACTTTCTAAAAAACCTTCAATCATTCATGAGAACCAATATATTACAGAAACCAAATCAGATCAATTGAGAGAAATACTTCATTATTTAAGTGAAAATTTATTTAAATTTTTGAATTGCAATGAATTAGTATTTCAAGATTATATTGATCTTGAAAATTTTCTAAAAAGTGGACAAGACATTATAGATGTATTGCTGAATTGTAATTTTGATAAAAAAATAAATACATTAAAAAAAATTTATTCGCGTTTAAAAAATATTGGAGATTATGATAATTTATCGCCCTTAGAGGTTATAGATATTGTTGAAAATATAATTTTAAAAACAAATTCTTTTACATTATTCAAATTAAAAGACGGAATTGAAAATACTGTAATATTATTTGGAAATAAAGAATTTAATTGGAATAATTTAAAGAATACAGAAAAATATTTTAAAAAATCGGACATATCTACAAATAAACATGATCAATCCACATCTACTGATGTACTTTTAACATTTAGTAAATTTACTCAAACTGATGACCAAATTATTGCTGAGGAAAAAATCCTGTTTGCTGATTATATATCAAATATTTTAGGTTTAACAGAAATTGAATTTCAAAATATAACTTACAACAGTGTCTACTCAATATTAAATGAATTTGTTCGAAGTAGATTAAGAAAATTATTAGCTTCAGAGAAAGAGATTTCTGAAACTGATATTAAATTGATTTATTTTAAATATAATGATTTAAGTAATTTATTTTCAGACATATCAAATGAACTTAAAGTTTTTGATTCAAAAGCAGCTATAAAAAAGATTAAAATCTTAAATGACATTGTAAAAAGAATATTTGACCTTTATAAAACTGATGATGAATATTTATTAATAAATATATTAGAACAACAGTTAAAATTGATTAAAAATTTAAATATCAATGATAAAAACTACAAATATATACAGGAAGGTATTAATGATTTGTTAAAATTAAATAACAATTCGACTTTTAATAAATTTGTCAAAGACTTTAAGCAATTACATACATTATTTTTGCAATATGATTTTAATGTTTTATTCTCTTTAGAAAATTTAGCTTTACTGTTAAAAAAGTATAAATCAACTCTTTTAAATTTTGAGTCAATACAAAACCAACTCGCTAAAAAGACTATTGCTTATGATCAATTATATTTAGAATCCCAGCCCTTTTTAATATTAGAAAATGAACTTGGAGTAGATCATTTATATCTTGTTGACTTTTTAAGAAATGTTTACAAACACAAACCCCTGAATATGGAAATAAAAAAATATTTAGAAAATTGTTTAAGAAGAATAGATTTATTTGAAGATATAAGAAAGGAAAATAATCTTCTTAAATTAAAGGAAATACATTTTACAAGTGAGATCAATAATTTGGAAAAAGAATTACAAAATTATCAAAATCTGCAAACTGATTATATATATTGTAATCAAATATTGAAAGAAAAAGAAGAAACAATTGAAAATCTTACCATAGAAAATGAACAGATGTTTGAGCAAATGGACCAATTGAAAAAAGAACACGAGCAGTTCAAGAACGCTCTCATCATAGCTCAGGAATATAATATAGAGAGAAATAAATATATTGAAGATTTAGAAAATCAAATTAAATAAAATGTTTCTATGTGAAGAAACTCAATCTAAAATAAGTATAACATATAAAAAAGCTAAGATAAATAAAAAATATGGAACTGAAAAATGTAAGTTTATTTTTACAATATCGTCAAAAAGTATGTATCTGGATGTAATAAATTGGCCTAAGGATTTTTCATTTTTTATTTATAGTAATTGCGTAAAAGGAATGTATAGTGATGACTTCATTGAGTTATATATTCATCATCTTGAAAGTGGCATACGAAATGTATTTAGTTTTAAGCCTTTAAACTGTGACATGTTTGATATTTTTTTCCGAGATACATTTTACCGAACAAATAATTTTAAGGGTAATTTCATCGTCAAAGTTTTAAAAATCAAGGATGGATGTAAATATTGTAAACATAAATAAAATATGATTTTAAAAATATTATTATTTGTCTGTTTATTTATATTCCTCAAAAAAACATTAGAAGGGAGTACACACATTAATTTATCAAATTTTCCAAAAGGTACAGTACCTGAAATTGAAACAGATTGTAGATTTCAACCCAAAATATGTCCATTTCAAACTGATAAATGTGACTGCAAAGAGTATTGTAAAAGTGAAAATGCAAAACTATTTAAAAACAATAATTACTATTTTTGCTATATTCCCTATTATAATTCAGAATGTCATGAAAAATATGGAACTTACATTTTTAATGGGGGTTGGAAATGTCTTCCAAAATATCCTGGAGTATTTACAACCTCTGGTGATCAAATTATAGGAAAATATCAATATTCTAAAACTAATGAAATTGTAGGTAATATAGATTATAATGATCCCCTACTATATAATGTTGATTGTCAAGGATTGTATGATGAATATGGAAACAAACTTATTAAAGTAAATTTACATAGTGGAATATCATTTTGTGTAAAGGATTATTGCTTAAACAATATTTTAAACAATCCTGCTGAAGGTTATAACTATAATACAGGACAATGCATTTGCAATAATGGTACTCAAAATCTTGACATTATGGATAAAACTTCTCCTTGTGTAATTGTTAAAAATTCTAGTCATAAAGATTCACCAGTTAGAATAAATTGCTATAAAGAGACTTTTTATGTAAAAGATTTGTTAAAATATTTGATACCATGTGCTGATGAGAAGGATTATATTTCACTTAAAAATTTTAACATGAAACTGGTCAAAGTGTTTTCATAATATTGTAAAACTTTAATTAATAAAAATGATTTATTTTTGTAAAAAATGTAATTTATATTATAATTATAGAAATCTTAAGAATATAAAAATAAATAATAGAATATGTCTGATATGTTTATTTGAAATATTAGAAATAATTTACTGTGATGATGAAGTTTTTCTTGACATTAGATCAGATTTACTAAAACAACCTGTAATATGTGACAATGGATTTATTGATATAATTTATTATGTATAATAAAATGGAGTCATCAGTAAAAAATGATTTAATTGATACATACTTTTCTGATGTAAGGAGACGATTTCCTAGACGTCGTTATGTACTAAAAGGAATTAATGATTTAATGCAATGCGATTTAATGGATTTGAGTAAATATAAAGATTTTAACGATGGATATGTTTATGTTCTAACTGCAATCAATTGTTTTACTAAATTTGCATATGGTGAACCATTAAAAACAAAAACTGGGCAGGAAGTAACTAATGCCATGGATAAAATATTACAAAGAGTATTTCCAATGGTGAGAAATATTCAAGTAGATCATGGCGGGGAATTTTATAATGATAAATTTAAAGCTTTGATGAAAAAATATGGAATCAATATGTATTCTGTTTATTCGGAAATTAAAGCTTCATTTGTTGAACGTTTTCACAGGACTTTTAGAAAATTGCTTATAAAAGAAACATACAAAAAAAATTCACCTAAATGGATAGACTTTTTACAAGACATTTTAAATAGATACAATAATACTGTTCATAGTACAATAAAGCTAAAACCTGCAGAGGTTTCATTTTTTCATGAAAAATCTATTCTGAGACGATTAACTCCAAAACAGAAGAAAAAAAAGAAAAAACCCAAATTTCAAGTAGGAGATTATGTTCATATATCTAAATTGAAACATGTTTTTGAAAAGGGAACATTCAATTTTACACCTTTAGTATTTCAAATTACAAAGGTTGTATTAGAAGATGATCCAGTAACTTACAGACTTAAGGATACTGAAGGAAAGGGAGAACCTATAAAAGGAACATTTTATGAACAAGAACTAAGAAAGGCTGTCCATGGATTAACTTATGTTGTAGAGAAAGTAATTAAAAAGAAAAATATCCGGAAAAAACCTCATTTATATGTTAAATGGTTGGGTTTTGATGATGAAAAATGGAATTCTTGGATACCAAAAGAAAATGTTGTTCTTTAATTACGAATCCGATTTAAAAGTTTTAAAATTGAACCACCAGACTTACAACTAAAACAATGAAACACTCCAAGATTTAAATTTATATTCATGCTAGGATTTTTATCTTTGTGAAAAACACAACATGTTGTAAAAATATCATCATCAGTTTGAAAATATTTCTTTATCATAACCTTTCTCATGTTACTTGTTTTACCGAAATCTTTGACCTCTTCTTTTTTATTTCCTAGTTTACTCACTTTTTGTAATAAATTAAATTGTTGTCTGAAAGACTCGGGAAATTCAATATGTTTACCAATAAAAAGTGTACAATTTGATCGTTCAATATCTTTTTTATTCAAATAGAATCCATAGTATATGTTATTAATTTCTATAATTGTAATTAAATGTCGTAAAGACAAACTTTCCTTATTGTTATCAAATTTAATAACTATAGAGTCTTTATCATTAATAAATATCATGTTCAATAAAAACAACTCTCATATTTACAGCGTAATATATTCTATATATTTTTCAAATAAATAAAATAATGGGTTACAAATTAACAAGCATAATAAATAGAAATAGTAAAAGTAAAATTGAGAAGTAAATGATGTTGTTCCTGAACTTTTAGCAATGAAAGTATTATTGTCTTCATAAAAATGAACAAATGGCAAATAATCATTATGTTTTTTTAGGAATTTTCCACTGATGAACTGATAGTTGAATATAACTTCCCAATCCACTTGGTCTTTAAAGCGTTCAATAAAACTCTCAGATAAATTTTGATATTTACTTATTACTTCCCAACAGTTGTTAAAATTTGATGCCATTTCTATTAGAAACTCTTCAGAAAATTGTTGTCTTTGCAGTATATGAATCCAATTCACACGATGAAAATACATCCTTAACATTTCAACTGTAAAAAAATAATGTAAAGAAAGAATTTCCCAATCCATATATCTGTCAAATTTCTTAACAAACATATCAGTTAAAACCCCATCGGGGTATCTAGGTTCTTCTGATATTAAACTCCACATGGTCATATTAGTTGCATTCATGGTTAAACTGTGAGGATTGAGCATGAAAGCTTAACTTTTATGCAAACATTTCATCCAATTTCATAACCAATTTATGAAAATTAGAATTGAGAAAATATTGTCTAATTTTAACCCAATCAGTGCATATTAAAATATTAAAATTATCACTTAAAACTGGTAAATTGGATATTTCCACAATAGTAGTAGAATGTTCTGTAATTGGAAATTCTAAATTAATTATAAAATAATAGCATGAATAGTTTTTGTTATTTTTTGCAGTATATGTGTAACTTACATTTCCTAAAATTACAAGCATATCAGGATTTAAAAAAATGCCTGTTTCTTCATAAAACTCTCTTAAAGCACAATTGAGGGGAGTTTCATTCTTTTCTTTTACACCTTTTGGGAATTCAAATATAGGATTAAAATTAAAATACATACTAAATGCCATATCCATATTAGCATTTTTATAGGGAACAAGATTGTTATTCAATCTATTAGAAAGTGCATAGTTAATTCTTCTTAATACGAGAGTTTTTCTTGCATTTTTATCTATAAGTATTACTCCATATCTTTTAGATTTCATTTTTCTTTGAAATTATCTTGACTCAAGAATAATATCCGATGAACTTGAGGGATACACACATTATATTCATCAAAATATTTAAATAACAAATTACCAAAATTACATGTACATTTATTATCTTTGACAAAATCACAAAATTTTATTGTTTTTGAACAATCTTCTCCATAGTGTAAATAATCACAAACACATTTATATTCAATTTCTTTTTTTACTTTATCAAATAGAGTTATTAAATCACCAAAAATACAAATTGGTTTTATTTTATCACTATGAATTTGACATTGATTTTCCAAACAGACCCATGAAAAATCTTTATTGCAAATATTAGAACATTCCTTATTGTTTTTGCAATAAAACTTCTTTTTGAAACAATCTGAAAGTTCATATTTATGTTCACTATGTAGTAGTTTATCTAAAACTGATAAATTATTTTTTGTATTTGTATAAGTAGATTTTGTTGAGTGTTTTTTGGAATTAAAATATATAAATAGCAAAATAAATCCAACAGATGTAAATACAAATGTTTTATTGAAAATCATATTTTTATTATAATAAAAATAACCAATGATTACAACAATGTCACTATATATTATCATTTTCCTAGTAATTTCATTAGGGGCTGGTGTATATTATATATACACAAAATTTAAATCAAAGAAAAGTGGTGATGCAATTTTAGGAACTGCTAAGAATTCTGGAACAGTTAAGTCAAGTAACACTCCTTCAGCCCCAAATAATCCTTCCTCAACTACACCATCAGCCACAAGTAACACTCCCTCGACTACACCATCAGCCACAAGTAACACTCCCTCGACTACACCATCAGCCACAAGTAACACTCCTACAACAAACCCAACATCTACTCCAAGTAATCCTTCCTCGACTCCAAGTAAACCCACTACAACCAGTACACCTACATCTACACCAAAAACAGGTAGTCAAACTAACCCATAAATAAAAAAAATCTTATAAGGGAATTTCATATCTAATATATTTTTTTTATTTATAAAAAGAAATAAAAATGGTTGATATTATGTCTTTGGGTTTGGGAGCTGCAGTTGGTATTGTAATCGGTGTATTACTGTATATTATGTACAAAAAGTTTGTACCAAGTTAAACTAAAAAATTATAACAAGATTTTTACCAATAAAATACTTTTTTAATATCTATTAAATATAATAAATATTTTAAATCTTCTACATCTTCAAATAAAATATTTTGGTGAAATGGTTTGAATCTATCAATTATTGAGTGATTTGTTGTTAATGTTTTGTTTAATAACAATTCAATTCCTGTTATTAATTCCATTTTTATATTAAGATTTTAAAATCTTTAAAATTTCAAATGCCTTTAAAAAATATTTTTTATTACATTCCTTTTTTTTATATATACTTATGCTTTTCATTAAATCGTATAGTTCAAAAAATGTCTTAGTTAAACCAAGTTCATCATCTGAAAGACCAGAAATCCCAAATAACTTCCATAGTTCTTTTTCAATAAAATTAATATTTTTTTTGTTTTCATTATAATGTTCTACTTTTTTTAAATTGACCTTATCAAGCTCTTTACTAAATGCTTCTATTTTATTTTTTTTTGAATCTTTCCCTGTCAGCTTTTTTCTGCATAATAGATCTACTATCAAATTTGTCTTTTAAGTAAATATTATTAAAATCAGATTCATAATTAATAACATATATCCAATCGTAAAATTTTACGTTCATTTTTTATAATAAAAATGTTATCCGAGAGGTTTTATGGTCCTAATGCTGTTGCTGAAGGAGAAAAGTATGGACTAAATTTACTACTTGAAAATCCTCATCTTTTATACTGGATCCCAATATGTTATCATGTGGCTGATCATGAATTTCAAAATCCAAATGAAGCAGTATTTGAATACAATTTTGAGTTAAAAAAAGTTACAAAAAATACAATTTTTTCCAAATTTATAACAGAATTAGTATATTACTCTAATTTAAAAAATATTCCAATAAATTTTCACCCAAGTATTATTTCTTTTTTAATAACCGTTCTAATTTGGTATTTTATTTATTTTTAACTAATCTTGTAAAATTTTTCATATTGAAATCGATGATGTTCTATTCCTAATCGTTCACGATCATCCATTGGTTTACAATTGTCATGGAGGATACTATAAAATTTAAATAAAGAATTTTCTTTAGCATATATAATCGATTCAAAAGGTAATGTTAGTTGAAATGGTCTAGCAAAATCTTCTTCTTCATTGAATTTGAATAAACTTGAATAGTGATATCTACATATTGAACAGGGTAATAAAAGGTCTAAAAATCCTGTCATGCTACATAAAATTTCTTGGTATTCCTCCTTTAATTTTGATGTTTCCATTTTATCAACAACTAATGTAGTAAAATGAATAACCACCCAATATGAACTACCCCATATGGCTACTCCACTCAATTTATCACTGATAATTTCATAAAGTTTGGAACAAGGTAGAGCATCTGTTGATCTTTGAACAGAGTTGTTAGGAAAAAGTTTTGAAAGCTTATCGATGAATACAATTGAATCATCAACAGACATGTAATGTTCAACTGTAATTAATGGAAGTACTATATCCCTTGTAAGAGTTTTAACTGTTTTTAAATATTCTACATTTTTTTTAAATGTAGCATAATTAAGTTTTATCTCAATTCCAAGTACACAGTTAATTATCAATGTCAAAGTATCTAAGAGATAACTTTGATTTTGAAAAAGTTCTATTCTACTATTTTCAATAGCAGTTTCTTCAGTATTATATATTTTTGGTAAAATTCCAAAAACCAACCAATTATAAATTACAAATGGTAGGTAGATACCGGGATGATTTAAATGAAAATCTTCAAATTTAACAATATTTCTATATTTTACAAAAATGGATTCAGACATTTTTTATATATTTTTATTTACTTCTCGAACGTGATCGACTACGACTGCGACTTCTTGATCTACGGGAACGTGGTTTTTTCGGACATTTATTTTTAAGTTTAGTGAAAGATTTTGGTACCTTAGAATATTTCATATAACCAATAGTAGGTCGTTTTTTGTTTTTAATATTCATGCAAGTACATAAAGCAGTATGAGATTTTCTTGATTTTTTCATATCTTTATTTATAGTAAAAAAATTGTTAATTCTTAATTTAATGTCGTAATGTATTTAAAAATAAAAAATATGAATACATATCTTGAAGAATTGATCAGCAAAAATTTAAAATTTATAACCCCTCAAAGTATAGTAGATGAACTAATTCATGTAAATAAAATTTATGAATTGTATATTACTGAAGTTGATTATTATATATATTCTATAAACAATATAATAAGAGAATTAAATATATTTTATAAATATATATATAATCTCTGTTTACAAAATATCGATGGTTTTAAAATATTGTCTAATATAGGATATATTTTCATATTTATAAATCGTCATTTGGAAAATACTAAAAAGCTATGGTATTTCTATTTATTGAGATTAAAAACTTTTTTCAATACGTTTAATAAATATCTTTCACAAGTAATTTTGAAAATAAATTTAGATTGATCTAATCACCAAAATGGTGGTCATTTAGGTCAAATGACCAAAATGAGAGCCTATGTAACCTAAAATGACCTAAATTAGAGCCTTTTAAGAGCCCGTTGAGGTCACCTAAATTTATCTAAAATTTACCAGTTGATCCAAAACCTTTATTATTTCTTTCAGTCACATCTAACGACTCGACTTCTTTTAAATTTGGAAATGATGCTTTTTCACAAATTAACTGTACAAACCTTTGTCCTCTTTTAATGTGAATTAAATATGGCCCAGAATTTTTTAAAATTACAACTATATTACCCCTAAAGTCAGGATCTATTACCCCACCTAATATATGTAAACCCCACTTAGCAAGATGAGATCTTATTGCCAATCTCCCGTATGTTTTTGGTGGAAATTTAAACATCAAATCAGTTGGGATTCTTACAAGAGAATTAGGTGGTAATTCATAATCATCAGGACTGTATATATCAAATCCTACACTGTGCATACTACCTTTAAAGGGACTTTGAGCATTTTCACTGAGTTTCGTATACAGCAGAGACATTTGATTAACTAGATGTTCAGTTGCATCATTTGCCATATTTATGCCAAAATTAATAGAAATTTTAAATATAATATTAAAATTATTTATCAGGAAGATAATTCCAATCAATTGGTTTTTTCCCTTGACTTTTAAGAATTTCATTACACTTTGAAAAATGTCTACAACCGAAAAATCCTCTTGAAGCGGACAAAGGAGATGGGTGTGCAGCTTTTAACACAAAATGTTTATTTTTATCAATAAATTCAGCTTTTTCTTGAGCATGTGCACCCCAAAGCATAAATACAATTCCATTTCCATGACAGTTAATATATTTGATAATGGCATCGGTTAGTTCTTCCCATCCGTGATTTCTGTGAGAATTGGGATTTTTACATCTAACTGTGAGTACAGTATTTAATAATAGAACACCTTGTCTAGCCCAACCAACAAGATATCCATGATGAGGTTCTGTAAAATTACTTATATCATTTTTTAATTCTTTATAAATATTTACTGTACTAGGTGGTAATGAAACTCCGACAGGAACACTAAAACATAAACCATTTGCTTGTCCTGGATTGTAATAAGGATCTTGACCTAGGATAATCACTTTAACCTCATCACACTTGCATTCTCTGGTCCAAGCCCAAACATCTTCTGGTTTAGGATAAATTGGAATTTTTTTTAACCTCTCTTCTCTAATAAAAGTATTTAATTCTTTGAAATATGGTTTTGAAAATTCACTTTTTAAAATTTCAAACCATGATAAATCAATATTATGATGTAATATAGGATAAATCTTACTAAAATATACTAAATCTTGATTATTTTCAAACTCATTCAGTTTAAAAATTTTATTTTTTCCTCCAACATCATCTTCAGAAAAACTTCTTTTAATGCTATGAATGCCAAACCTTTCCTCTCCACTCATTCTGTTATTCTGGAAGAGTATTAAAAAATCAATCCTTTAAAAGGCCATAAATAATAAAATTTAAATATTTGCTAAGTAACTAAATTTAGTAAAATTATTAATGCAATGATAATAATTATAATTTTGTATATTAATTTAATGCTGCTCAAACTAGTATAAAAAATAACTGAAAATATGAAAATATATTTTAACAAACTAAACATAATATTTGACAAATTAGTAGAAAATTTGTTTGTGATAATACCAAGGACATCATACCAATGTAGTTGAACGCAAGTATAATTAAACTTTTTATTAGTTCGGTTTATGCAATTATTTTTACAATCGCCTGATATGCATGGTTCATTACAAAATTTATTATTAATCGAAGATTGTTTATCACTGTTTGAATTGCAACTACCAATTTTGCATAACAATTTATATTCGTTGTTTGGTAAGATTTGATAACGATAACAACCCGAAAGGTTTTCAGCTGCCTGAAATAAATAATTTCCCGCTGAGGCTACTGTTAAAGTAATTATTGATAACTTTATTTTATGTTTATTTATTAATTTTATAAAATTTTCAATTTTCTTTTTAAATTCAGAATTACTTTCTATTAGATGATTCAATTCTGCAGCATTGTTTGGTAAAGATTGTAAATTCAAATTTTCTAATACACTCGATTTAACAATAAAGTCTTGAACAATTAATGCTGAAGCTATTCCTTCAGTTTCAATTAACTCTTTTTGAAATAACTGGGTCTCTGCCTCTGATATATTTTTGTTTACAATTAATTTATTTATGGCATTGTTAAAATTATTATTATTTTCAATATCTTTAATAAATTCCTGAATACTTGACTGACTAAATTTCTTTTTTGATAAAATATCATGTAAATTTGGACTTAATATTTTCAATTCTGGAGAAGAAGACCCTTTAAGTGATTTTACCAATGCTTTAAGCATAATTTATTTTTCTATTTAGTAAATAATATTTTGTTTTGATATGATTGTATAAAATGAATAATTTCATCCCAGTTAAAACACATATAACAGACAGTCTAGTACTGGAACGTTCAAATAAGATTATTATTATAAAGTGAATTATAAAATACAAAAAGAAAATCTTTGATAACTGCATTTTTAATATGATAATATTAATAATAGAAACATATAATTCCAACAGCATGAACCCATCTTCTGCTTTAGACAATTACTTTGGTTCAAACCAAAATGAATTGAAAAATTGGTTGAAAAATCTTAAATACTCATATTGTATGGCAAATCATGATTTTCAACAAAATGGATTAGGATTAAAAATGATCGATTCAAAAGTGCACCTTATTCTTGTTGGGGTTAATTTATTTAATAGACATTTAGGAAACAATGTAATTATATATCCTTTTGATAAATCTAATATTATAAAAAATGAGGTTATAAAAGAAATTTTAATGACTCAATTACTATATGATGACCAACTTTGATACACTTGATATACTTGTAAAAAAATTGAATATCAAATTAAATGATGAAATTCCCAAAGTTGTTGAAATTATAAAAAATCAATATAATTTTACCAATTTACACCATAAAATTGAGGAAGTGGCACTTTTTTCAGATTCTTTAGATAATGTAAATTTAATAATAAATAGTAAAAAAATAAATACTCCGATACAAAAAAATTGTATTTATATAAATATAAATCCAATGACTTTATATTTATCTAATGAGTCAATAATAGTAAATATGATCAACAAACATATTTGGGTTGTATTTTTAAACATTTTTAAAAGTTTCTTTATTGACCTTTATTTGTGTATTAATAATATTAAAAAAATAACTTTGCAAGATAACTATGTGTGCAAACAATTTTACAAAAGAATAAAACATTTACCTATGGTGAAAGACATAGAAAAACAATAATTTATAAATAATTTTTATTTGCATATTTTAATATACAAATTCTAAACAATTTACATTTTACATAGTGTAAGATTAACAACTGTTTTTACAGTAGATAACAATTGTTTATAAACCTAAAACAAAAATGTTATCCTTTGATATAACATAATTCCAAAAACCTTAATGATTGGACTTTAAAGTTTTATAACTATGTTACATGTCAATTATTTTTTACTCACACATTCAGAGTCAATATTCTGTACATATTTTGTTACTTGCAAAAAAGTCTTCAACTTTAAAACATTTTCAAGAGCACAAACAAATCCATAGTATTGATGGTAGGAACAAAAGTTTGGATGTTTAGATGTCAGTTTTCTAAGTGATGGAATATCTTTCAAATCTTCAAATTTGACATTCTTAAATTGACTTTGAAGGAAGTGTTTTTTTTCTTCTCCTTTCACTAAAACTGTACTGGTTGATAGTAACTTTTTTAATTGATATTTTACAAAACTGAAGGGTGTTTCTCCTTTATTCCAATATATTCCATGAAAATATTTCATATTATAATTTGCTTGTCTTCTGTAAAATGGAGATAATCTTTTGAAATCGTAAGGAGACTTTACAAACCAATGTCTTAGAAATGAACTGTTATTAACATCCACAAGAGCAATTTCTTTCATGATAAAATTATTGTTATTATCTTTGAACCCTTGAAAATCAACAATATAAGTCTTCATGTTGGGATGTATATTAAAACTGAGACATAAAGTTGGGATGTATATATTTTATAGTAGTACATTTATATTTAAAATACACGTATTCTTTTAAATGATCCATTTTTAAAAAAAATTCTTTTTCTTAATCGTCGATAACGTCTAGGTGTTTCTAGAACCAGATTTTCAATTTTATTTTTATTTGCAATAGGTGTGCTTATATTTTCAATATTATTCTGAATATTATGTTCAGAGACACTCTTAATACTTTTGATATTTTGAACTGATTCTGTAAAATGATTGATATGTATATATTTTGGTATTCGAGGAACTTGCAGAGGAATAATACATTCAGTATCATCAAAAAGATATTTTTCCAAATCCTCCTTAGACAAAATTGTCCTAAGTTTAACCATTTTCTTTAAAATTAAACCAATTTTTTTTCTATAAGTAGTTGGATTGAATTTAACATTAATGATGGGTAAATTCAAAGATAATTGTTCACTGAAGTAACAAATAAATATTCCACTATCACAACATTCCGGATCCTGTTGAATTACAGGAACTTCGTCAAAAAGCTTCCAATTATTTTTTTTAAATACTACATTATTTTTATATGCCAAACATTCAAAGTAATTTCTTATTTCTAACACTATGTTTAGTCTTTTTTTGCCCATTGAATCCAAACATTGGATTATTTGTTTCCGTGGAAATACAGCTACAATAATCCAGTGTTTTTCAATAGGTAAGTGAATTGGAATTAAAACTAAATCTTTTTTAAACAGATTTTGATTTTTATTCCATTTTGTTACACTTTCAAAACCATCTTTATTGAACTTTAAATAGAAAAATGTATCAAAAGCCCAAATCTTTAAAAAACTGGGTATTAAGAAACTCCTTCGTTCTAATAATCGCAAGTATGCAGAAATAATTTCATCATTAACTAATATTTTACCATTGAGTAAATTTAAAATTGAGGATTCAGAAATGTCCAAGCAATTTCTTATACCTTCCATTCTAATATCACTAACCTTCAATCAAATGGTGTATTTGATCACTTACTGTTGAATATTGAATTCTAAAAATGTTACTACTATATAAATAGGTTAAAAAATAAATTAAGAATCTTAAATAAAATAACAAATACAATTTTAATTGAAGATATTTTAAATAGTAATTTTTGTGGTTCTAAATTAAAATATAAAATAAAGAGTAGAAACATATTACTGGAGATATATATTTAAAAGAATAGAAAAACATAATAAAACTCAATAGGGTTTAAAAACCAATCTTCTATGCATAGAATTTATTTTCATATATAAAGTGTTTTTACAGTAAACAAAATCATAAAGAGTGAACTTTATACATTTTTTGGGGGCAACAGACCCAGAAAAGTTAGATTTCTATATTTTAAAATTTTACAACTTTGATACAACTTTTACAACATTTTTCTATTATTGTTGTTTGAAATACATAGAGGCAACTAAATAACCATAACCGGCTTATATACACCAATAAAGAACCATAAATGTTTCAACAAAAGAAAATGTTAATAAAAGTAATCTCAAATTTATGAATTTATTATCTTTTTAAATTAACTATTATATAATAAAAAATAAATTAATTATTTGAATATGTATATATTTTAATAATAAAAATGTTAAAAATATTATTGTCAGATATATTACAAAACATAATTTTCTCTATTGTGTTGTGGTGTCAATATCATAAGAAATTAGTAGAAATATTTACAATTATTAATTCAAATGTAACTGACTTTAAAAAATATCTTAAAGATAATATTAGTAATGAAAATTATTTTACTTACGAAAATAGATATAATTTAGAATATTTATTAGTTATTGTTACTATAATATATAATGGTACTGAATGTATGATTAAATATGAAAATAAACTTTTAAAATACATATTAACATTAATGAACAATATTAACCAAATTCCTCAAAATATAACAGGAATTAAATTTACATATAAACCTGAAAGGTGTAAGGCTCTTTTTGAAATATTAAGTAACTGTCAAGATATAAATCACACTATATTGAAATATTAATCCTTAACAATTTCAGACACATTACTTAATAAGTATGACAATTAAATGGTAAACCAGTTTAAAAAAGTTAAAGGGCAAAAAGACTAATCTTGTGCTTCTCGAGCAATTTCATCAATTTCGAGATATTTGGTATGCCAATTTGACCTGTATCTACATACTTTTAAATAATGTTTACAAAAGCCGGCAAAATAAGAGTTACAATGCCTGCAGCCGGTCAGGTTGTAGAGTTGGAATTCCACACATCGTTCAGGGCAACAAGTATACATATGCCCTCTGATCTGGTAAACATGAAAGGTTTTCAATTGTGGTTTTGGCTTCTCCCAAGACTTGCACTTACACATGCATTGTCCAAAAGCATCACATTTTCTACAAGCCAGTCCATCCACCACATCAATGTCATTTGGCCATGAAAAACATTTCCGTTCGCAACAATAGTTGAGTTTATTTTCCATGTTTGTTATATTGCTGCGGGAAAGTCTCACAATGAAACTGTACCCGGTAAGAAAGGGTTTTATATACCCCTCTTTTTAAATTTCAAAATTACCTATTATAATTTGTTTAACATGCCACAGTATTAATATTCAATTTTTGAATTAAATATTTGAATATGTATATATTATTAATAATAAGAATGTCAAACATATTATTATCAAATATATTACATAAACCATATTTTGTGGTGTCAATATCATAAGAAATTAGTAGAAATATTTACAATTATTAATTTAAATGTAAGTAATTTTAAAAAATATTTAAAGATAATATTGGTAATAAAAATTATTTTACTTATGAAAATAGATATAATTTAGAATATTTATTAGTTATTGTTACTATAATATATAATGGTACTGAATGTATGATTAAATATGAAAATAAACTTTTAAAATACATATTAACATTAATGAACAATATTAACCAAATTCCTCATAATTAAATTTACTTATAAACCTGAAAGGTGTAAGGCTCTTTTTGAGATATTAAGTAACTGTCAAGATACACTATATTAAAATATTAATCTAAGATATCAATCTCTTCATCTTCATAATAAGTAACAATTTCAGAAACATTGCTCAATAAATATGACGATTGAACAGTACACCAAACCTTTATAGTATCATTCAAAATATTGTCGTCTTTGATATATACACCAGTAATAACAATATTTAATAAACCAGATAATTTATTTAGGTAGAGTAGATAAATATTTTCATCCGGATGAACCTTTGGATGTGTTATTGTAAATTTCTTTTCATTTTGTTCTTCTTGATTATACATAATATATTTACCAGTTGTTTCATCACTGTAGAATTTAATTTTATTAAAATCATTATTGTTATATACAAAATTATTATACAAACAAGGAACCAACCCCGAATTGGGTTTTTTATATGTCAATTCAGTGGAATACATTTCTTCAAATAACGTCCTTGCCTGAGAACATTTCAAATGTATACTCTGATATTTTGTATTATCTCGATTTCCTGAACAAGTAGTTATACCACCCAATCTAAGGATTAATTTACAATCTTCAGTAAAAATTTCCTTTTTTAAAATATCATACAGACTGGATTTAATCTTTTTTATCAATGTAGTTTTCAAATTTTCATTTACAATGTCAGCATGACCTCTAAAATTACATTTAACTATATCAGAAGTTTCAGCTCCATATGACTTTTCAAAAAACGACATATTTTCAACATAAATACCATTAATGGAACAACTATTGTATGGTTGAAGTCCATAAATAATTCCATTTTTACAA
Source organism: Neoaliturus tenellus (assembly GCA_030545055.2). Lineage (NCBI taxonomy): Eukaryota > Metazoa > Arthropoda > Insecta > Hemiptera > Cicadellidae > Neoaliturus > Neoaliturus tenellus. The sequence goes on along the minus strand of CM061531.1, from coordinate 105,608,288 downwards.
TTAGTCGATGGTCTACTATTAAACTTAAACAAACGTCCAGACACATCATTAGCTAGTATCTCTTGATACTCATAACCAGAATAGGAGAGTGACATTTTATGGAGTTGAAATGGAAGTGTTCTGCTATATATACATCGAATAAATAAATTTTAATATAATTAAAAATTTAACAAATATGAATAAATGTATCAAATATTCACAAAGAGTAGCAATATGTAATCAAATTATATATTTAAAAAACACTAATCATTATTATTTTAAAGATGTAACTATTTTAAAAAAACCATGGGATTATAAGGAATATGATGGACCTCCTACAACCAGTTTCTTGGAAACATATCCTAATGATTATAGTTTTTCATATGATGAAAATGCTTGTATGAATTTATCGGCATTTTGTGTAGAAGGTGTTGTAAAAACACACTGTTAATTTCCTGAATTAGATGGTAATGTAGTATGTAAATCAAACTTTAATAACAATACTTATGTAGACTATTGTCAAAATAATTGTTTTCAGGCAAATTTACCGGTAGACGTATATTTTGATAAGAGTTTAAAATCTTGTAGATTAATTAATTTAGCTAAGAAAATATTTTGCCTAAAGCCAAGTAATGATAAATCTATACCCCCTTTACTTTGGAATCAAAATTTAAATAAATGTTTTATGTCGAATGAATACTGTCAATATTTTGGTTTAGCCTTTAATGCAAATAGTAATGAGTGTTACCTTCCAGAAGTGCAAAATATTTTTGAAAAATATATTTTCGGAAAAACTTTAACTCGTACATTTCTTCACCCCAGTTTAATATTTAATCATAAAATAACTGATGGTATAATTTCTCCCTATACTTGTAATAAGAAAAATGTAGAAAATAAATCTTCTAAATTTTTAAAAGAATTAACTGAATTTACAAAAGAATCCTTAGAAGGAATAATACCTGAAGTAACTATCCATATTACCAACTTATCTCTTAAATATCTCTACAAATTTACCAAGAATTTGGAACAGCACATATCAAAGAGTGTAATCTTATTGGAAATAAATAATATTGTTTCTGATGTTTTATTGTTAAATTCTATAAAAGTGTTAAATATGTGTGCAAAAGTTGCTAGCAATTGGGAATTATTTATTATATATTTCATTGGCACTGCATTAGATGTTTTTGATACATTAAAGTTAAATAAAGCCTTAACATCCTTAGATTTTAATCAATTGATGACTAATTTTGATACGAATTTCAATAATAAAATAAAATTTCAAACGATAACACCTGAATTACTTCTAGATTTAGAAGTAATGCAGCTGAAATTAAAAAAAAAAGTTTCTGCTGCTTATGAATTAAAATATGGTGGATTACAAAACCTTTTTAATGTGATAAAATGTTATATGAAAGATTCACTAAATGATCATTTATCATATCATGAAATATTTTCAAATGTTAAAAATCAAAATTTAAAAACATTTAAATACACATTTATAGCTTCAATTCTATTGATTCCAGTAATAAATATTTCTCTCTTACCTATTGCTGTTATTTTAATCATACTTATAGCTTTTTTCTTAACAAAAACAATATAAAACAGGGTATTTGAGTTAATATTGAAGAAATTCTTATAAAATAACACATTTCATTTTTATTTTTTAGTATTCAAATGCAATCCAGTTTTAGTTTATTTTTAACCATCTATATGGTTTTTTGCAATATGATACTAATGGAAGGAGATGATCTTGTCATCCAAATGATTTTTTGAATAGATGAAGCTAAAAATCTTCAATAGGATCAGAAGACCAATCAGATCTGTATTTGCATTCGTCAATGTAACACTTACAGAATCCATCATCACTATGTACAATGCAGCGTGTACAGTTGGTAAGATTACTCAAATAAAATTTTACACATCTATGAGGACAGCATGTGTAAAAAGACCTAGATTTGTACACTTTAAAAGTTTGTAATTCCAGTGGTGGTAACTGTTTTGTTTTACACTTACAATAACAAGTTCCAAAATGTTCGCACTTTCTACAAGCTAATCCATCTACCTGCCATTGTGGTAAAATGAAACATTGTTGTTCACAACAGTAGCGATTTTTTGTTTCACTATTTTTCTTGTCCATGTTGCTGGCGTTGAGCTATATGACGAAATGAAAGTGTGAACTTATATGTTGTATTTATAGTTCCCACAAAATATTTACTTTATTTGTAAAATTTATAAACATATTTAGTATTAACAATAAAAAAATAAATGTTAAAAAATAATATATTTGGGTCTGTATTTTTTAAAAATTATAGATTAAATGAGTTGATCCAAATTAAATTTTCAAATCAAATAAAAGGTAAATGTCCAGTTTGTTATGAAAATAAGAGTTTAACACATTACCAATGTGGACATGTCATTTGTCATGGATGTTTTAGCAAAATTGATACTAAATGTAGTCTGTGTAGAAAAAATAGTTTGGTTTATTTATTGTAATTTTTTATCTGTGTCGTTTATTTGGAGAGGGTGGAGTATCTGGGGATGGAGATCGCTGTCTTTTTATAGGTAATGTAACCCCAATTCTTTTGTTTACAATAGCTTCATTATACTGGTCATTTAATTCATTATATTTATCCAACAAATTTTTATAATCCTTATCCAATCCATTGAAATTTTGTTTTAATTTTTCAATTTCTGTTTTATATTCAATTTCTTTAGTTTGTAGTTCATAATTTTTATCTTTCAAAGTGTTGTTTTCATCTAATAACAATTGATTTGATTTTTTAAGCTCATTGTTAATTATTACCTGATTAGAATTTTGCTCTTGACATTCATGTAATTGTTGTGTTAAAGAAACATTTTCTTCTTTAATATTTTTATTTTCTAATGATAGAGAATTATAAGTTTTAATTTTATTTAAAATTTCATTCATTACAGTTTCATTTAACTGTCCATTATTTTCTAATAATTTTGTTAAGAAATTTATAAAAGATTCATAGTTAATGTTTGGATACAAGATATTTAATTTTGTTAGTAAATTATCATTAAGAAGTTTAATTTTTTCATTAAAAGTACTACCTGTTACATTTTCAAGATTGCTTTGACATTCTTTAAATGAAATTATGAATGTTGTAATTTCCATTAGAGAGAATTCTCCGGTAAAATCTTTGTTAAACTCATTGTGTAATGTCAACAATTGACTTTGAAACTCTTTAAAATTCGTCACACCACCTATATTAAACATTTCATTTACTATATTATTAATTTCTGATAATGTGTTTACCCCAAATATAGTAACTAAAGATTTTGCTTCTTCTAATACATTCATTATAGTGTTGTTAAAAGTATCATAATAAACTGAAAATGTTTGATTTATTAAAATAACACTTTGAAGTCCACAATAGTTAAATAGAAATTCAATTTGTTTTGAAGCTTGTATAATATTCAATGATCCAAACTTTTCTAGAAATTTTTCAAGTGTTTCTATTTCTTGGGATCCTATTAAAGTCCATGTATCCAATTGAAACTTTAAAAGAATATCATTATTTTTTTCAACATTTATATAGCTTTGAATGGATTGAAAACAAGCCCACTCATTATATACATCAATTTGTGGTAAATTATTTAAGTTTGAAACGAAATATATTCTTGAATATAAATTTATCAGCTGTTCTGCTGTTAAATTACTTATATCATGTAATCTATAAGTTGTTAGCAAATTTTTAAGTGTTGTAACAATTTCATAATCCTTTTCAAATTGTAATAGTTTGTCCAAAGTGTTTATTTTAAATGTTTCATAAATATTTTTTACAATTAATACAAGTTCGTTGAATTTAACCACTCCTAATAAATCACATATAGATTTCGTTTTTGAGTTCAATTCATCGACATACTGTTTAAAATTTTCATATTCAATTGAAAACAATTTACCAACACTTTTAAGAATCTCCACATTATTATTAAATGTTATGCTAAACTCTTCGTATTCAGAAATGTTAGCTTCAGCTTCAAGATCTGTAAAAGTTTTTAATATTTTCAATTTTTCTTCACAATCTGATTCCTGTGGTATGTCAATTTCCATACCAAATGATTCTTGCAAAGTTAAAAGTTTATGCAAGATTTTAAATAATATTTTTTCATTTGATAGTTTGGTTAGAATTGGAGAAGTTTCATGATATTTTTGTAAAGCAAAAATTGTATTTTTAATTTTCTGTGGAAATTTTACATCATTTAGACAATCTTGTAACTCTTGAGTATAATTTGGCCATGTTAAGTAGTCTTGTTTATTATTTAGTTTATAAAATATAGCATCAGTAACAATAGTAAATGAAGTGTGTGGTGTTTCTCCCAGATAAAGACTATTGAAAAAATCCTGTAAAAACTTACTAAATACATATTTTGCCTTATTATTTTGTTTATCCAAAACCATTTTAATTATTAAAGACTCAGTGGTTTGATGCATTTTTATTTAAGATTATACGAAATAAAATATTTGGTAAAATCGCCATTGCCCCCTTTGTAAAAAGCCCTGACACCTCGTCACGGAAGGGGTTGGCTCAGCTGAGAGAGGCTGAAGCAGCGTTGCCAATTCGAGGGTAATTACCCTTTTTTAAGGATATTTTAGACCTTCGAGGATAATCTTTTTGAAGATAAAAGGATAATTTTACTAAAATTGAAAAGTTTGACTCAAATAAGATCCAGAGTAAATTTAATATTACATGAAAAATTTCCTTACATTTACCTCTCAACCTGTCTAAACTTACTTTAGTCCACTATGTTTGAATGTATTACAATAATTTTACATTATTAATAGGTTTTTTGTGCAATTTATTGCTAATTTGAGGATATTTGAGAGTAATTTTGGCAAGGACTAAGAGTAATTTGATGAAATGTGATTGGCAACGCTGTAAGAGACGCTTCATCAGCTTTTATTCAGGGTCTTAACCTAATTAAAACTACGTGACGATAAGGCACTTACCAAACCTTGTTTAAATCTAACTTAACCTATTTAAAACTAACTTATCTAAAAAAGGGTGAGAGTTAGGAGGGGATTAGCCAAAGGCTGGACAATTTGACGGGATGTGGGAAAAAAGGCATATGTTTTACACATACAATTGAGGCGGAAAAAGGAAAAGGCTAGGGCACTGCCCTTGGACAAGGCTTAGGAATGAGAAATTATAACTAATATATAGCTTAAAACTACGTGACGATAAGGCACTTACCAAACCTTGTTTATAACTAACTTAACCTAATTAAAACTATGTGATGACAAGACAGTTAGCAAACCTTGTTTGAAACTAAAATACTATGTGACTCACAAAACCCTATTTAAAACTAACTTATCTAAAAAAGGGTGAGAGTTAGGAGGGGATTAGCCAATGCCGTAGATTGTAAAGCCGCTACGTCAAAGGCTGGACAATTTGACGGGATGTGGGAAAAAAGGCATATGTTTTACACATACAATTGAGGCGGAAAAAGGAAAAGGCTAGGGCACTGCCCTTGGACAAGGCTTAGGAATGAGAAATTATAACTAATGACCTTCGTCTCGGACGTTGACACCGTAGGGTTTCTCTAAGACCTTGGTCATTTTTAACTTAAAACTACGTGACGATAAGGCACTTACCAAACCTTGTTTAAAGCTACCTGAAAGCTAAACCTATGTGAGTCACCAAACCTAAGCTAAACTTTTCTAACTTCTCTAAAAAGAATGAGAGTTAGTTAAAAATTTTAAGAAATTTCATTGGTTTTTAACAGCCAAGGCCAGTCGTATGTAAATGTAAAGTCTCATCTGGGCAGATGATACCATGGCTTTGGTAGGTACTTAGCCCCGTTCCTATTCACAGTGAATTGTACTGGGGACTGTTTTCCCACTATGGGGCTCCATGCAAGCATGTAGCCCACACCTCAGCTACCCGATACATCTAAAAACTTTGCTGGAGACAGGTACTTAGTCCCGTTCCTGTCCATAATGATGGCCAGTCATTAAGTGTACTAGGGACTATTTTCCCACCATGGGGCCTTATGCAAGCATGCAGCCCACGCCTCCAGCTTGGTAGATAGATGTTTATTGTCAAACATGCAAAAGTTCTGTCACGTGACCTGAGGCAGGTACTAAGCGCCGTTCCCGTCCATAATGAAGTGTACTAAGGACTTTTTCCCACCATGGGGCTCCGTGCAAGCACGAAACCCACGCCTCTGCTTGAAGCAGAGACAGGTACTAGGTCCTGTTCCTGTCCATCATTAAGTGTACTAGGCACTGTTTCCCACACCTCAAGTTCGTTTACAGTAACCGCATGGTTTTATCTTTGGTTCTGTCACGTGACCTGAGGCAGGTACTAAGCGCCGTTCCCGTCCATAATGAAGTGTACTAAGGACTTTTTCCCACCATGGGGCTCCGTGCAAGCACGAAACCCACGCCTCTGCTTGAAGCAGAGACAGGTACTAGGTCCTGTTCCTGTCCATCATTAAGTGTACTAGGCACTGTTTCCCACCATGGGGCTATGTGCAAGCACGTAGCCCACACCTCAAGTTCGTTTACAGTAACCGCATGGTTTTATCTTTGGTTCTGTCACGTGACCTGAGGCAGGTACTAAGCGCCGTTCCCGTCCATAATGAAGTGTACTAAGGACTTTTTCCCACCATGGGGCTCCGTGCAAGCACGAAACCCACGCCTCTGCTTGAAGCAGAGACAGGTACTAGGTCCTGTTCCTGTCCATCATTAAGTGTACTAGGCACTGTTTCCCACCATGGGGCTATGTGCAAGCACGTAGCCCACACCTCAAGTTCGTTTACAGTAACCGCATGGTTTTATCTTTGGTTCTGTCACGTGACCTGAGGCAGGTACTAAGCGCCATTCCTTGCCATAATGAAGTGTACTAAGGACTTTTTCCCACCATGGGGCTCCGTGCAAGCACGAAACCCACGCCTCTGCTTGAAGCAGAGACAGGTACTAGGTCCTGTTCCTGTCCATCATTAAGTGTACTAGGCACTGTTTCCCACACCTCAAGTTCGTTTACAGTAACCGTATGGTTTTATCTGCCAGACAGACCACAAATACATGACGACAGTCACAATGACTATTAAACCTTTGATTGACCTATCAATAAACCCTAACTAAACTGGCCTAACCACTCGTTTAAAACTAACTTATCTAAAAAAATTTAGGTTAAGAAAAGAGTAAAATTAAAATGACCGCATGAGAGCTGTATGCAACTCGCCACAGGGGACGAGAAGCGGGCTCGCGGTAATGCTGTGGGTCGGGAGCAAGCCCGAGAATCGCCATTGCCCCCTTTGTAAAAAGCCCTGGCACCTCGTCACGGAAGGGGTTGGCTCAGCTGAGAGAGGTGGTCAAGTTGCACATCATCAGCTTTTATCCAGGGTACAGTCAGGGACAAAATGTCCATGACTGCTGTAATGGAATGAAAAAAAAACAAAATCTTTTTAGAAGTAATTTATTCTTTGAAAATAATATTTACAAATATTGTACAAACTTTACAAAACATGTCATACTTGTAGTATTTTTCCCTAATCAATCTTGTTATTTCTTGTCTTGATTTTGACTTTGTAATCTTCATATCCATTTCTTTTATATTGTTTGGATGTACCACATTAAGAATCAAAAACTTTGGGCGTTGAAGTTGCTTCAGAGATTCACAAACACACATGTAGGAATTCAGTCCAAGACACAAAATAGGAATAGGTTCTTCAAAAGTATTTCTTGTTGCGAAGGTGATCATTTTTAAAATATGTGTAATTACTTTGTTGAATTCTTTTATCAATTGGTTGGTCAGTGTTTTTTCATAGCTTGCAATCATTGGAGTCCGAAGAAAAATAACATTGGAGTCTTTTTGAATTGATTCTAACTTGTCCAGCATTTCGAATTTCAAAGCACTATTATCATTTTCTGTTTGGTTTCCAGTTGAGATGTATATTTTCTTAGACTTTAATTTAATAATAGGAATCACACCAACAATTATCCCTTTGACATGTTCAGGCCGTGTTTTGTATAATTCTGAATAAAAGATTTGCTTAACTTCATCATAAAAGTTTGGACGGTAATCATTAGTGATTTCTTGCACTCTTTTCAGGTATTTTACGATAACTTCTTCCATGGTGGCTTAAAGATGAACTGAAATCCCGGGCTTCTAACCTCATTTTATAGGTTGTCAATGAATTTCAATGAATGGAAATTTCATTTTATTTCTGCATAAAGGGCAAGTACTTTTCTGTTTAAACCATTCTGAAATGCAATTTTTACAAAATGAATGCAAACATGCAATCAAAGTGATGGTGTCATTGGTAGAGCTAAGACATATAGTACAATTAATCTCTGCATTTGATTTCGAATACTCCTTTGGAAGACTGTTTTTTACATAGTCTGAAATGTTGTGTTGTGATATGTAAATTTTAAAATCGATTTTGTTGCAAAATTTTATCAAATCATCATCACACAAATTCTGATACTTTGATACAGTCCGCCAACATAAGATGTCCTTAAAATTCTCAAGCAGTAGAGAATCCAATTTTTGAAATCGACTGATGAGGAGGCCAAAATGCTTTTTTACTGCTTCTGAAGTTATTTCCAAAATAGTATAAATGTAAATCATTTGATTAGGTGATAGAGTTTGATATTGTATCAGAAACGGCCATAAAATTTGTTGGAAAGTTTCGAATCTACTTAACATGAATGAAATGAAATTTTCACTCAGCTTCTGATTAAAAATGAGTATGTAAGGATCAATTTTACGACAAAATTGTATTACAAGCCATTCGGGTACTTTTTGATGACATAGAAGTTTATTCCAGTTTATTCTTTCGCAGAACATAACTAAAATTACTTCTGAAAGAGTTTGATATTTTATCAGTAAATCAAAGTCCAATTTACTACAAAAAGTAATAATATTCTCTGTAGTCAACTGTTGATGTTTTGATATTTCATGAAAATCCAAAACTTCTTCGAATTGTAGCATGAAACTTTGAGTAAATTGTTCATTTCTGTACAAAGTTTTCCATGCATTCTGGGGAAACTGTACCAATTTCTCTTTCAAAATATCGATTTTGTTTTGCAAAAGGACTTGCGAACTTTTATCTGAGAGTTCATTTTCCAAAGCCAAGTACAATTTATAAAAATCTGTAATATTTCCAACTCTGTCAAAAAAATCTTGAATTTCCTCAATAGATGTTAATGTTTTAGTAATTTGCCAGATAATTTTCTTCCTAGAAATTGACGTAAATGTTTGAATATTTTTCCTTCTACAAATAATTTTTAACTCATTTAATGACAATCTTTCCCCCATGTTAACTTTTAACTTACCCAATAAAGTGGAGATAAGTATTCACAACTTGTAACACACCATACAAATGTTTAGTTTCAACTGACTGGATATTGTTGATATCCTGGTATTTGTAGGAAATTCAGTTTTAAAAATTACTTATTTAGAAAGTTTGAAATTTCTATGTGAATATATGAAAATACTGTTCTATTTCTTATTCATGTCCACTACATTTGGTCAGTGAAATAAAAGTAGAATAGTGGTTGAGGTTAAATGTGATAAAGTTTCTTCCGGTTGAAATTCCTTTTTTGAAAACATAGTCAAACAAGTTTTATATAAAAAATATATTAAATATACTATAATACAGATAAATATTAATGGAAACTCTAAGATTGATATTATTATTTCTTTCATACTTTGCTAAATCTATATTTAGAACTTTAAAGTAATATTTGAAAAATTAAATATTTGAAATTTAATTTAAATATTTTGCTAAAACTAATAATTTACTTTAAAAAACACTAGAGCCTTGCATGCTAACACATCACATCAGAATTAAAACTACACTAACCTAATAACTTCGATGTTTGTCTAGTCATATATTGTTACATTTCAAATATTATTTTAAAATTGTATTTTGAATTTGTCCAAATACTATTTGTAAATTCTAAATTTCCGAACGTGGCATATTTTTAAAATTAAAAATTCTCAAACATTCAACCTTATATCGGCTGTAAACAGCTTAAATTAGTCAGTTGTAAAAGAAACTTTCTTGTTAGTTAACTAATTCTGTATAGTGTTTGTGATTGACGAATTAAATAAGAAATTTTTTAAGTTAACTTTTTAAATTTACACTTTCAGAATTTAACTTTGAAATAAACTGCAAAAGTAAACTCATTTAAAAATCGAAGTACCAGTTTCTAAATTGGAATTTAAAATTCTCAATTCGCAATTAATGAATTTTAAAATTGGAAAATTTTAAAATTTTATAATTATTTACTTCAAGAAAACATGTTAACCACATGAAAAATTAAACTACACTGACTTAATAACCTCGATGTTTGTCTATTCATTGCATTGTTACATTTCAAATACTATTTTAAAATTTTATTCTAAATTTGTCCAAATACTATTTGTAAATTCTAAATTTCCGAATGTAAAATATTTTTAAAATTAAAAATTCTCAAACACTCAACCTTATATCGGCTGTAAACAGCTTAAATTAGTCAGTTGTAAAAGAAACTTTCTTGTTAGTTAACTAATTATGTAGTGTTTGTGATTAACGAATTTAATGAGAAATTTTTTAAGTTTAAATCTTAATTGAACATTTTAAATTTACACTTTCAGAATTTAACTTTCAAATAAACTGCAAAGTCATTTGAAAATCAAAGTAACAATTTGTTAATGGCATTTTAAAATTTCTATCAAATGTCGTTTATTGTTTTGTTTATTCAGCAATAATTACTTCTGACAACACTGCACAGATTGTACTGTCTTTATGTATTATTACCTAACCAGTTAATTGAGGTTTGGGGAGAGACTCCACAGCACACAAAGGAAGATTCATTGGTAAGTAACTTTTCTATTTTAAAATTACATAAAATATTGTTGAAATTTGTGCACATTACTTTCATTAATTTATGGCTTAACAATAGAAATCTTACGTATACATTCTTATTGTAAATTTCTTTCAGTTTACACTACTGGTCCAAAACAGTAATTTTCACTCTCCTTTGGTCTAGTTTTCTCAATATTCCACTACTCAGGTTAAAATTTTACATTACTATGCCATTTTTTATTCATTGGTCCAGGACCGGAAATTTTGCACTACTATCCCTAAATCAAAATATATTGATTTGTTATTTCATTGTTTTACATTTTTTAACATTTTAGAATAAATTAAAGACTATAACAAAAATTATTTAACTTTTATTGAGATTAATCTAATGTAATCTCTAAAATTATGTTATACAGTATAATTAATTATTTATTTTTTGTTTGAAGATTATTTACTCCTAAACCAAATTGAATATTTTAAATGTACAATGCCCACAATTTACCAATGCAGAGATACTTGTTAATTGAAGGCACCAAGAAATGTTTTTGCTATGCAACAAAAATGCCACAATTCTCAGATAATTATTGTACTATACAATAATTTAGCCCATAATTTATGAATTTTTCTGTTATGAATATGTCTTATATGATAACTACATGAAAGTTAAAACGAAACTAACCGAATATCAACGGCATTTGTATAGTCAGTAAATTTCAAATACTATTTTAAAATTGTATTTTGAATTTGTCCAAATATAATTTGTAAATTCTGGATTTACAAATGTAATACAATTTTAAAGTTAAAAATTCTCAAACACTTAACTATATATTAACTGTGAAAAGCTTAAATTATTCAGTTGTAAACTAATCATTCTTTGTATCTTAATTGTTAGTGAATTGAATTTGTATAGCATTCGTGATTGACATTTTTAGATTGTACTTTGAATTTATCAAAATGCAATTTCTTAGTTCTGGATTTGCAATTGTAAAAGTTTGCAATCTTAGAGTAGGTTTTTAATTTTTATAGAAAGGTTTTTTTTTTGTTATATAATCAGCAAACTTTTACACTATGTAAACTCTCATCAAATCTGTAATGTTAGTTCTACACACACAACATTTATCTAATAAGATTCCACATGGAACACAGGTCACACAATGTTGACATGGTAGAAATACTAAATATTTATCTCTTGTCCGACAAATAATACATTCTAAAATATTTGGATACCCTATTTCTAATTTAACATCTCTTAAACTAGTAGGATTGGTATCTTTTATCAAGTTACAAGCGTGACAAATATTATAGTTTTTAGTTTTTAAAGTAAAATCTAATATTCTCACTAGGTTTATGTATGGACAATCTTTTAATTTAAAGTAATGTTCTGTCCATGGATCTCCTTTACAGTTTTCCCAGTTATTAAGTCCTCCTCCGCAACAAAAACATAAGACTTCATCATCTGGACCTAGATAGTAAAAACCCGCTTTAGCTAAAGTTTCTTTGTTGTTTACTATATATGGATAATTAGTTTTATCTACATAGTCAAAAGTTTTTAACCTATCTTCAAACTGCCCCATGTTTTTATCTACAACTGTATACTTGGATACAATCATGTTGATTAGAATGAGTTGACAACTAAAATGAAATTTATATTATTACCAAAATTTTTTAAACATTTATAAAATTTAACTAGTGAAATACAAATTCAGATAAATAGTGGTTAGTATTTAAACATTGGTTTATTGTTTTATGTTATTATAAATGGTTTAATTTATTTAAATTTAATTTAAATTTCCCACCACATAGTATTTCACATATGCATTTATTAATCCAGTTAAAAAATCACATAGTTTGTTTTATATGCAGGTCATATCCATGCCAAACTTACTACTTTAAAACTTTTTAATTTGCCGGTTGATTTTAAAATTAGATAGCTTAAATAAAGAACTATATTAAAATTATTCATAAATAAGTATTTGAAAAATTTGAACTATTTTTTAAAACTGCAAAAACTTACCTAGAATTCAAGAAACACTACATCCTAACCACATGAAAAATTAAACTACACTAACCTGATAACTTCGATGTTTGTCTAGTCATTGCATTGTTAAATTTCAAATACTATTTTAAAATTTTATTTTAAATTTGTACAAATACTATTTGTAAATTCAAAATTTCCAAATGTAACATATTTTTTAAAATTAAAAATTCTCAAACATTCAACCTTATATTGGCTGTAAACAGCTTAAATTAGTCAGTTGTCAAATGTATCTTATTTGTTAGTTAACTGATTCTGTATAGTTTTTTTGATTGACGAATTTAATGAGAATTTTTTTAAGTTTAACTCTTAATTGAATTTTTTTAATTTTACTTTTGGAATTTAACTTTAAAATATTCTACTAAGGTAAATTCATTTGAAAATCAAAGTAACAATTTGTTAATGGCATTTTAAAATTCTCAATTTGCAATTAATGAATTTTAAAATAAGAAAATTTTAAAACTTATGTAAAAACTTTAAAATTACAAAAACTTACCTAGAATTCAAAAAGTTCTTACATACTAACCACATCACAGTTGAAACTAAACTAACCAAATATCAACAACAATTGTGTAGTCATTGCATTGTCAGATTTCAAATACTATTTTAAAATTTTATTTTAAATTTGTCCCAATACTATTTGTAAATTCTAAATTTCCGAATGTAGCATATTTTTAAAATTAAAAATTCTCAAACACTCAACCTTATATTGGCTGTAAACAGCTTAAATTAGTCAGTTGTAAAATGTATCTTATTTGTTAGTTAACTAATTGTGTATAGTGTTTGTGATTGACGAATTTAATGAGAAATTTTTTAAGTTTAAATCTTTATTGAACTTTTTAAATTTACACTTTCGAAATTTAACTTTGAAATAAACTTCAAAGGTAAACTCATTTGAAAGTTAAAGTACCAGTTTGTAAATGGCATTTTAAAATTTCTATCAAGTGTAGTTTATTGTTTTGTTCATTCAGCACGACACTGGGGCGTCTCCCCCATTGATTCCAATTGAAGAGGGAAACTCGATACAATATTCCCTTTTCTCCAAACGTGTGTGAATCTATCCTTCGATGCTTGTCATTTATTTAAAAAAAAAAGTAAGCCAGCTTTGATGATTAATAATTGCAGTAGAATAATGAATTTACCAATAATATTGTTCATCCAGTTAATTAATACCAATTGTATGTCAGACTTGACCTTAAATAGTGTCAGGCTTCCTTTCCTAAATCTAGTTTAATTGTCCCCAAATAACTACATGATTTTAATTTTGATTTGACAATTACTAACCCGAATTAACATTTAACCTAGTTTTCCCGGGGGACGAAGCCCAAAATGATATGACCTTTTTAATTACAATTCGCCTATGCGCTATATCCTAAGCTTTAAAATGACACCTCAATCTTAAAAATCGGTCCAATAGGTCGAGAGAAAAAAGGACATAACAGACGAATCCCTTATAGAAATAAGAAGATAGATAGTGTAATAGCTAATTCACTATGGCGCCTACTAACTCATACATTACTAAAAAAAAGAACAGCAGCAGTGAGAGCTGTGTAGCTCATACAGGACCGGGGAGTTGTAATTAACAACAGATTTTTTCTGTTGATTTTTCTTTACGTTTTTTGTTTGTGAACTATCTAGAGCCAACATCTGTGAATTTATTCTAAATTTTAATAGGAGTTTTAAGACAGAGGCTCTAAGACAAATAGGCATAAGAATCATTAATTCTAGCTACTTTGGACCTAAAAGAACAACCACCAAATCTCAACACTATCACATTGGAAAGTTGGAGAATTATTTATGAAGTTATATTAATGAAACACCAATATGGTGTAATCTAATTTTCACAACAATTTAATTTTCATTCAAAGTAACTCGGTAAATTACTATGGAGCAAGGTTTGATCACCATGTACTCTTGACAAATGCAGCGCATTGCGCTGCATGGGCCCCCTAGTTATTTATTTATTGTTTGAAGATTATTTTAGTTTGTTTGTCGCTAATCGGGAGCATTTAATCGGGAAACCTAAATCATCCTTCATAATAATTGTTAAATTGTTTAATATGTGGATTATATTTCTATAGTTACTATCTAATTTAATTAATTTTTAATTTTTTGTTTTAAAATTAATTTTAATTCCACAAATTGCAAAGTTGCTTTATCTTTTCACTTAAATTTCATTTATTTATAATTACCAATATAAAGTGCGATTAAAAAAAAAACATAAATTGTATTTCCAGTAACTGGCTACCATTTAAAACCACATCATATTTAAGGAGGTGGCATTCGTCACAAAAAAATACATATTAAGATATTCGTAAAACTGGTTAGAAAAAATCTTGTCCAATGGTTTTTACCGGTTAAAAAAAGTGTAACCAAACAAAAAGAGTTTTGTCCACCACATATTTTCAACCAGAAAAACCAGAAAAAAGGGAAGTGATTTTCCCTAGAAAAAATTAAGCCATCAAAAGTAAGTGTTCGAATTACATCAACCTAGTGAACCTGATTATAATTTAAGAGACTCAAATCAATATTTTGTTGAATATAGACTCTTTAATATAACGTAATCATACACCAAGAACCACGAGACAGATAATGGTAATTTAACAAGATAGGAACAAACAAAATGACGGCGAATGATCCAGTATGTGCTGCTATCTTTTGGATGATATTGGAACTATTATTAGTGCTGGGAGATCGAGTATGTTGTCAAGCACCTAAACTTCAGCTTCATGAACTTCCTGCTGAAATAAAGGAACCCATGTTAATAAAAGGCTATGAAAAGATAATTATGCCCTTATTCTTTCTAAAAGATCCCTTGGTTTTATTTTACTTTAACCCTTAAATCAGAATACAAAATTAAATGTCAGCATTAAACTAACATTTTTCAAGCCTGAATGAATTTTTAACCTTCTTAAAAAATTGTAATTTTGTTAGAAATTATTCAAACCACAGACTTCATAACACTCAGATATATGGAATCATAGCATATTTTGTCTCAGGATCTAAAATAAATTAAAAAATATAAAAATAAACTGTTAATGTAACAGTTTTTTCTTTTTTAATAGCAAGTGATTCGGGTAATATATTTTGGGTAAGTGATAGCAAATGATGAATATAACTGCTAGATTTCAAAATTGTGGAAAATACATCCTTTTAGATATTGCTCATATTATCCTCCTGAGTCCTACCACTAGGAGAATAGCCACTGTAGCTTAGACAAACCATTATAAAATGTTTTTCATGTGTGTGACGTATCAATTGGTACTGTCCATGATCAACAAACATAAAAATAACCCACGATTTGTAGAGAGTATTAAAAAAGAATTACAAAGTTTATATTTGTATAAAATACATGTTCCAAAAAAAAGGTACATAAGACTCAGAAGATTATAGTATAGGATTTAATTTTAAAACCAAAATGTTTTAACTCCCTGCAAATTCAAAGATGCAGAAATATTACACACAAGTTTCACATTTAAATCTCAAAACTTTGAAGGCTTTATAATTTTCAAGAATAAATCTCCAATCTGTTGATAAGCCATTAGTGCAAATTAATTTGTCTAAATATTTAAATTGCTATTATTCCCAATTTTTTTTTGTATAAAATACAAGCTAATTACTAAATAAATTATAAAAATTAGTAAATAATATTATAAAATATTAAGTCGGTTGGCAAGCCTGGAGTGTCCTCTTAACTACAATTCAGTTGGCAGAAGTGGAAACTGGTTTCGTCACAACGCTTTCCATTGACCATCAGTGCTTCAACAATATAGGCAGGCCTACACAGGTATGTAATTAACAATGAGTTTTTCTGTTGATTTTTTTATGTTAGTATTAAATAATTTATTTTAAAAATTTGATAGTTAATAGTGATATTAAGTTGTGTCTTTATATTCTACAGAAAAGTCAAATTGAAACCAATTAAAATTTAGACTTAAACAAGATTAATTTTAAAAAATACAAATTTTAAAATAACTACGAGTAAAGTACATAAAAAACTTACTGTAGCATTGTTTCTAAGTGAAGAGTCATACAGCAGTCTCATAATTGCATGCCTGTTATATACTGTGAAATAATTTTAGAATTAAATGAAATTTTTAAATTTTAAATTTTCAAATACATACCAACTGGCAAGGTTATATAATTGCTTCATTGTGCAAAGAAAGGTTATATATTCTGGCAACCAATGGCTGTCTAGCTAAACAAATTGTTTAACATGTAGGTTTTAAAACATATGTTGTAAAAAGGGATTCAATTGTCTTGGTTTAAATACTCTTTACAATGACATTTCATTTTTGTAAACAAAACTCTTCCGTTATTTCTGGACCAATTTTAACATTTAAGGAGTCAAAAAAATGGTCTTAGTTTGTAGTTTTGCACAAAGTTTTAGATTTTGCCAACAACAAAATTTAACAGGAATTAAAATAGAACACTAAATGTTTGTGCATGGGTTTTCAAACTGCTGTGAACTAGGAAAATGGATAGTTAGTTGTTAGTGTAAATTTAATAACCCATTTTACTGTAATATTATTTAACAAATTTAATATTAAAACACATGTTTAAAAAAGACGACAATATTTAAAGGTTTTTAACCTCTAGTACAGAAACCAAGCTTATTGCAAAAGTGGTTTGTATAAGGAAAATTTTTAACTAAAATATGAATGCTACATCAAATCAAAATGAACCAAAAAATATGTAGATTTTCTTAATTTGTAATTTGTTTGTTTAAATTCTGTAATGCCGTGTAAATTTAAGATAAAGAATATTTAGTCTGTTATAAATAGTAATGTGGTGCCTGTGTGATAATGCATTTTATGCAATTCTGTATGAGAGAAACTAACCTAAGTCTTTGCTATACTATACTATACTAAATCTCAACACTATCACATTAGGAAATTGAAGAATTATTGATGAAAATTTATTGATGAAACATCAATGTGGTATAATCTATTTTTTACAATAATTTAATTTTCGTTTAAAATAACTTAGTAAATTACCATGAAGCAAGGTACAAATATAATCATTTCAATTATGTTGAATATTAATATTTTTTTGTTAAACTACATATTGATTGGATCAACATAAGCCAGATAAACCAAACATTCGGGACCACACCTTTAAACTACCTACATAATTCAAAACAGTGAGTTTTTGCTTACATTTTTTAATTACAATGTGATACTCAAGATTTGGTGGTTAGTCTTTAAATTTCAAATTGGCTAGAATTAAATTATGTTTTTTATGCCAATTTGTTTTATAGTCCCTGCCTAAAAACTCCTATAAAATTTAGAACAACTTCACAGATGTAAGATCTAGATAGTTCATCACACAAAAAACATAAATAACAACAGAAGATAAATCAATATTTAACTACAACTCCTCTGCCCTCTATGAGATATGCAACACTCACCGTGGCTAAATGTATGAGATAGTAGTTGGTATAGCGAATGACCCCATACTATTATTATTTACAACAAATTAAATCTTCTTTATCTTTACTTTCCATAAAATTACAGAATTTAAATAAAGAAATCACAAAAATGCCGTAATTCAGATATGATAATTATCGTATAGTACAATAATAAATTATTTAGCTCATAATTTATAAATTTTTCTGTTAGAAATATACTATTATTGTAATAGTCTAATATTTTGGGTATATATTGACATGATAAAATATCACTAGATAGGGTATAATAATATTTATATCATTTAAAAATAATGTATACGATTTTTGGATTTTAAAACCATAATTTTGTGTTAAGAGAGATTGCAGTTGGTACAACTGAGAATTGCCACATCCGATTTCGTGGCAACAGGGAAAGTGGGCTGGGACACACCAAATCAGCAGCAGAGTAGGTGAGTAGTTCTTTATACTGTAATATAGTAAATTAATAGTTTCATTAAATATTTAATAGTTTAAAATTTTAGATTTGGCACCTATACACTTCTAAGATAGATACATAAAACTGGTTAATGTTGAATTTGATAGCAAATAAAGTTTGTTAATAATTTGTTTTACATTTTAGTTTAATTTTCCATACTAAAAAACTGTTCATTTAAAAAAATTATTAAAGGTTTTGAAACAAATTTAGCAAAATTTTTAATTTATTAGTCAAATTGAGAAATAGGTATCAAAATGTTACAAAGTAT
The DNA here is from genome assembly GCA_030545055.2 of Neoaliturus tenellus. NCBI lineage: Eukaryota > Metazoa > Arthropoda > Insecta > Hemiptera > Cicadellidae > Neoaliturus > Neoaliturus tenellus. Next base: position 105,589,294 of record CM061531.1, on the reverse strand, counting down.
AGTATCTAAGTATAACTTACCATTGTTAGAATACTTGCACAAAGAGATACTCTTACACAATAACATGTATATATAGACTTTGTATTTTAAATTTGTGTATTTTAAAGTTAGGAGTATGGCCTTGACGAACGCTATACCTACGTTATATTATGTAATCAATATTTTCCTATAGGGAATAAGCTAGGAGTATGGCCTTGACATGCGTTACACTTATGTTATATTATGAAATCAATATTTCCCTATAGGAAATATGCTATTATGGTAGTAGCCTTGTAGTACAAAACCTTGTAACTCACATATTTTTTGACATATTTTAATCAAATTTTAAATGTACATTCACTAGGAAGGTTTTAACTTATATTTAGCGGCAAACCTACCAACTCACCCCCATAAGTTTATGAGAAAATAAAAAATTGCCAGAGTTTGATACAATTTCGTGTTGACATTCACCAATTATTGATTAACTTAGATATCCTAACAATACCCAATGGCAGTTTAATTCATCAAAACTTTAAAAAAAAACTCAGATTATTTAATGAAAACTAGTTGTGTACCCGTTCTTTGCACAAGGTGTATATACAGTTTATTAAACAAATAATATTAGTGATTTTACAAATTCAATATATAACCTTCAGTTGGTTCATTCTAACATATCTAAATATCAAGTTTTATGCTTAATAGGTACCAGGTACATTGTCAAAATCTTGTTAAATCCATTTCTCATTTAGTCTAGAAGTTATTTATATTAATGCAGTTTGATTAAACATTTATATTTGTATGAAAAACTTGTAAAAATTATTAGAGATTCTTATGAAATATAATATTGAATCCTTCATTGGATGTAACGATAGTTGTATGCCAAATCCAATATATTCCACCCCTGCATCTTGTTCTACCCATGAAAGATATGTACAGACATGTACAATATTAAATCTAAATTCAAAATTAGTTAAAATTTTAATTCCCAAACCAAGTAAAACAACACAACATCTGTCAGTAACATATAGGCACTGCATTGTAGTGTAGATATTAGGTTTAATTTAATTTTTTGTTCCAAACCTTCACACCACTCTAGTCTATGACATGAAAAAATTTTAGACCCTTAGGTAAAGTCGTTATCCAGTAAAAAGAGGACAAAATAGGACCAATGAGTGTTACAGACAGAATAACAGAGAGAAAGAAATTTAGATAACACCAATTTTGTATTCTGCAAGTTGTTCAATATCAATAGTAATTGGCTTGACAGTGATGTCATTATTTTGCCCTGCGGCGGGTGAAAACCATGGTTGAGTGATGATCATACGAGACATCTGACCTTGAGTTGTTTGTTCAAAACAACATAACAAATTTGTTACCTGTTAAGTTTTGCTAAAATTGTGTCTTTTATGTCTGCACCCCACTAGACTTTCAAATTACTCTAGGGCCCATGGGGTTGAAATATGATGGAGGATTCCCTTTACTCATGGGTACTCACTAAGGTAAGGGTTTGCTTCGTTTTACAAATAGGTGCTCACTTATAAACGGCTTTACAAATGTAGTTTTTGAAGTTTTTTAGGACTTTAAAATTATTTTAAAGGCTTCCCCCCACAGATCCTCAAAATTACCATAAATTAGTGTTGAAATTTAACGTTTATGTTCCATTTTGCTAATAGGTGTTTACTAAGAAACAGTTTTAGAAATATATTTTTTTATGTTCTTTAGGGCTCTGCCCTACATGATTTTAAAATGACTGTAGGGCCTACAGGGTTGAAATTTGATATGGTTGTTCTTTTTTGCTTAATGGTTCTCGTTATGAAAATGTTTTGTAAAATTCCTTCAGAGCTCAACATACAGTAATTTGTTGTTTCAATGTTAAAAGAAGAAGATTTTGTTGCTCTTTTAAAGACTTTATTACCTAAAAAATAAATTTAATCACGGGCAAAGCCATGATGGCAAACAGCTTGTCTATTTTTACTGTGAGATTTTGTAGAATATGTTGTTGGCCTATTGTACTAAATAAAACCAACTAAACACATAAGAAATAACTGTTTTTATTCTAAGATATAGTTGAATTTACTTTGTAATGCTACATAATTGTTTAAATTTGTCACTTAAAGAAACATTAACATAATTTTAACTGTAAAATTCAAGAGTTAAAACAGATTTCTGATAATGTTGGCTTCAAACAAAAGTGAAAGTACCTTACTCTGCGCATACAACCATGGAGAGTGGAAACATAAGTACCCGTACTCCTGGGTCAACCTCACACCGGAGGTCATTGACCTTATGATCAAGCCAGATGGAATTAACTCGGGACAACTCGCGCTATCGAAAGTCCCATGGTCACTAGCGCCATTAGAGCACTCCTAACATTTGACAGCATCTTACACCTCAAAGTAAATATCATATATTTGTTTGGTAGATGAAATAAATAAATCAAATCATTTTTAATTAAATTTGAATTAAAACAAATTAAGTTATATACATTTGAACAGTTAATAAATTTTCATAAACCTACACTTTTCTAAAGGTGTTTATAAGATTAAAAATAGTGCGTTGTTTAAAATGCCTTTATTATTCGCCAAACATTGTCGAAGAACGCACGTCTTAGATTGTCCATAAAGCGGGTCCAAGGCGTCACTGCGGGCTATATTTCTCTAATATTTAAGTTGTTACAGCTCAAATACTGTGTCTAATACATAAATGATGGATACTAATGCTGGGTAATGCCTATGTGAAACCAAAAAAGATGGTCCGATGCAGAGCCGTCCTTAGGAAATGCGAGGCCTGGAGCAAAATATTTTTGCGAGGCCTTATTTAACGGTGATTGCTGGGGGGTTGTGGGGTATGGAACATACGACAGCATGTGTCCAAGTTATATCTAGACGTTTTCCGACTGTCTATATATGTAATCAATCCATTAGACCCCTATATCTTTGAAATTATTTGAGTTACAGAAATGAAACTTGGCACAACTATTAATTACAGGGTCTCCCTGAACTCTACCCTCTACCCCTCTACCCTCTCTACCCTCTTTTTCAGGTATTATTCCTGGACCAAAGACAAGCCAAAATATCATATTTAAAAAGGTGCCAGCTCAACAATGGATTTCATACCAAAACTGCTCCCGGGGAAGCGTTCCGACCGTGACTAGCCTCAGTTATATCTCTCTATCTCGCTTATTTATGAACTAATTTTCATGATTTTTACATCGTTGGATTTTAATTAAAATTTTACAAAAAACACATAGGAACATAAACTTTGCTACCTTATGTAGGTAGTTTTTATGTAATTTAAGGTTAAAGATTTTAATTGGCCACCATTTTGAAAACATGAATAATAAAAAGTTAGTTATTTTTTCTAGTTAGGTCTTTACTTCAAAAAACTGTGTAGGCCTACCGAATTTCAACTTATTACGTTAAGCCGTTTTTAAATTAAAAATTATTCTTAAAAAAATACAAATGGTGGCTGTACACGTAACTATGGTGTTTTGGAATTTTTAAATATGATATTTTGATTTTGGCTTGTCTTTGGTCCAGGAATAATACCTGAAAAGAAAGGTAGAGAGTTCAGAGACACCCTGTATTAAGTCGCAAATGCAAGTGAATTTCTAAATTTCTAACATTTACTGTTTCAAGTTTCAAGATGGTGGTAATTTAAAATGTTCAAAGCTAAATATTTTTAAAAGCTGTAAATTTTACAAAATTTCGGAAACTTACAACAAATTGCATGATTTAATTACCGGAGTAAAAATACTAAGATTGTTAGGCCTAAGATAAAACAATGGATAGTGGAGAAATTAAAATCTTATTTTGAGAAAACACGGGTTTCGCTCTTAAACTTAGGCCTATGTAAATCTTTATGATTTTAAAAATGTAAAAACTTAGATTAATCCGTTGTTTCTCGTTTGGTCATAACAAACCAAACTTAGTTTAACTTTTTTGTTTGCAGTTTTTAAGATATTTAGCTTTGAAAATTTTAAATGGCCGCCATTTTGCAACCATAAATGTTAGAAATGTCCAAATTCATTTGCATTTTTGTGCCTTAACGCACTTAACAGAGTTGTGCCAAGTTTTAATTCCGTTCCTTAAATAATTTCAAAGATATAATGGATTAATTAAAAAATCACATACAGACAAACAGTTGAAAAACTGCTAGAGATAGGCAAAGTCGGTCATGCATAGTTGTGGCATCTGCAAGCATGGCTCGGCGGCCGCGAGGATTGGTCCCGTAACCCCGCCCGCAGGCCGCCGCTATCAAACGATGTTTTGCATTTGCATACTTTTGGTCGCTACTATTACGTACTAATAAGAATCGCGTCCGTAGGTTTTTAAATCACAATTATTGAACATATTGCGCGGGTAGTTAAACCGATATTTTAGGTACGTATCTGTTCATTATTATATATATTTTTTTTAACCTAAACGTTTATGCAACTAACTTTTTAGCGGGCAAGGCCTTGCGGCGTGAGGCCCTCCTCAGCACGGGGCCTGGAGCGGCCGCTCCACTCGCTCCACCCTAAGGACGGCACTGGTCCTACTTGCAGCATGTGACCTACTTGGAGGCAGTTGGAGGAAGAAGACACTCAGCAGGGAAGCCTGCATCTCCAGTGCATCAGCACCAGCAGGACATCCCACAAGACATGCCAGTTGACACCGCAAGTGGTGAACCAACATCGCCATGCACTCCACCCATGCCTGCTGCCACTCACCAGACCACTCCACTCTTGACATCTACACCTACTACAAGTTGAGGTAATTTTAAATCACTCGAATAAATTAGACACTTAATTGTTAGAGATTATCAACGAAATATTTCTTGAAAATAGCACACTCAAGATTAGTACAGCTCTCCCAATGATATCTGGACTGTTATGGAAAAATTGCTGCTTGTAGATACTAAAAATAGGTATGATGCTCTTTCTTCAGTCAAAGTTGCGAGTAAATTCAATCTAGATATAAATTACAAATTTATAAATGATTTATAGAAAATAAATATAAGGAAAAAATAAAGGCGGGATAAGAAAAATAATTTAACCAGTGTCATGGTTTTTGAAACTAAACTTTTTCAACCCTTTAACTCTAAGGCAGATATCTTTTTTTTCTTCTGTACACATTAGGAACAACAGCCATAGTCAACATGTAGGGGGTCTGTTACAGAGTCAGCGGAGTTTGCAAACTGGTGCGAGTCTAAACTACTTTCACTTCTGTCTGCTGTAAGTCAAGAGAGTTGCTACGAGAGTTACTCCTGGCCAAACAAAAAATAGAGACATTTCTCATGTTACAATTCAATGGGAATTATATAATAATCATCAGTTAAAGTTTGATTTTATTCTGTCAGCCAAGCTAGAACTAATAGCTAGCACTAAAAACTAAAATGACTTTCGCATTTATTTTATTAGCTCAGTTGTAGACTTTTTGTTAAATATTTTTTCTACCAAATGAGTGCTATTATTGCTACTATTGTATTGTTGTACAGGTACCAAACAAAATAATTTTGACTACAGGATTTGTCGCTGGATACAGCAAGTCTCTCAGTGTAGTACCATAACACACACAAAACTATGGCACAGTGCCGGTGATATAATAGCCAGAGAAGAGAAACAGTCAGCTAATCTGCCGTCTCCCCCTCCAAGGCGACTGCGGAATTTCAAGCGAAAGCCTTGAATATCGTGAGTTCAACATTTTGTTTGCGCATACCAGTCTTGACACCATATGAGTTTTGTAAGCAAGTATAAGTTAAAATTTATATAGATAATGTATATACCAAATTTGATTAAGTTATGTTATTAAATAAGCAAGATACAGGGTTTCTTGATTTCAAATAAGAATAACATGGAAAACACATTTTTAGATTTGCCCTGTAACCAGTTATGCTATGATAAAAATTCAAAATACCAAATTGTTTGTTTTTTTAAGCTCTTTTAAATGGTTTCAGTTAAAATTGGTGAATTTAAAAAATTAAGGTCCAAAAATTTTAAAAACCCATTTTTGACCCCTTTGAAACCCCATAAAACCCCGTTCCCATGGTCCGATCATTCTAGTTTGCAAACTCAACCTAGTAGGTGCTGGCTTACACCCCTCTACCAAATTTCATCAAAATCAGAGGTCCCTGTCAAAAGTTATCAGTACCACGGACACATAGATATCTATATATATAAATATATATACATATATATCAAATTGAACAAACGGTGTTTTTGGCTTTTAGAGATCTCAAAATGAAAAAGTATCATGGTCCCGGGCTTAGGTCTTATCATGACTAATACCGTAATAGCGTATTCCCTATAGGAAAATTCGCTAAAACTATGAATAGATGAATCAATTAATAAATTATTAATTTTGTTTTTTACAAATGCCAATAAACTTTTTATAAGCCAAAACTTTAATAATTCTATAAGTTAATTATTGATTAATTATTTTTGCTTATAAAACTCAACGTTTGAGTTGCAAATTGAATGTTTATAGTACGACAAAAACCTTGAATCTTTCAATGTGAAAGTTTGAGGAAGCAAGAAGAAGGTCACAGAAACCTTGACTACTGTATAGGTTTTATTCTGTTGGCAATTGATTCTGAGTCCGGGAGATAATATTTTCTCCCACAACCACGGCTAAAATCCAACTAAGTAAAAGTTACTACTTTGTATTTCTGTAATTTATACAGAAAATATAAAATTTTAAGAGACAAAAAATCAAATTAATTTTTACTAAAATAATGGTTTTTCTCTAAAAAACTCAAAAATTTACTCTTCATTATTTTCTCAAAGATTTTTGAGCAAACTAATTGGACAAAAGTTGCTGCATTCCTGCATTGAACCTGACTTGTGTATTGGTATCACAACAGCCTCTTTGAATGAAAGATTCCTGTTTTAAAACTCAAATTTACAAGAAAAAGCAACACTTCCAAAATCCCCGCTGACACCTCCTTAATTAGATTTGAAGAAATTCCATCATGTCTCATTCAGAATTTATAGCCTTAATTAGATCTTTGATTGATACTGGTTCAATAAAAAATGAATTTGGTTGTGAATTTATTTTGAACATTTTACTATACTTGCGTTGAAGTTGTTTTATTTTTGATGTGCCAGCAGCCGGAACCAATGGGATGCTTTGAGCAAACCCTACGCAAATCCAACTGTCATCCGGCCTACAGCCTACAGACATGAGTAGTTCTAAGATAAGTACATAAAATTAGTTAATAGAAAAAAAATTTATAGTAAATAAAACTTGTTAATAGCTTGTTTTTAACATTTTACTCGAGAAACATTTACATTGACTTGATGGTCAATGACCCCCCCATATAAAACCCATATGACCAATGATATTTCTAAACTTAAAATTGGGCTTGGACCAAAAAACTCCTAAATCAAAAGTTTAAAAAATCTACATGTTACATTTAGAGCTCAATAGAAAGTTTATCATCACAGACATTTCTTGTATTATATTATAGTAGGTCTATTGTTTAGCTAATACTAGAAACTGTGTTTTAAGAAGGAAAAACAAATCAAACTTTTTACTAAAATGAGAAAATTGCCGTTACACAAAGGAGTTGGACATAAAAAAATATTATTTAGAGTAAAACTTTTAGATTAATAATGCATACATGGACGTTCGTCTTTATGGACAATTCTCCTTGTTTATAGGTACTTGGCAAGTTGATTTGTGGGGGATATAACTAAATTAAAATTATACAGAAACTGTTTAATTAATACACTTTCAAATTAAAATGATTCCTGAAATGAATTGTTTAGTGTATATAAAATTGTATTTAAAAATAACAGTTTAACGATGCCCCAAAACAAGTACGACTATGAATATTTCTTAGAACAGTTGGCAAAACATTCCACAACCGAGATGCTGTTAAAACGAATGATTTGTTGTAAAACAATTATCTGTGAGCAGATGTGTTTAGTAAAAGACCACCATGGCAAGTTTCTCTCATACTTATATTGCCTATAAAATTAAATTTATTTGCCAAATAGTTTAGTTGATAGTAGGTTGTAGAAAATGATTAAAATATGATATTTTCTGAGTTATATTAATTTCATCTGTAATAGTGCCTCGCAGGCTCCAGAACTCGGGGCAGTGCAGGAGGGCCCGATGTTTGCATCGAAAGCTTGGTCTTGCATAACCACCAGCCTCATTGCGGTGGCCGACTATGCCACAACAGACACAGGTCAGCACACAAAGTCACCGGGACCTCGCCATTAAATTATATAATAAACTAGAACGCATGTTGAACATCAACCGACTGGCCTGGTTACAAATTTTATTCAAGTACAAAATCATTTGTCGAAGTACGTAAACATACTAAATATGTGCTCCTCCAAAGCTAAATGCTTCGCAGTCTAATAAATAATTTTATTTTTATTCGATAGTACCAAGTTAACTGAGCCTTGTTTGTCAGTTTTAATTCACTTTTGATATAGTGTCATGGTAATAAAGCTTTTAAATTTCCATCAACAACCAACTATACTTTTTTACAGTAAACAGTTTTTTCAAAAAATACTGCTTAACATTAATTTGATTTATTTTCTATACATTTCGTTGTTATTTTGTTACCAAAATAGCAACCCATAAGACCAGTGTTAAAAATTACTACTTTAAAACTTAAATGTATACCAAATTCAATTTTTCTTGGGATTGAAGTTGTTTCTAAATTTGTTTTTAAACCAAAATACTCTTAAATGCAAAGTATACTATTTTTCAATTTAGTTTAAAATAAATAATTTTGAATTTCACTTATGAAATGAAATTTGGAATTGTGTCTTTTTGCACAAATTGAATATGTTAACATTCAATTGCTTTTGATTTGTTTTAAGCTCAGCTAATTACCTGCATATCAGCTTGCACCAGTTGAAATAAAATGTGTTGAAGCTGTTAAGAAATTGAAACTTTAGATTACGACCAATATTTTTAAACTAATTAGGAAGAGAAATGAACTATTTCAAAAGATAAAATTTAGAACTACAGATGATTTATTTAGGCAATATTATTTGAAGTTTATGGTTTTATAGTTTTAAGGTTTATGGTATTATTTTATGTATGGTTCATGAAAAAATTTAACCAGATTTAGATGCAATAAAATGGTGGTTTGTGGTAAACAAGTTAGTTTTAAGTACTGAAAAAACTACATTTCTAAATTTTTCTTTGAAACAACAGCTAAATTTTACCAAAGATGTACAAATGTAAACCGATGCATTACTTTGTGATCTTACAATCAATCAGTCTATTCAACAAGTCTCTCAAGGACACATGGTGCCGCTGACGCAAAAGCCAGACAGTTGTTTGCCCTGGCCTTCGCAAAGGACTATTCGGGTAGCCAAGGTTGTTATATAACACTCTTGGATTTTCCATTCAACCTTGACATTTTGGTTAGCACTCGATAGGAAGAGCCGACATCGAAGGATCAAATACGCTCAAAAAGTTTCATTCAAAAAATAAAATTGTCTTTTCTTATTGGCCGTAAAACTAAAAAACAAATAACTATTCTTAAATATTAATTTTAGAAACTAGATCTAAAAATGTTTAAACATACTTAACAAAATTTCTTACTTGTTTTAGGCCTATATAATTTAAAATTTTTTGTAGATTTAGTCTTACTAGGTATTATGTGGTAAGAAAAGGAATAAATAAATAAAAGTATATACTTATAGGGTGTCAATTTTTGGGATAAATTCTTTTTTTATGAAATAATGGGATTTTTAGGACAGTTAAGACCATGTTTAGAATGTTGTAGTTGGGGAAATGTATGTTTGGGCAAAGGACAGGTGTTTTATCGCCTCACCGCATTTGTATTGTTTGCATTCGGCAAATTTTTTCCACCAATAAAGTGTTAACTACAATATTATCTTTCTATAAATTATTCATTTTATGCTGATCAATAGTAACCATTGGACACCATTCATACAGTTAAACTCTCCTATAATACTGCAATACAGTATATGGTAGTTTCATATTACTAGTCATAGATTGAGTTTTTAAATGTAATTTTACTGGCAACCTAAATAAGTAGGTTGTTTAAGCCAAGTATAAAGATAAATGAGTATAGAATAATTGTGGCACAATCTTGTAGTTTTGTTACCAACTAAGGTAAATATTTACTATAGAAGGGACTGTTATTTAACAATCCAACAGCCAATGGTATCTAGTTTAACATTAGTAACTTGGGATAAAAATACAATATAGAACTGCCATAATGTTTTAGGCTATAGATCTAAAATCTTTCTTTTAAAATGTAAAAATATAAAAAAAACTTATTCTTTACAAAAAATTCAAAACTATTGAAATTTTTCAGTGTGTTAAGATCTCATCCATAATATTTTTAAGTATTAAAAATAACTTAAAAGTACATCAAAAACTATTGAATTTTTTAGCATGTTTATTTCAAAATTTTAATGTAACAGAAATAACTTTTACTTTTATGTCAAGAAATAGACCACTAACACATTTATTTTCATTTAATCCTTCATTTACATCAGTCAGAAAATTCAGCAAAGCATGTTCAGTGTTCATGCCAGCTCTAAAACCAAATTGCTTTTCGCTGAAAAATGTGTGTTTTCTAAGAATGACATTAATTTTTTCTTCATTAGTTTCTCAAATATCTTAGAAAAACTAGACAAAAGAGATATAGTTGTTACAATTTGTTTTAAAAATTGATATAGTTTTAAAGAATTGGGGAAAACTCCACTAAAGAAACTAAAATTTATAATAAATAAAGGAAAATTTAAAATTTTTGAAGAAATTGTTTTAATAAAATACAAGTTAACACCATCAATTCCTGAAGAAGTGTTATTTTTTATGTTTTTATTGTAGCTATTAATTTTTCAGACAGTACTAGATCAATAAAAATTGTTCTAGCTTGTTCCCTATTATTAAATATATAATGAAGAGAATAAAACATGTCTCCTCTACTCAACCGTTTCAAGTCCAAGCTATTTACTATATTTGAAAAAACCTATTAAATTCATTTGCTATGTCTAAAGTACCATCTATCAATTTATTGTTAACTTCCAATTTTAAAACTTTGTCCTTAGCCTTTGGTTGAGCCAGTTAATTGATTCAACAAATTCCAAGTTGCCTTTGTGTTACTTTTACAACTTTCAAACTTCTGTTTATAAAAATTATTTTTAATTGTTTTATTTAATTGCAAAGCTTGTTTCTAAATTGTTTAAAATATTTTTTTAAAGGCATCAGGTGACATACATCGCAGACCAGTCAACAGCTGTCGGCGGCAGACGGCGAGGTGATCCAGGAATGTCGCTCCCCCCCCTACAGTTCCTGCTGTCACGACACTTCTAACGAGTAATCTGTTATGTGTGTGGGTATAATTCACCTCAACTTTGATCTTACTTCCAACTCTTACAAAGACATGGTCTCAACAAATTTCAGATTGTTCTGTTATTCGGGTACTTACGAGACTCTCAAGACCAAGAAAATTTAAAAGGGTCTGCTGTATTACAAATAAAATCTAAACAGTTTACATCTGATAAATTATTTTTCAAATATACTACAATACCAACTGCTCTATGATCAATACTACATTTTACATGCATTAATAATTAGGAATTTTATAAAAACATGCTTCATTTGTATTGATCCAAATCTCCAACAGTATTATAATTTCTGGAACATGTTTATAGTTGGATAACTCAGCAATGAAAGGTCAAAGTTTTTTCTTAGGCTTCTAATTTTTTATGCACAATTAATAACTTTTCAATCATGCATGCCATATTCATTATGACACTTCAAAATAAAGTATATTAATCAGCAAATGATCTTACTAAATTCAACAAGCTTAAATTTACAAATTCCATGTATTAATAAAAATTAAATCATATTCATTTAAATTAGGATACATATTTTAGTTTTGTAAAAACATTATTGAGCAACCTTATCAATATCAGCCTGACAAGTCACTTGTATCACAACTGATCCATATTCCTTCCGGAGAAAGATTTTCCAAAAGAATTATTTTAAAACTTTTTTTTATATAATGGCTATGTATCTTGGAAGATGGTTCATAATTGGTGTGGAATACTTTAATCCCAAAAGAATATCTTCATCTTCATGAAGAAACAAATAGTTCTGTTCAAAATTGTGAAAAAGGGAGAAAAATTAGAATCTTTGGTAAAATATAAACCAACTTGTTAGTTTACAATTATTTAAACTCATGCTCCTCCATCTCCTCAGGATATTTTAAACAATAAAGTTTAAAACAATAATTGTGCAATAAAATTTAAAGTGTCAAAGGTAATAGTTTGTTACATTTTCTTTCAACACTTTATTAAAAAAAAACTACAAGAGTAAACTAATGATGGAAATTATTTATTTTATCTTCCTCAAATCATTTTTTGAAAATGTTCTACAAAACTAAAATACCATACCTCTTCTATTCATTTTATTTCCAACCTTTGAACTATCAACAGCATTTATCCTTAAGTTTTATTTTTATACATAACGATACATTTTATGGTTATCCATTGTGCAATAAAATTTAAAGTAATGAAGATAGTTTGCTAATGTGACTCCAGTTCATTCAAATACTTTAACTACACCAGTAAACTATTGGCAGCAATTAAACTTATCTCTTTTGCCATCCTCCTACATTTTTAAAATTTCTTATAAAACTAGACTGCAGTACATCTATGTATCATTTCACCTCCAGCTTTTGAGCTGTAAACAACACTGTTTTTATCTTAAATTTTAATTTAATAAGCATAAAAATAAGTTAAGTTGGTGCTTTCCTCACACCATTTTTAAAAACTTTTCCACGAATACCTTAACTTTTTTTTATTTCATCTCAAACTTTATTTTTATTTTTATACATAACATAATAGGTAATGTTTCGACTCTAACACAAATTCAATCTTTATATTAAAGTTTTAGAAATGACTTAGGTAATTTTTTTGTAATCTAATTTGCAATATTTTTAAAAGTTTCAGAAACAATTCTCATATAAAATAAAAAATTACTCGGACTCTAATAGTATTGATGAAGTTCTTGCAAAAGTATCAGAAAAAACTTATTTTATAGAAGTAAAAATATATTCAGAGTCTAATAGTGTTAAATATAAACTAACCCATTAATTTACAGAAGTTAAAAGTATTTTAAATCTCTTCTTATTACAATTCCACCATGGGTAACTACTATATATGCCCCATTATTTTCATGTTCTCTTCATTTCTTTACCAAATCTCGTACAATAAACACCTACCTACCCATTAAAACTTACAAAAATTATTTTTGGAGTAACTTATCAAATATTTAAATCTTAGGTAGATTATGTAAACAAGTTCAATACTGTCAATACAAATTTCCAGATAGTTTATGGTTGTCCAAGTTGTAATAAAATTAAAAATGAAGAAAATAGTTTGCTTAGTGTAGCTCCAGTTTCTTTCTAATACTTTAATAAAAAAAACTACAAGAATAAACTAATGATGGAGATTATTTCTTTCATCTTCCTAAAATATATTTTTTAAATGTTCTACAAAACTAAAATACCGTACCTCTTTCATTTTATGTTCAACCATTGAACTATCAACAGCATTTTTTTTTAAGCTTTTGTTATATATAACATAATTGATGAAGTTTCCTTCCTAACACAAATGTTAGAGTGTAAATTTAAACTGTAGACTACAATTGAAAGAACAATTTTCTATTGTTAAACTTTTTTAACTTTATAATTATTTTTGTACTTACAACACTAACACTAACACTTAAAAGATATGATTAAGTCTTAAGCAGATATTGTAAACACTAGATACATTTTATGGTTATCCATTGTGCAATATAATTCAAAGTAATGTAGATAGTTTGCTAATGTGACTCCAGTTCATTCAAATACTTTAACTACACCAGTAAACTATTGGCAGCAATTAAACTTATCTCTTTTTCTCCTACATTTTTAAAATTTCTTATAAAACTAGACTGCAGTACATCTATGTATCATTTCACCTCCAGCTTTTGAGCTGTAAACAACACTGTTTTTATCTTAAATTTTAATTTAATAAGCATAAAAATAAGTTAAGTTGGTGCTTTCCTCACACCATTTTTAAAAACTTTTCCACAAATACCTTAACTTTTTTCATTTCATCTCAACTTTATTTTTATTTTTATACATAACATAATAGGTAAGGTTTTGACTCTAACACAAATTCAATCTTTATATTAAAGTTTTAGAAATGACTGGTAATTTTTTGTAAACTATTTTATAACATTTAAAAAAAACTCTCATAAAATAAAATATTACTTGGACTCTAATAATATTGAAGTTTTTGCAAAAGTGTGAGAAAAAACTTATTTTATAGAAGTAAAAATATATTCAGAGTCTAATAGTATTATATATAAACCAATCCGTTAATTTATAGAAGTTAAAAGTATTTTAACTATCTTCTCATTACAATTCCACCATGGGTAACCACTATATATGCCCCCTTATCTTGATATTTTCTTCATTTCTTTACCAAATCTCGTACAATAAACACCTACCTACCCATTAAAACTTACAAAAATTATTTTTGGAGTAACTTATCAAATATTTAAATCTTAGGTAGATTATGTAAACAAGTTCAATACTGTCAATACAAATTTCCAGATAGTTTATGGTTGTCCAAGTTGTAATAAAATTAAAAATGAAGAAAATAGTTTACTTAGTGTAGCTCCAGTTTCTTTCTAATACTTTAATAAAAAAAACTACAAGAATAAACTAATGATGGAGATTATTTCTTTTATCTTCCTAAAATATATTTTTTAAATGTTCTACAAAACTAAACTACCGTACCTCTTTTATTCATTTTATTCTCAACCATTGAACTAACAACAGCATTTCTTTTTGCTTAAGCTTTTTTATATAACATAATTGATGAAGTTTCCTTCCTAACACAAATGTTAGAGTGTAAATATAAACTGTAGACTACAATTGAAAGAACAATTTTCTATTGTTAAACTTTTTTAACTTTATAATTATTTTTGTACTTACAACACTAACACTAACACTTAAAAGATATGATTAAGTCTTAAGCAGATATTGTAAACACTAGATACATTTTATGGTTATCCATTGTGCAATATAATTCAAAGTAATGTAGATAGTTTGCTAATGTGACTCCAGTTCATTCAAATACTTTAACTACACCAGTAAACTATTGGCAGCAATTAAACTTATCTCTTTTTCTCCTACATTTTTAAAATTTCTTATAAAACTAGACTGCAGTACATCTATGTATCATTTCACCTCCAGCTTTTGAGCTGTAAACAACACTGTTTTTATCTTAAATTTTAATTTAATAAGCATAAAAATAAGTTAAGTTGGTGCTTTCCTCACACCATTTTTAAAAACTTTTCCACAAATACCTTAACTTTTTTCATTTCATCTCAACTTTATTTTTATTTTTATACATAACATAATAGGTAAGGTTTTGACTCTAACACAAATTCAATCTTTATATTAAAGTTTTAGAAATGACTTAGGTAATTTTTTTGTAATCTAATTTGCAATATTTTTTAAAGTTTCAGAAACAACTCTCATATAAAATAAAAAATTACTCGGACTCTAATAGTATTGAAGTTCTTGCAAAAATATGAGAAAAAACTTATTTTATAGAAGTAAAAATATATTTAGAGTCTAAATGTGTTAAATATAAACTAACCCATTAGTTTACAGAGATTAAAAGTATTTTAACTTTCTTCTTATTACAATTCCACCTTGGGTAACTACTATATATGCCCCCTTATTTTCATGATCTCTTCATTTCTTTACCGAATCTCGTACAATAAACACCTACCTACCCATTAAAACTTATAAAAATTATTTTTAGGGTAACTTATCAGATATTTAAATCTTAGGTAGATTATGTAAACAAGTTCAATACTGTCAATACAAATTTCCAGATAGTTTATGGTTGTCCAAGTTATGATAAAATTAAAAATGAAGAAAATAGTTTGCTTAGAATAGTTCCAGTTTCTTTCTAATACTTTAATAAAAAAAACTACAAGAATAAACTAATGATGGAGATTATTTCTTTTATCTTCCTAAAATATTTTTTTTAAATGTTCTACAAAACTAAAATACCGTACCTCTTTCATTTCATGTTCAACCATTGAACTATCAACAGCATTTCTTTTTTTAAGTTTTTTTTATATATAACATAATTGATGAAGTTTCATTCCTAACACAAATGTTAGAGTGTAAATTTAAACTGTAGACTACAATTGGAAGAACAATTTTCTATTGTTAAACTTTTTTAACTTTATAATTATTTTTGTACTTACAACACTAACACTAACACTTAAAAGATATGATTAAGTCTTAAGCAGATATTGCAAATGCTAGATACATTTTATGGTTATCCATTGTGCAATAAAATTTAGAGTAATGAAGATAGTTTGCTAATGTAACTCCAGTTCATTCCAATACTTTAACTACACCATGGCAGTAATTAAACTTATCTCTTTGCCATCCTCCTACCATTTTAAAATTTTTTGTATAAAACAAGAATACTGTACTTTACTTATCATTCCATCTTCAGCTTTTGAGCTGTGAACAACACATTTTTTTATGATTGATAAAGTTTCCTTTCCAACACAAATAGAATCTTTATAGTAAAAGTTTTGAATTTTTAGAAATAATTTTAATTTACATTGAGGTGTTAGTTGAAATAATTTTATCTTTTCCCTTTATTTTATTTATTTAAGTGTCAGAAACAACTCTCATAAATAGAAAATTAAATTTTTCAATGTCAATTTATAATGTTTCTTGCAAAATTTAATAAGTATCAGAAATAACTTATTTTATACAGTTAAAAATATATTCAGAGTCTAAAAGGATTAAGTATAAACCAACTTGTTAATTTACAGCGATTAGAATTATTTCAACTCATACACTAAACTCTTTTTAACTTCTACCCTCCAACAACTTCTACTTTTTAATTAAAGCAAGTTCAACGCTGTTAATATAAATTTAAAAATAGTTTGTGGTTGTTCAATGTGCAATAACATTTAAAGTGAAAAAAGGTAGTTCGCTTAACATAACTCTAAAAAAATATAAATTATTCAAAGTCCAAAAGTATTAAACTTTTTCAGAATGTTAATTTGTAATTTTTCTTGTATAATTTAATAAGCATAAAAATAAGTTAAGTTGGTGCTTTCCTCACACCATTTTTAAAAACTTTTCCACAAATACCTTAACTTTTTTTCATTTCATCTCAACTTTATTTTTATTTTTATACATAACATAATAGGTAAGGTTTTGACTCTAACACAAATTCAATCTTTATATTAAAGTTTTAGAAATGACTTAGGTAATTTTTTTGTAATCTAATTTGCAATATTTTTAAAAGTTTCAGAAACAACTCTCATATAAAATAAAAAATTACTCGGACTCTAATAGTATTGAAGTTCTTGCAAAAATATGAGAAAAAACTTATTTTATAGAAGTAAAAATATATTTAGAGTCTAAATGTGTTAAATATAAACTAACCCATTAGTTTACAGAGATTAAAAGTATTTTAACTTTCTTCTTATTACAATTCCACCATGGGTAACTACTATATATGCCCCCTTATTTTCATGATCTCTTCATTTCTTTACCGAATCTCGTACAATAAACACCTACCTACCCATTAAAACTTATAAAAATTATTTTTAGGGTAACTTATCAGATATTTAAATCTTATGTAAACAAGCTCAATACTGTCAATACAAATTTCCAGATAGTTTATGGTTGTCCAAGTTGTGATAAAATTAAAAATGAAGAAAATAGTTTGCTTAGAATAGTTCCAGTTTCTTTCTAATACTTTAATAAAAAAAACTACAAGAATAAACTAATGATGGAGATTATTTCTTTTATCTTCCTAAAATATTTTTTTTAAATGTTCTACAAAACTAAAATACCGTACCTCTTTCATTTCATGTTCAACCATTGAACTATCAACAGCATTTCTTTTTTTAAGTTTTTTTTATATATAACATAATTGATGAAGTTTCATTCCTAACACAAATGTTAGAGTGTAAATTTAAACTGTAGACTACAATTGGAAGAACAATTTTCTATTGTTAAACTTTTTTAACTTTATAATTATTTTTGTACTTACAACACTAACACTAACACTTAAAAGATATGATTAAGTCTTAAGCAGATATTGCAAATGCTAGATACATTTTATGGTTATCCATTGTGCAATAAAATTTAGAGTAATGAAGATAGTTTGCTAATGTAACTCCAGTTCATTCCAATACTTTAACTACACCATGGCAGTAATTAAACTTATCTCTTTGCCATCCTCCTACCATTTTAAAATTTTTTGTATAAAACAAGAATACTGTACTTTACTTATCATTCCATCTTCAGCTTTTGAGCTGTGAACAACACATTTTTTTATGATTGATAAAGTTTCCTTTCCAACACAAATAGAATCTTTATAGTAAAAGTTTTGAATTTTTAGAAATAATTTTAATTTACATTGAGGTGTTAGTTGAAATAATTTTTAGTTTTTCCCTTTATTTTATTTATTTAAGTGTCAGAAACAACTCTCATAAATAGAAAATTAAATTTTTCAATGTCAATTTATAATGTGTCTTGCAAAATTTAATAAGTATCAGAAATAACTTATTTTATACAGTTAAAAATATATTCAGAGTCTAAAAGTATTAAGTATAAACCAACTTGTTAATTTACAGCGATTACAATTATTTCAACTCATACACTAAACTCTTTTTAACTTCTACTCTCCAACAACTTCTACTTTTTCATTAAAATAAGTTCAACGCTGTTAATATAAATTTAGAAATAGTTTGTGGTTGTTCAATGTGCAATATCATTTAAAGTGAAAAAAGGGAGTTCGCTTAACATAACTCTCAAAAATAGAAATTATTCAAAGTCCAAAAGTATTAAACTTTTTCAGAATGTCAATTTGTAATTTTTTTGCATAATTTAATACGCATAAAAATAAGTTAAGTTGGTGCTTTCCTCACACCATTTTTAAAAAAACTTTTCCACAAATACCGTAACTCTTTTTACATTTTATCCCAACTTTATTTTTATTTTTATACATAACATAATAGGTAAGGTTTTGACTCTAACACAAATTCAATCTTTATATTAAAGTTTTAGAAATGACTGGTAATTTTTTGTAAACTATTTTATAACATTTAAAAAAAACTCTCATAAAATAAAATATTACTTGGACTCTAATAATATTGAAGTTTTTGCAAAAGTGTGAGAAAAAACTTATTTTATAGAAGTAAAAATATATTCAGAGTCTAATAGTATTATATATAAACCAATCCGTTAATTTATAGAAGTTAAAAGTATTTTAACTATCTTCTCATTACAATTCCACCATGGGTAACCACTATATATGCCCCCTTATCTTGATATTTTCTTCATTTCTTTACCAAATCTCGTACAATAAACACCTACCTACCCATTAAAACTTACAAAAATTATTTTTGGAGTAACTTATCAAATATTTAAATCTTAGGTAGATTATGTAAACAAGTTCAATACTGTCAATACAAATTTCCAGATAGTTTATGGTTGTCCAAGTTGTAATAAAATTAAAAATGAAGAAAATAGTTTACTTAGTGTAGCTCCAGTTTCTTTCTAATACTTTAATAAAAAAAACTACAAGAATAAACTAATGATGGAGATTATTTCTTTTATCTTCCTAAAATATATTTTTTAAATGTTCTACAAAACTAAACTACCGTACCTCTTTTATTCATTTTATTCTCAACCATTGAACTAACAACAGCATTTCTTTTTCCTTAAGCTTTTTTTATATAACATAATGGA
This sequence comes from Neoaliturus tenellus, assembly GCA_030545055.2. Lineage (NCBI taxonomy): Eukaryota > Metazoa > Arthropoda > Insecta > Hemiptera > Cicadellidae > Neoaliturus > Neoaliturus tenellus. The sequence goes on along the minus strand of CM061531.1, from coordinate 105,569,521 downwards.
TGAAGTTTCCTTCCTAACACAAATGTTAGAGTGTGAATTTAAACTGTAAATTAATAGACTACAATTGGAAGAATAATTTTCTATTGTTAAAACTCTTTAACTTTATCATCATCTTTGTATTTACAACACTATCACTAACACTTAAAAGATATAATTAAGTCTTAAGCAGATATTGTAAACGCTAGATACATTTTATGGTTATCCATTGTGCAATAAAATTTAGAGTGATGAAGATAGTTTTCTAATGTAACTCCAGTTCATTCCAATACTTTAACTACACCATGGCAGTAATTAAACTTATCTCTTTTGCCATCCTCCTACCATTTTAAAATTGGTTTTATAAAACAAGAATACTGTATATCTATTTATCATTTCATCCCCAGCTTTTGAGCTGTCAACAACATTTTTTCTACGATTGATAAAGTTTCCTTTCCAACACAAATAGAATCTTTATAGTAAAAGTTGTTAATTTTTAGAAATAATCTTAATTTTTTTACATTAAGGTGTTAGTTGAAATAATTTGTAGTTTTTACCCTTCAGTTTATTTATTTAAGTGTCAGAAACAACTCTCATAAAATAAAAAATTTAATTTTTCAATGTCAATTTATAACCTTTTTGCAAAATTTAATAAGTATCAGAATAACTTATTTTATACAGTTAAAAATATATTCAGAGTCTAAAAGTATTAAGTATAAACCAACTTGTTAATTTACAGCATTTAGAATTATTTTAACTCATACACTAAACTCTTCTCAACTTCTACTCTCCAACAACTTCTACTTTTTCATTAAAATAAGTTCAACGCTGTTAATATAAATTTAGAAATAGTTTGTGGTTGTTCAATGTGCAATATCATTTAAAGTGAAAAAAGGGAGTTCGCTTAACATAACTCTCAAAAATAGAAATTATTCAAAGTCCAAAAGTATTAAACTTTTTCAGAATGTCAATTTGTAATTTTTTTTGCATAATTTAATACGCATAAAAATAAGTTAAGTTGGTGCTTTCCTCACACCATTTTTAAAAAACTTTTCCACAAAATACGATTGATAAAGTTTCCTTTCCAACACAAATAGAATCTTTATAGTAAAAGTTGTTAATTTTTAGAAATAATCTTAATTTTTTTACATTAAGGTGTTAGTTGAAATAATTTGTAGTTTTTACCCTTCAGTTTATTTATTTAAGTGTCAGAAACAACTCTCATAAAATAAAAAATTTAATTTTTCAATGTCAATTTATAACCTTTTTGCAAAATTTAATAAGTATCAGAATAACTTATTTTATACAGTTAAAAATATATTCAGAGTCTAAAAGTATTAAGTATAAACCAACTTGTTAATTTACAGCATTTAGAATTATTTTAACTCATACACTAAACTCTTCTCAACTTCTACTCTCCAACAACTTCTACTTTTTCATTAAAATAAGTTCAACGCTGTTAATATAAATTTAGAAATAGTTTGTGGTTGTTCAATGTGCAATATCATTTAAAGTGAAAAAAGGGAGTTCGCTTAACATAACTCTCAAAAATAGAAATTATTCAAAGTCCAAAAGTATTAAACTTTTTCAGAATGTCAATTTGTAATTTTTTTTGCATAATTTAATACGCATAAAAATAAGTTAAGTTGGTGCTTTCCTCACACCATTTTTAAAAAACTTTTCCACAAATACCGTAACTCTTTTTACATTTCATCCCAACATTTAAACATTTGAAAGCCCTTCTTTCTCCTTAAGTTTTATTTTTTTTTATACATAACTAAATAGGTAAAGTTTTGTCTCTAACACAAATTCAATCTTTATATTAAAGTTTTAGAAATGACTGGTAATTTTTTGTAAACTATTTTATAACATTTAAAAAAAACTCTCATAAAATAAAATATTACTTGGACTCTAATAATATTGAAGTTTTTGCAAAAGTGTGAGAAAAAACTTATTTTATAGAAGTAAAAATATATTCAGAGTCTAATAGTATTATATATAAACCAATCCGTTAATTTATAGAAGTTAAAAGTATTTTAACTATCTTCTCATTACAATGGGTAACCACTATATATGCCCCCTTATCTTGATATTTTCTTCATTTCTACACAGAATTTCGTATGATAAACACCTACCCATTAAAACTTATAAAAACTATTTTTGGGGTAACTTATAAGATTTACTGTAAACAAGTTCAATGCTGTCAATACAAATTTTCAGATAGTTTATGGTTGTCCAAGGTGTGATAAAATTTAAAATGAAGAAAATAGTTTGCTTAATGTAGCTTCAACTTTTTCTAACACTTTAATAAAAAAACTACTAGAGTAAACTAATGATGGAGATTATTCCTCTTATCTTCCTTAAATAATTTTAAAAAAATGTTCTACAAAACTAAAATACCGTACCTCTTTTATTCATTTTATTCTCAACCATTGAACTAACAACAGCATTTTTCTCCTTAAGCTTTATTTTTATATATAACATAATGGATGAAGTTTCCTTCCTAACACAAATGTTAGAGTGTGAATTTAAACTGTAAATTAATAGACTACAATTGGAAGAATAATTTTCTATTGTTAAAACTCTTTAACTTTATCATCATCTTTGTATTTACAACACTATCACTAACACTTAAAAGATATAATTAAGTCTTAAGCAGATATTGTAAACGCTAGATACATTTTATGGTTATCCATTGTGCAATAAAATTTAGAGTGATGAAGATAGTTTGCTAATGTAACTCCAGTTCATTCCAATACTTTAACTACACCATGGCAGTAATTAAACTCATCTCTTTTGCCATCCTCCTACCATTTTAAAATTGGTTTTATAAAACAAGAATACTGTATATCTATTTATCATTTCATCCCCAGCTTTTGAGCTGTCAACAACATTTTTCCTATGATTGATAAAGTTTCCTTTTCAACACAAATAGAATCTATATTATAGTAAAAGTTTTAAATTTTTAAAAATAATTTTATTTTACATTAAGGTGTTAGTTGAAATAATTTGTAGTTTTTACCCTTCATTTTATTTATTTAAGTGTTAGAAACAACTCTCATAAAATAGAAAATTAAATTTTTAAATGTCAATTTATAATGTTTCTTGCAAAATTTAACCCTTTGAAACCCGAATTATGATGCACCGATAAAAAAATTCTTTCCTCTAATTTTCCTTTTATTTGGGGTCCAAATAACACACAAACACTGTTTTTAGAAATTTTCCCTCACAGGTTAAAAAAATAAAAAAGTGTTGTTTAAAAACAACAACGGGTACTTGTGGTTACATCGGGCAAAACCTAAGTAAAATCCCTTGTTGTTTAAAAGCAACAGTGGGTTTTTGTGGATTAAAGTACCATATTTACAATTTTGGTAAAGTATAAAATAGCTAGAAGGTTGTTCTTGAGCAGAAGTTGAAATAACGCACAACTTTGTCAAAATTGTATAGGAATTTATTTATCACATTAGAAAAATATCACAACTTGGTAAACATTGAATAAAAAAAGTACTTATCCCAATGTCTCCCACCTCTGACACGTTGTCATCAGGAATTAATAAAAACCTTTCTTTATCTTTTTTGTCCAAATATTTTGGCTCCATTGTGAAGTTTGGATCATGACCCATACAAAATGGCCAAAAGACATATAATTAACACAAAATATTAGCTGTAAATGAATTTAGAATTAGTATGGGGTTATATGGAGAATCTGAATTAAACTAGTAAAATATAATGTACACAAGTTACTTGTAACCTCCAAACCTTGAAGTGGCTCTGAAGAAAATGTTCTGTTGCTTTGACAACTGGTCTAAACTCCTATCTAGTGGTGATTTTCTGAACTAAATCAGTGTTGTTTTAAACCAACAGTGGGCTTTTGTGGTTCAAACAAATAATTTTTGAGAAAAATAGGCAGAAACACGGTGTTGTATAAAAACAACAATGGGCGTTAAAGGGTTAATAAGTATCAGAAATAACTTATTTTATACAGTTAAAAATATATTCAGAGTCTAAGGGCCATTTGCACAAATAAATGATAAACTGAACTAATATAATCTAGATTAATTCAGTTAAAATCAGCTGGAGATGTAAGTTAAAACTATGCATGTACAACTGACTTTTAGGTTAAACTTAGGTTTAAACTAAATGGTGCAAATGGCCCTAAAAGTATTAAATATAAACCAACTTGTCAATTTACAGCAATTAGAATTATTTTAACTCATACACTAAACTCTTCTCAACTTCTTCTCTCCAACAACTTCTACTTTTTTGTTAAAATAAGTTCAACACTGTTAATATAAATTTAGAAATAGTTTGTGGCTGTTCAATGTGCAGTAACATTTAAAGTGAAAAAAGGTAGTTCGCTTAACATAACTCTCAAAAAATACAATTATTCAAAGTCCAAAAGTATTAAACATTTTCAGAATGTCATTTGGTAATTTTTCTTGCATAATTTAATAAGCATAAAAATGAGTTAAGTTGGTGCTTTCCTTACACCATTTTTAAAAACTTTTCCACAAATACCTTAACTCTTTTTTTCATTTCATCCCAACATTTGAACATTTAAAAGCCCTTCTTTCTCCTTAAGTTTTATTTTTATATATAACATAATAGGTAAAGTTTCGTCTCTAACACAAATTCAATCTTTATATTAAAGTTTTAGAAATGACTTAGGTAATTTTTTATAAACTACTTTATAACATTTAAAAAAAACTCTTATAAAATAAAAAAAAATTACTTGGACTCTAATAGTATTAAAGTTTTTGCAAAAGTATCAGAAAAAACTTATTTTATAGAAGTAAAAATATATTCAGAGTCTAATAGTGTTAAATATAAACAAACAAATTAGTTTACAGAGGTTAAAAGTATTTTGAACTTATGCCTCTTCTCAACTTAGGACCCATTAAAACTTACAAAAACTATTTTTGGGGTGACATATATATTTAAAACTTAAGTAGATTTTATAAACAAGTTTAATGTTGTCAATATAAATTTTGAGATAGTTAACATTTGTCTAAGGTGTGATAAAATTAATAGTGAAGAAAATAGTTTGCTTAATGTAGCTCAAGTTTCCTTCCAACACTCTGACTACAGAAAAACTACAATAGTAAACAAATAATGAAGATTATTTAATAATCTCTCTTTCCTTCCTCTTGCCATTTCTAAAAATTCTTCTATAAAACGAGAATACATTAACTTTCCTTGTTATTGCATTACCAGCATTTAAACTATCAACAACACTACTTAATATTTTTTGCCAAATTTATAAGTTTCACTAGCAACTTATTTTATAAAAGTAGATTAGTTTCTCCAAACATGTTTAACTTATTCTACATTAATCATGTGGACAATTTTGTTTCAAACCTAATTTTAGGTTTAAACTTGCTCCAAGTTTAAAAGTAGTAAATACAAAATGAACTGTTAGTTTACAGAGGTTATAATTATTTCAACTCATGTTCCACCCTCTTCTCAAGTAATTATCTGTGTTAGAAATCAGTACAAGATCCTGTTGCTTTAGAATACAAATTTAACTTTTATCCTATATTAATGAAAAAATATTGTTGTTTATGTTAGATCATTCAAAACTTGAAAATGAATTTTTGTAAACAATTCTAAGCTATCTGACTAGTACAGTATTACAAGAGTTTGAAATATGTTACTAATACAATTTTGTTTTTCTGTTCTAGGACTCGAGAAGATACAAGAATCTTCACTTACCTTTAGATCAACTCATTTGTACCATTTACTGATAATAAATTTCTTTAAAATTGAAAAGTGTATATAATTTAATATTACGATTTTGTCAAAGAAATGTAGTTTATGGACTCATATTTTATTACTTGCAATTAGAGTCATGGCATAAGTTGTAAATAATTTAAAATATTTATTTTTTAACAATGCCTTTTTCACTTTAGAGTCAAAATTAATGAATTATAACATTATTTAACAATGCCTTTTTTCACTTTAGAGTCAAAGCTAATAAATTGTAACATTAAAGTATTATAGCAACATAAATCTGCCTCAGTTGAGATTAGCTAAGTCTGACAAAACCCTGTGATAATAAACGGTATCAGATAACTGACACATACTTTCTCCCAACAATATAAAAATATGTGTTAAAGCTTTAAACATTAATGTCTAGATGACTCTGTCGGATAGCTACCAGCTGAGCAGCGCAAGCTTGACCCTACGCGCATCTGTGACTTTTAACAACGTACTGCGTTTACCGCTAAACGAAAAATTGTATTTTCTCCTCAACCACTTGACGTAGAGCAATAATTTAAAGTACTGGATTATTTAGTTTTTTGAGCTTGATTTAATGGTGATAAGTAAAATTTATTTCGAGACAACAGCTATTTTGAAAATCCAAAAAATTGATTTTTTTAACACTTTTTACTCCATAACTTTTGAACGCGCATTTTCTCGGAGATGCGGGTGGTGTCATTTTATCCACCATTTTAAGCTTAATAAACCACAAAATTTTAATCAAAATCGTTAGAGCCGTTTTTGAGAAATTTTTATTTTTGACGATTTTTGAGGGTTTTTGGGAGTAAAATACCCTTAAAAATCAAAAATTCAAAAAAATGAAAAAAACGCCTGGAATTATTGTGGATTTGGACCTGTATACCAAATTTCATTAAAATCGGACCATTAGGGCATTCTCTAGCTCTGTTTACATCCTGACACACACACACACACACACACACACACACACACACACACAGACATCACTCCGAAAACCACTTTTTTGGACTCAGGGGGAACCATAATGGGTAAATCCACCAACAACTCAAATTCGAAAATTTTGACGAAAACAATACTTTCTCCATATACTATGGTATAGGGGGAGAAAGTAATAGCAAGCAAGTCATATAAGTTACCAATATTAGTAATGACATAGACGTTAAGAATAAGATAACCAAATTTTTATGTAAAATTTGTTTTATTTAGTCAAATAATATGAGTATAAAAAGAACTTTAACTAATCATGTATATTTTTTTAAGTTGGATGCCAATGGTTGTACATCTCTTGGTACTAATAACAATTCTTCCAAGATACAATTAAATGGAATTCAAATTTATTATAATTTTGGAGAAGGCAATCTTTGAACAGTATTCAGAACTAATCATTCAATTTATAAAGGACAGTAAAGTTTTAAATATTTATTATTCAAGAAGTAATAAAAATTAAATCTGTGGTGTTTTGTGTAGAATATAATCTATTGAATAAAATTTTATATTTAATACTTGGATGACAATTATAGAGAGTTTATTTGATCTTACTTTGAATACATTAAATGAAAAAGTGTGTCTCTGTTAACATATTTTAAAATATCTGTAAATATATTTTCTATTTGTAAAGATTCATTTAAATTGTGTAAAAACTGGGATTTGAATTTTAAAACCTACAGTAAGTTCACATCACTTTTCATGTGTAATACTTGTTGAAAATCTCTTTGTAGTTTTTAGCCATTCATTTTGCAAAACCTTTACAACTGCCAAAAACAACTCTAATAAAATAAAAAATTGGTTCAGTATCCGAACCAAACATTTTATAAAATGAGTTCTTGTGAATAATTTAAAACAAAATTAAGTTGGTGCAGAACCAAAACAATGCTAAGTCCTGTTTCTATTTTACTCTATTATTTTTAACCTTCTGAGTCCCATGTACCTTTTTTTGGAACATGTATTTCATACAAATATAAATCTTAAGTTTTAATTATTTTTTAATACTCTCTACAAACCGTGGGTTAGTTTTATGTTTGTTGATATCTGATTGTGGACAGTACCAATTGATATGTCGTGTAACATGCATGAAAATCATTTAATAATGGTTTGTCCGAGCTGTGGAGAGTTGCAATCATCAACGATCACAGCAATGTAAAAGTATTTCCCACCGATATGTCAACTGCACAGTTTGATATAAAAGTATCAACCGGGAGCAATGAACACCCTTTAATACTCTTTACTAATTAAGTCATGCTATTTTAAGATTGTTTTTTGAATTTATCCAAATTTTTTGTTATAAGTCCCGACAGGTCTCTTAGGAAGATTATTTAGTATAAATTAAAAATAGTATTTAAAAATTCTTGTTTTACAAATTTGGTGAGACAACATAAATAACAAAATGTAAACTATAAGTGGTCATTTGATGTTCAACTCTCTAATAGTTTACTTCTATTTTAATACTTTAAGTGTACTCTTTAGATGACTTAGTAAGTTACGATAGTCAACTCTTACATAGTTCACATGTTTGTTGAGTGTACCTTTTTGTTTTGTCAAGAATATATTGTGAATCTAAATTTTAAATTGTACCTGTGCAATATGATTTACAGTTAAACAGTGAAAAGTAAATAAATTACAAAAATTTAATATGAGAGAAAATAATAATAACACTCTTAGAGTTTCCATTAATATTTATTTGTCTTGTAGTATAGTTAATATACTTTTTATACAAAATATGTTTGACTATGATTTTTAAAAGGGAGTTTCAACAAGGAGAACCTGAACTTTTATTATACAGAAACATACTAGTGATATTTTAAATTTACAAACTTTCTAAATAAGTAATTTTTAAAACTGAACCTCCTACAAATACCAGGATATCAACGATATCCTGTCAGTTGAAACTAAACATTTGCATTGTGCGTTACAAGCTATTATCTTCACCTTATTGGGTAAGTTAAAATTTAACATGGGGGAAAGATTGTCATTAAATGAGTTAAAAATTATATGTAGCCTTCTGAATCTCATGTACCTTTTTTGGAACATATATTTCATAAAAATATAAACCTTATGTTTTAATTGTTTTTTTAATACTCTCTAAAAAACATGGACAGCACCAATTGATATGTCATGTAACACGCATGAAAGACATTTCATATTGGTTAGCCTAAGCTGCGGCAGCTGCAATTATCAATAATCAGAGCTATGTAAAGTATTTCCCACCGATATGTCAACTGCACAGTTTGACATAAAGGTATTAACCGGGAGCTAAGAACATCTTTATAAAATACGTCCGTTCGTCTTTCGTCGGCGGACAGGATTTTCAGCCATAAGGTTGAAAATCGTATCCTCCTGATGGACTTGTTAGGACTCAGGAGGTTAAAGTAACCGTATAAACCCAACTTCAATTACAAACTTACTCCATAAACTTCTTTATTTCACTTCATATTTGTGAATTATAATTTTTTTCAATTTTATTTGAATGGCTTTAAAATACTCTTATATATTACATACGGTTGGACTTTTTTCATTTAACTTTCATCACTGCAACAAACAACATAGCAGGGAAATTAAATGGGAAGAAATGGTAGAACTATTTCAAAGTTTACTTTCTATCCTAGGAAATGGTTTAGAATTAATCTAAAATATTTTAATCCCAACAGAATATCTTCATCATCAAAAAAGTAAAAAAGGAGAAACAACTAATTCTGTTAAAATTGTTATGTTGGACAAGGAGGAAAAATAGAATCTTTAGTGAAATTAGTTTATAGAGGTTATAATTATTTCATTTCTTCAACAACTAAAACTTGGTGCATGCCAAGTAGTGTGGTAATTTTTTTTCTTTCATCAAAAATTACATTTTTATGGGGAGGTTATTACAAAATCAAAACTATAAGTTGTTTGTCATTATTTTATGGCCAATCTATTTGTAAAATCAAAAAGGATATAACTAATTGCAAATCAAAACACTGGGAGTGTTAGTGTAGTTTCCTCTTTCTGGGTCTTATTGGCCTTATACAAACTGTGAGTGTCATTACAACAATTATCCAACCTGGAAAATGTGTTAAAACACAAGATTATGTAGAGTAAATTTGTACAAAAAGAATAAACATATTTCAATTTTTTCAAATTAATACACTTTAGATCAGAAATATGGGCCTAAAGAAGTTTATTTTATTATATTAGTAAAACTATTTTCAATTTTTAGTGAATTGACAAGGTGCTGCCCCAAAAAATTTGCCACTAAAAGCTTCAGCCTTTTCAGCCTATTTAGAAATATAGCCCTGACAGTATTCTTATAATAATTAAGTTTTGAAAATCTTGGCAACATTAATTCTGGAGTTCCACTGGACCAATTTTGGAAAGCTTTCATCCTCTATAATTGCCAAAAAATATGAAAGATTAATATTTTTTATCTGGAGTTCTACTGGACCAATTTTAATATTTAAGATGTCGTTGGAAAGCTTTCATCCTCTATAATTGCCAAAAAATATGAAAGATTGATATTTTTTGTTTTTATTTTGAAAAAATAAAAAACACATTTTTCATAAAAAATACATTCAGAACAGGGTTTTACAAATTTCTTATTTGAAAACAATTTTTGGCAGCATTTATTGTAGTTTTTCAAGGAATGCTTAATAGTAATTTGTAGGAAATTTAATTCTCTTTCAAAAAATCACCTTCCACTTTGGAGATTTCCTCACCATTTATAAGTTATTTACCAAAAATAAAAGCTACTACCAATTTATTTGTGTTGAAAAGTCAATTTTGAAAATCTTGGGGAAATCAAATGTGGAGTTCTACTGGACCAATTTTAATTTTTAAAATGTTGCTAAAAAGCTCTAATCCTGTCCATTTGTCAAAAAATATTTAAAGTATTTATGGTGAACAAATAAAGAAACATATTTTTACCATTTTTTGCTGCTTTTATTGTGGTTATTCAAGAAATACTTACCCATAATTTGTAGGAAATTTAATTCTCTTTCAGAAAATTACCAAACACTTTGGACGATTTCCTCATAATTAAAAAGTTATTTACAAAAAACCAAAGCTACTACCAATTTGTTAGCGTTGAAAAAATACTGTAGTAGAGATATTTTTATTAAATTTTGTACAGCTAAATCTAGACTGATTTTAATAATCTTTTATGTGTTGTCTACAAGCTTCACCTATGTATATTTACTAAAAAATGTGAAAGTTTTATGTTTAAGCCATGTTTATATATGAAGGTTGATTTTAAGCCACCAATATATTTGGAAATAAGTTGGACATTACACACTCTCATTAATTTACCCAAAAGGCCATTTTATGTTCAAAAAACAGTTGTGGATTTTTTAAATTAAACTGTTCACAACCTAGTGGAAGAAACATTAGAAACATACTTAAGTTCTATTTAAGCTGATGATAGTTCACATGCAGACATACTAATAGAGTTTTTAAATCAACAATCACCATCAGGAATGGCAATACATCAATTAAATTTAAAGATTGAAACTGTTAAAATGTTACTAAGAAATCCTAATACAAAAGGGGGGGTATTTAATGGCACATGATTAATTGTTAAAGATCTTAAACCGAATTTAATAATTAGGATCTTCAGCAGGTGAAATTGTGTTATTCCAAGGATTGATTTAGCACAGACGGACATAGATTTACCATTTGTTTTAAAAAGATTTACAATTAATAAAGCACAAGGAGAAAGTTGGTGTCTAACTATATGCACCAGTATTTAGCCATGGACAATTGTATGTTGCACTATCTAAGGTAAGAAGGTTTGATGATATTAAAATTATCCTTTGCAAAGATCAAGGAAGATTGTTAAAAAACTATGATAGAGTATTTACAAAGAAATATTGTGTAAATGTTGCGTTTGATTTTTTTATTTTATTTTTGTATCTAATAGAAAATAATAATTTTTCTCAAAAAGAATTTCAATATTAAAAACAAATACTACAGGAAATTAAAAGCTAAAAAATTTGAAAGATAAACTAATTTGCTGGACTTGTATGTGTGTTATTTTGTTGTTTGAATATAGCTAACAAATTTATCTTCAATTATTGTAACATGTGTTACCAAAATTATTTTTATTCACTTTAAATGTAATTATTTTCTAAATATTAAAATATCCAAGACAATTCAAAAAAACAATTAATTTTCACCTAAACATATTTCCTCCCAACTCAGTCAACGCCTGCTGATAAGACTATACTGAACGCTTCACATTCATAACGTGTGGGTAGATTGTTCCAACTCGAAGGCGTATAAAAACTCTTATTCAACCTTAGATGTCAATTTCAAAGAATATATTTGAACTTACCTTGAAGAGTCTCTGTAAACATATTTTAAAATATTAGTACATTTCTAAAGATTCATTTAAATTTTGTAAAAACTGTAACTGGATTTTAAAACTTATAGTAAATTAATTTTTTCATTTGTAATACTTGTTGGAAATTAAAATTAAAAGGGAAAGGAGAAACAGTAGAATCAATAATGTATTTATTAATCCAATTTTCGCAATACATATTGAAAATATTATAGTAAAAATAACTCCGAGTGATGAAACTACGAATAATGAAGAAGTGTTTTGTAATTCATTTTCAACTCTTTGAGGATGAACATTTTGTATGAATTCTTTTAACCTCGTTAAAAATACATTTTGTATTTTCGATTTTATTCGCTCATCCACTTCAACAATTTCCATTTTTTATTAATGAATTACCCACACATATCAATAGTTGTCACTGGTAATCTTTGTTAAAATGAGACGGGTGTTACAATCTGAAAGTTGATTGTTTAATTTTAAATATATATCGTAAGTTTTGTTATTTTTTAAATCGAAAAGTTTTTGAATATTTTTATTCACTCTCAAACATCCCAGACATTCCACATTATTCAAATGAAAAGCAATTATATACAGTTGTATCGTTTCTTTAGTTTTATTCGCTATAAATTCTCTGAGCTGATCATCGCAGTTCTTCATGTTGACTAAACTGTTAGATAGGGTATACGCAAGATTTGTTCAAAATCTACCACCTGATACAACTAAACTCGAAGATATTTTAGATGTATACGATATGGATATTGTAAGGAGTATTCAAGAAAAAACAGATGAAATCAATTATATACTAATTTATACCAACCCAAATTTAAATGTTAAAGATATTCATATAGAAAATGGTTATACGGTGACGTATGCCCACGTGTTAGTGATGCTAAATAAATTTCCAAAAGCAGATATCACATTATACATTACGGAAAATTCCGATAAACCGTCATATCCCAGCATAATTGATACTCATTATAAAAATAAAAAAAGAAAACTACAAGAAGTCAATTATGTTGACGCGAAACAATTAATTGAGGATTTCAAAAAAGAAATCGAAAACTATAAATTGTCAGACATTTAGAGGAATCCTCCATTTCAATGGACCTCTGTGAAGTATGTGGTGAATTTTACTCTTAACTTGCTGGACCACACGAACACAATATCAGTTTCCAAAACCATTTCACACAAATTCAATCCGCTGCAAGGTGCAGACTTGTTACATTTAAAGCGGACAACCCTCTAAATATTTCCTGCATCAGAACTTATATGGAATGGTTGAGAGATAATGTCGTCTACCTGTTGAAACACTATCAACAAATGCATGATAGTATAAAATATAATATGTTATTGGAATGTAAATTTTCAAAGTCCAACGATGAATTACAAATAAAAAGTTTTAAAACTCAAAATATAACGGTTTTCAATTTGACCGATTTAGACGAACAATACACGCTGAATATAGAAAAATTATTATTAGAAAAGTCCGATTTAGAAATGAGAGGTTCAGGTTGGGCCATCCATGCTATAGTCAAATTGGAATTAAGAATCAACAGATACGAACCCATATGGGGTTCCTCCTCCAGATTCAAACTCCCATCTTTCATAAGAGGTAAAAAGTCTATAGTAAACCCGTTTCGCGGTAAAACAAACTGTTGTAACAATTTATGTTTCAAAATTGCCATAATGGGAAAACTATTAGCTGATTCCCGAAAAAATTATCACAACATCCTCAACTACTTTAAATATGTTCATTTGAATAATAAATATAAATGGTGTATCCCATTCCCAGTTAGACTCGATGAAGTGAGTACATTCGAAAATACGAATAACATGTCTATAAACATATACACAATCAGTGGTAAAAAGATCGTTCCCCTCAAAGTTACATCGAAAAGAAAACCAGATCACAGGGATATACTGTTTTACAAAAACCACTACATGTGGATAAAAAACTTCGAAGCTTTCGTCGGTAAACAGTTGGTAAACTCTGCACCCAGACTCTTTATTTGTCGCCAGTGTCTAACATACTTTTACAAAAAAGAACAACTTCTCAACCACGAACTCTCTTGTGCTAATGATCCGACTACTGTCACTATCCCTGTAAAAAATAAAGTATACTCACCAAAACACTCTCTCATTCAAACCCCCCTCATTCAATCACCAGACTAGGATGCAAAAAATGTACCAGACAAATTTCACGACTCAGATCAAGACTATGATCATATTTTGTTACATTCTCAGGATCCAGACTCAGATCAGATTCAAATATTTTTCATTTGTCGATTTACCACAAAACCCATGTATTATTAAACTACTAACGAGAAGGTTGAGCATTTGCCCCGTAGACCAAACCGCTAGGACGGATACTTAATGTTTTATCATGGGACCAGTTCCAATCAATTTATCTTGGCCAAAATACAAAAAACAAAAAAAAAATATATATATATATATATATATATATATATATATATATATATATATTCACCTAGATCCCTTGATTGTGGCCCAGGTGACAAATAACCATCGTTTGTGGCCCACTATAAAAACCCATGTATTTTCGTAAATAAACAAGTGATGCTTTTGACATTTTGTGTACAATATCCAAATTGGTTTTCGTACCAGTATTTTCTTTTGAAATATATATACATACAGTGGTTTAGCTACTATAACACGCGCTATTTCACATTCAATTGTGGCCCACATATACGTGAGTTATCTGAACCCCCTTATTTTGGCCCAGGCGCGCATCTTTTACATTCGATTGTGGCCCAGGCACCAATTGTAGCCCAATTGCGGTGTTGCCAGATTTACTTTTCTTTGTACAGTAGAACCTCGCTGGTTCGTCCGCCTCTCCGTGTAATCCACCCGTCTCAACCGTGCCGTGGCTCATCTTTGTTTGTTTAAATTTCCTGTGCATCGCTCCGTTCGGTTGTCTCCTGTCGATGACACATTATTTATTTGCAATCCGTGTGCGTGTCAGTAGGCCAGCGACAGTTGTAGGGAGTGATTGTTTAATAAGTTTGAAAGTAATACTTTTGTTTTAAACTAATGTTTTATTACATTAATAAATATGGTCCTTTGATGATCCGCCCTTTTTACTGTTCCGACCGAATTGATTTGTTTCTTTTAGGATATGGATTAAAATAAAGTAGTTTTTATCCCAAGGAGCAATAGTTGTTGGTTTTGGTGTGCAATCGTGTTTGTTTTTTTTTTTCTTTCAAAATAGTGATTAAGCAAAGAAACTTTGCTCCGTTGATGATAATGTTTTTTTATCATAGGCCTACTTCAAAATTTTCACAAATACGTGATTTTATTGCTTTGTTACTTCAGAAGTCGAATAACCAATATTTAAATTTATTTATTTACAAACTAAGTACAGGATTTATTTTAATTAACACTGTGGTTTTTTTTAAGGTTAGCGCTCTGAAAAATCCACAGCTGATTTGTTGTGTGAGTAGTGTGTTTTGGTCACTTTTAAAACCGGCCACGTGCCCACGGAGCCACGTGCCGCGGCAGCTGGCGCCAGCTGCCATGTCACATAGCTTCCGGTGGGGGTTAGAGGGTATATATGAGATGCTGTAGTTATATTTTATGCCATATAGGTTGGGGTGGAGATGGCGATAGTGTTGGCGTTAGGGTGAAGTGAATTTGCGCATAAAATTAAAATTAAAAGTTAGTTGAAAATTGAAATTCGTCGGTGTTAACGAAACTCTAACAGTTGAAGAAAAATTAAGAGTTAGTTGAAAATTGAAATTCAAACTTATAACTGAGATGTGGAAAATATGTCAAGGTCATCCAGAGTAAGTTTTAAAAAATTCTATCCAACTATCACCAGAAATAGTTTTAAGTTGAAGTAGTTGGTGATAGCGGGATAATTGATTCGTGCCATGGGAGAGGTGTTTCTCGTTTGAAAGTTGGCGATCGAATGAGAAGCGCCGCCTAGGGAGAGGGCTTATAAAATGGCAACTTTCCCCCCACCACCCCTTCCCCCACGCCTTTAGACCAATAACCGGTCGCCGACTGTATGTGGTGAAACTGAACTAGACATGGCGGCCGCCATGGATAATTCTAACCTCAAATCTTAGCTCAGCTGAACAGAATAGAGAAGGATGAAGTAGGAATTGTGGTTAGAGCACTTATATAAGGAATAGTGGGGGTAAAATAAAAAAACTTGTTGAACACAGTCGATAGGTGTAACAAGTTCAAAGTTGTTGAATTGTAACATAGAATGCAAAATGTTGTAAATAACACTATCATCAACATTAACCTGCGAAGTCTTTGAAGAGTATAATGGGTTAAAACTGTACTTCTTCCTAACTCTATTTAAATTAGTTCTACACTTTGAAATTGAAGGTTTAGAAGTACTTCGTAATATGTTTTGTGTTCGCAAAAGCTTTAATTTTAAACATTGTGCAGTCATCATAACCGATGTGTTAAGTTCAGAAGTTAAAAGAAGACTGAGATATAAAATGAAGTGTAAAAGAAATTGAAACAGAAAGCCAGAGTAGTAATTTTATAGGTTAGAATTTACGAAGGCTATTCCATGGATAATTCTAACCTCAAACCTAGTAAGTGAAGTAGTCATAACATAAAACTAACGAGAGATGATGACCGAGCGGATGCGAGGCAATGAATGTTTGTAGCGCGATAAACTACCCACCTTTATAGAGGCAATAACTCCAGCCAGATGGCGGCAGATGGCAAGCAAATGACTGGCTGACCGACTTTCAC
The DNA here is from genome assembly GCA_030545055.2 of Neoaliturus tenellus. Taxonomy (NCBI): domain Eukaryota; kingdom Metazoa; phylum Arthropoda; class Insecta; order Hemiptera; family Cicadellidae; genus Neoaliturus; species Neoaliturus tenellus. The sequence continues at coordinate 105,552,768 of CM061531.1, read as the reverse complement.
CTGAGTAGTAAGAGAAGTAGGGTTCTGTGTCTATCCCTACTCCTTGGGGTCAATGACCGACCGGAAAGGTCAATGACCTCCCCCCCCCTCCCCCCCTCCCCCCCTCCCCCCCTCCCCCCCCCCTCCCCCCCCCGAAAAATGGAGCCCACCCCACCCCCCCCCCCTTCCCCCACTCCTTTCCCCACTCCTTCCCCCACTCCTCCAGGTCAATGGCCGGTCACCACCGGTTGTTGACTTTATGTGGTGAAACCAGACTAAATATGGCAGCTGCCATGGATAATTCTAACCTCAAACCTGCTGCGCATGCAACAAGTTCTCCGGATCGGAATGAGACTATGCTATGCGCATGCGCCTAGTCCTGTATTACTCACTTTAGCGCTACTGCACATGGATAATTCTAACCTCAAACCTTGGTTTTGTGTTGTTGCGCATGCGCCGCTCCCCACTCCTTCGCCTTTCTTTTATACTGCTGCGAATTGGACTGGATTGAACACTGTACTGTAGTGAAACAACTTCCCCCACTACTCGAGAATCCGAGGAGCGATACGAGCCTGATCTTAGCGTCAGTCGTCAACAAACTTTCATAGCGAAAGGTTGTTGGCGACTCAGCAAGAGGTTTCAAATATATAGTAGGCCTATATATATTTGAACTTCTTCTACTATGTTGCGTTTTTTAATGCAATGTGGTATGTGTGTGTGTGTGTGTGTGTGTGTTTAGTTTTAAGGTGTATTTAATTTAAGAAATAATTTGCGCATTGCGATGTTAGTTATAAGTTGGTTTTAGCATTAAGGTGTATTAATTTTTAAGAGGTATTTAGCATTAAGGTGTATTAATTTTAAGAATAATGATGGTATTTGGTTGTGTTGAATTATTTGGTTTTTAATAATGATGTGTTGGTACTAATAATTTATGTTTGTTTTGTGCATTTGTTTTGCCTTACAGCTAGATGTTAGGGGGTAGATTAACTGTAAATTCAGAAGTTTAGTTGAACTTCATTTAAAATGGGTGGGACATCCGCAAGCCGGACTTTTTTTTGCATTTTGTTTAGGAATATGATGGGTGGGATTAGTTTGGGTGGGGTTAGAGTTGCGTTTCTGCATTAGGTGTTCCAGTTTCCCTTGGAATTCATGGTTACGGTAGACCCGGACCGGACCGTTACGGTAGACCCGGACGGTCCAAACAAAATTGCGTCGATGTCCCTTGCAGAACGTAACTAGTGGGTTGGGAGTGGGAACCGTTAGGCAAACAGGGTGGTGGGAACAGTATTACTGTTCCCATCACCTTGGATCATTATAAATCTTGAATGACCTTGACCCACTTTTGGAAGGGTCAATGACCCCCCCCTCCCCCCCTCCCCCCCCTCCCCCTCCCTCCCCCCCGAAAAAATGGAGCCCCCCCCCTCCTTTCCACCACTCCTACCCCCACTCCTTCTCCCACTACTCCGGGTGAATGACCGGTCATGACCTGAAAAATTAAAATGGCTATAACTTGATAACGGATTGACGGATTTGGACAAGCGATACATCATTGAAAAGGTCTATGTAAGACAAACATTTTGGTAAAAGAAGAATGTGGTTATTTTATTTTAGTCAAAAGTTATGCGAATTATTTAAAATAAATACCTTCTCTTTCCCCTTTTCTCCCACCTCCCAGGTCAATAATCAGTCTCGGCCAGCTGCTACCCCTCTCATTTGCATATTGTTATAAAAGACGCACCGACTGTGGCTAACATTTCATTCTGATTCCAGACGTTACGCTGCGAACTTGGAGCCACAACCATGTCATCTCTGCCAACTACAACTTCTACTTCAACTTCTACTTCTACTTCAACTTCTACTACGGCTGTTACTGCACCTAAGAAAACTCTTCGTCTGAAAAATCCTCCTGACTGGTACAAGAAGCAACTTGGATCCCAACCTTCAACTTCTGGCACTATTCTTCCGCCTACCAAGACTTCTAAACTTCGAAGCATTTTTTCACCGCCTTCGCCTTCTACTTCGCTTTCAAACGACTCTACACCGCCATCAACCATCATGCCGCCTCCACAGAAGCCAGCTCCCCGTCCTAATACCCCTTCATTTGAAATTTTGCTTCATCGTCTTAGTACACCTGTCATTCCACTGTCACCATTGCCTCCTACCCCACCACTTACTATGCCTGAAGACCACACCTATCATAAAACTAAATCCACTAAGCCTACTCCCAAACCTGCTCCTAAGCCTGCTCCTTCAGAGCAATTTCAATTATTACAAGAAGAGCGTCGTAGGGCATTTAGCCGTCCCACTACTTGCCCTGAAGTGCTCACCAGGGGAATTAAGAAAGGATCAGCTTGTGGGAGGAAATGTGTTAAAAACGAAAGTTTTTGCCGTGTACATGTCGTGAAACATCTTTCTGGACCACAACTGACAGAAACCCCCACCGTTGAAGACGATCCTGAAATAATATCCGTCAGAGGAGAGAGGCTTAAGAAAGGTTTGAAATATTTTTTTCTAAGTGTTGTTGACCACCAACACATTTTGACAAAATTTAACGGCTTAAAATATAAAATTAGAGTTTGTGAGAATTTGTGTAAAGAGAAGAGATTTAACAATTTAGATTCTCAAGACTTTCTCCTCAGGGATAAAAAGAATCGTATTACAAGGTGGGGGCGTAAACAGTAAATTCACTTAGTTTTTTCCAAATTGTTGCTTAAAAAAATAATGGGGGAGAAACACAATGCGTTATAGCGTTGTGTTTCTCCCCCATTATTTTTTAACACTCTAAGTCTCGTGACCTACTAACCTACTTCCATCCAAGTAGTAAGAAAAGTACTTCCCCCCACTCCTTTGGGTCGATGACTGGTCACGGTCAGCTCCTACCCCTCATTTGCATACTATTATAAAAGCGGAGCGAGCGTTGGTCACCCCTTCATTTTTCTTCTACACGCCGCTCTTGTCGTTTCGTCTCTGCTGTTTACAATATTTCTTGCTTCAAAATGCCTCCTCATCTGAATGAAAATTTGAATTTTTCCGAAATTTCTGATGTTTTTGAAGAATCTGAAGACACTTTAAGTAATGACAGTGAAAGTGAAGATGATGAGGACGATGATGATTATACTGTTGAACTTAGTGAAGAACGTAAAGTCATAGCAATTGATCCACAATTTCCATTTGATACAATAGAAAAGTTTATGGCTGAAGCTAATAAATGGTTGGATGTTATGTACGAATTGACTCTTTTATATTGTATGGTGATAGTCATTCTTTCCTTGTCACACCAAATGACAGAGACCGCATGTTGCAGTGGGCACAATCTATGATGGAGTGCTATGAACAAGGTGTGGACACTGGCGGCTATTTTCTTGCACAACTAGTGTAATAACAAAATTACCCTTCCCCCACCCTACACCCTATCCCTTTCAAATCCTATAAAGAAGGGGGAAAGGAGTGGGGATTATAAAATGGTGGGGGAATGTGTATAAATGCAGGTTGTTTGAAGAGACTTTTATTATTGTGGCTTTAGCAGAAACAACATGGAGTTTAAATCTTCAGCAAAAATAAGGAACAACATAATAAAGAGAGAAATTCGCAAGAAAGAAAAGATTGAACTTATAAAATTACAACTTATAATTCCTTCCATTGAAATTGGATGTAGCAAAATGAAGACTTTGGTGAAAACTAACGAATATTTGTTACAACTGCTAAAAACAACCGAAGAGTTGAAGAGCAAGAATGGACATTCTACATAGTAAAATTTGAACATTTTAATATAAATAAGTAAACCCAAAAAAGTAGATGTAGAATAGAGAGCGAGGAATAGATCACTTTGTGGTAATGGACTAACATGCCACTTAGTGCTCTATTCCTTGTTCTCGCGTTAAATTGGATTACCTTGACCTATTTGTTCGACTGTTAGAATTTGGTTAACACTGTTGAATTTTAGTTTTGAACTAACGTTTATTTTTGTTCAAATGTTAGAGTTTTTTTTAATACTGTCGAATTTTAGTTTTGAACTAATTTTTAATTTATGCGAATTTTTAGTTCAACTTTAGTTAATTTATGCACAAATTTAGTTTAACCAAGTGTCTGTGCTGTAGCCATTTCCACCTAAAAGTAACTACAATTAGTTGGGTGGGGGAAAGTTTGTTAAAGCTTGAATATAAAGAAGTATATACTAAAACTCCAATGGGAATAAAGAACACGAATGAACAATTAGTTTGTAGAAGGTTAATATTTTTGTTCAAAATGTTTGATTTCCTTGGATAGTGAAGAAGATGAAATAGTGGTGGGGGAACCGTTATAAAAGGAGGAACATGAGAGCCCATTTCATTTCTTGGTGAAATTTCGAAGAGTAAACATCTCAACATGTATTGTTGCGATAAATGTTCGGAATCGTTTCACGATGAAATTCTATTAGACTGTCATAAAGAACTAATTCACAACAACCCAGAAGAAAAACAAGAACAAGAACAAGAACAAGAACAAGAACAAGAACAAGAACAACAAGAACAACAAGAAGAACAAGAAGAACAAGAAGAACAAGATGAAATAACTGCAACATCTTCAATTACTTTACCGAATCTACAAGTATTTGCATTACCCGGTAAAGTAGTAATGCATCATAAGATTCATAATGAAAACTTAAAGCTAGAAGAATTTATTAGAGAAGCAAAACCAATTGTAAGTAAAACTTTAAAAGAAGAATTGAAAAGATTGAACTTTCTTAAATTTGGTTTACTACTAGAAGCTATGTTTATAAATGTACAAGAAGAATTATCACCAAGAGGATTCATAACAAAAATCCGAACCATTATGGAAAGTTCAAACATTGATTCAATAGTAGAAAACTGTATAGAAGAAATATTAACAAAAATTCAGGAACACGAAGGAAGAGGATCCGGATGGAGTCTTACAAGTATTGAAGTATTAGATATAAGAGTTCATAAACATGGATATGGACTAATGGGATCTAGTTACATTCCTTTGCCCAAAAGAATTAAGGATACAAGATCATGTATTAATGTAAAAAATCAAGATAATGAATGTTTTAGATATGCGATGACATCTAAGTTTGTACCAAATCATTTTGATAAACCTAACCAACACTATGAAAATCAAAGACATAGGTACAATTTTCAAGGAATTACTTACCCTGTATCACTGAAAGATATATCAAAATTTGAGAAGAAAAATCCTGGTACATCTATCAATGTTTTTGCATTAGATAGTTCAAACAAAGTGTATCCTTTACGTGTTGTAAAAGAAGAGCTACCAGATCATACGGATTTACTACTACTAACGCGAGGAGATGTGTCTCACTATGTGTACATAAAGAAATTCGACTCTCTTGTTAACAAGCAGCTTTCTAAAGCTCGACACAGAAAGATAATTTGCAAGAGATGTTTTAATTTTCAACGAGAAGGAAGACAAGGAAGAGAATGGTTACAAGAGCACAAAAGGCTATGTAACAATAATTATGAAGCAAAGATTAATTTACCTTTGGAAAACAGAGCATTTGTTACATTTCAAAAGGTTCATCATCAATACCGTATCCCTATAGTTGTATATGCGGACTTTGAATCAACACTAATTCCTATAGAAGATGAAAATTGTGAAGCTAGAAAAAGTGTCAAATATCAAATGCACAAACCAAATAGTTTTTGTTTAATGGTTAAATCAACATTATCAGAAGAACATTTAAACAGATATGGATTAACTTCAGAACCTCTAGTATATCGTGGTGAAAATGTAGAAAAAATATTTCTTAATCACTTATATTCAATAGCTGGAAATGCACAAAGATTATATACAAATATTGTACCAATGAAACCGATGGAGGAAGAAGAAGAAATTCAACATGAAAATGCAACTCGATGTTTCTTATGCAAAAATGATTTTACTATTGAGAATTATAAAGTTAAAGATCACGATCACCTCACAGGTTATTACAGGGGTGCTGCTTGTAATAAATGTAATTTGAGCTATCGTTTACCACTATTTATTCCTGTGGTTCTGCATAACCTCAGTGGGTATGATGCTCATTTTATAATACCTGAATTAGGAAGAGACGATGGTTCGATAGATGTGTTGGCTGAAACTTCAGAAAAATTTATAAGTTTCTCTAAAACAGTTGGAAATGTCAAATTAAGATTCTTAGACTCCTACCGATTTATGCCGTCGAGTTTGTCTAAACTTTCTGAAAATTTAAGGAAACAAGATTTTATTGAAACAAAGAAGATTGTAAGTAACGACAAACTGGATTTGGTACTTCGGAAAGGTGTTTTCCCATATGATTATATAGACAGTTTAGAAAAGTTTAATGAAACATCACTTCCGCCAAAAGAAGAATTTAAAAGTAAACTATACGACATGGACATATCTCAAGAGGATTATGATCATGCATGTAAAGTATGGAATGAATTAGGATTTACAACATTGGGAGAATATTCAGATTTTTATGTTAAATTGGATGTAACTTTACTATGTGATATAATGGAAGAATTTAGAAATACATGTTTTGCAGCATATGGATTGGACCCTCTTCATTCGTACACTTCACCTGGATTAGCATGGCAAGCTATGTTGAAAGAAACAAATTGTAAAATACAACTTCTTACTGATATAGATATGGTTATGATGTTAGAGTCAGGAGTTCGAGGGGGATTGACGCAAAGCGTTACACGACATTTCAAGGCGAACAACAAGTATCTGCCCGATTATGATGCATCAAAACCAACAACATTCCTGGGTTATTTTGATGCAAATAACTTATACGGATGGGCAATGTCGAATCCCCTTCCATATGATAATTTTAAATGGATAGATCCAGAATCGATTGGAAACATAATGGATATACCGAAGCATGGTGAAACTGGTTACATTTTTGATGTTAATTTTGAATATCCTGAACATCTTCATGATCAACATTATGATTTACCACTTCTTCCGAAGACTGAAATTTCCCCTACTGGAAGATGGCCAAAATTAATGATGACTTTAACCGACAAGTCTCGATATGTTGGACACTACTGGATGATACAACAAGCTTTAGACTTAGGATTGAGAATTACAAAAATTAATCGAGTACTACAATTTTCTCAATCTTGTTGGTTAAAACCTTACATCGACAACAACACAAGAAGAAGAGCTACCGCTACATCAAGTTTTCAAAAAGATTTTTTCAAATTAATGAATAACGCAATATTTGGCAAGACTTTGGAAAACAAAAGGAAACATAAGGATATCAAATTGGTAACTGATCCAGTAAAATTACAGAAATTGGTGCAACAACCAAACTTTGGTTCATCTATAATTATTAATGAAAATCTAGTTGTTATTTCCATGAACAAGAAGTCAGTTACAATGGATCGTCCTTTGTATCTTGGAATGTCAATCTTGGATATTTCAAAAACACATATGTACGAGTTTCATTATAAGAAGATGGTTAACTATTATGGAAGAGAGAACATTGGTATTGCATATATGGACACGGATGCACTAATTTACTGGATTAAAACAAATGACATGTATGAAGATCTACGCACCTTTATATATAAAGATGATTTCGACTTTTCCGATTATCCTAAGGATCATCCAAATTACGACTATGACAGAAATAAGAAAGTATTGGGAAAATTTAAAGATGAAACAAATGGTGTGCCGATGATGGAAATTGTAGCATTAATGTCCAAACTGTATTCATTTCAACTGTACATAAACGAGAGGAACGAACATCAAGTCACGAAGAAGGCCAAAGGAATAAAAACTTCTTTCCTGAAGAAGAACGTACAGTTTGAACATTATAAAAGATGTTTGTTTGAAAATGTTGAAACAACTGCAACGTTCAACACTATTAGAAGTTATAATCATCAACTATTTAGTGTCAAACAAACAAAGTGGGCATTAAGCTACAAAGATGACAAGCGCCATATTTTAGAAGATAAAATTAATACTTTACCATTCGGCCACTACTCTCTAAACCCTATCGACCAGTAAACCTATTCTTCGTCCTCTACCTTCTTCCTTTTTCCTTTCCGTAAAGAAGAGGGGACATGGCAAGCCCAATGCCATGTTCCCTCTTTTTTACACTAATATGAAATGGCCTTGACCTATATTCAAACTATATAAATGAGAATAAACTATTCTATGGATCAGTATTTTTACATGCGGTGTACAAGCAACATCTGAAGATGGAAAGTGTGAAGGACAAGATTGTAAATGAACTACATAAACCAGCAAGAAGAAGATTTCCAAGAAGAAGTACAATCATTAAAGGGATGAATGATCTTTATCAAGCTGATCTCATTGAAATGATACCGCACAGTAAATTAAACAAAGGATTTAAATATATTTTAACAATTATAGACTGTTTTACTAAAATAGCTGACGCTTTACCATTGAAGGATAAGACTGGTAAAAGTGTTACAAAAGCTATGGAAACCACAATACAAAGAAATAAATTTAAAATTAAACATCTACAGACCGATGATGGAAAAGAATATTTTAATAAAGACTTTAGAGCTTTGATGAAGAAATATCAAATAAATCATTATTCTACAAATTCTGAAGTTAAAGCTTCAATAATTGAAAGATTCAATAGAACATTGAAAGGTGCGATGTATAAACAATTTTCAAAACGAGGATCATATGTGTGGTATGACATATTACCACAACTTATAAAACAGTATAACAACAAATATCATCGTACCATTGGAATGAAACCTATCCAGGTAAACAGTGCTAATGCGAAAATTGTATTACAATGCATTAAAAATAATACAACACCGAAATTGGAAAAATTGCAACCAAAGAAGTTCAAGGTCAACGATAAAGTTCGTATAAGCAAATACAAAGGTGTATTTAGTAAAAGATATCTACCAAATTGGACTAATGAAGTATTTACAATTTATAAAGTGCAACCAACTATACCTGAAACCTATTTATTAAAGGATAACAAGGGTGAATTACTTCAAGGTGGATTCTACGGACACGAATTGTTGAAATCAACAGTTGGTGATGTATATCTTGTCGAGAAGATTTTACAAAGGAAAAAGGATATGGTTAAAGTCCGGTGGTTAGGGTTTGATAAAAGTGAAGACTCTTGGATTCCTTCAAAAGACTTAGTATAGTTGTTTAATAGCTCATTGTGTGTTTAACCTTTATACAAGATGGAGATTGTACAACAAAAAGATCGATTTAATATCAATAACATTGATGAATTGACAGTTGACAATGATAAGTTAAATCATGGAAAACATGGTGAATTACTACCAAATACGATAAGATGTCTAATAACTGGTCCTTCAAATTGTGGAAAAACTAATGTTGTTTTTAACCTTATAACTAATCCTAAAGGATTGCGTTTTAACAATATATACATTTTTTCAAAATCATTGCAACAACCAAAATATCAATTATTGGATAAAGTACTTGCAAGTGTACCTGAAGTAAATTTTTACAAGTTTAATGCCAGTGAAACAATTATGCAACCAAATGAAGCAAAACCATTTTCTATTTTTATATTTGACGATGTTTCTTGTGAAAATCATGACACAATAAGGAATTATTTTGCTATGGGAAGACATCATAATATTGATAGCATTTACATTGGTCAAACATACAGTAAAATTCCAAAACAACTTATAAGAGACAATGCAAATATGTTGATCATCTTCAAGCAAGATGAAACAAATTTAAAGCATATATATAATGATCATGTAAATGCGGATATGCCATTTGAAAAATTTAAAGAGATGTGTGGCAAAGCATGGAATGAGAAATATAGCTTTCTCGTTATTATGAAGGAAGAAGATATTAAAAATGGTAGATATCGTATAGGGTTGGATAAATTTGTATTTATGCGTTGAACTACCGATGCTACATCTAGTTACACGTTGAACTTCACAGTGTAAACATGGTGAATCAAGAAAAACTATTGAAAGAAATAAAATCACTCAGTGATTCTATTAGGATGAAGAATCGTGCATTGAGGATGGGTTTAAGTGAAAGAGAAGAATTTCTAGAGACTACATTTAAACCTATTACGGAACCTTTAAAACAGATATCAGAAACTATTGGTAAACCTCTTTATGAAGGAGATGTTTTACTACCAGTTTCTAAACAAGAAGTACAAGCATTAAAAAAAGAAGAAGATGATGATTCATACACAAGTGCTAGTGAGCAAGAAGAAGCAAAAGAAGAAGAAGAACCAATTGTTGAAAAGGGAGAAGAACAGCCAATACCTGAAGCTGAACAATCTATTCCAAATTTAACTCAATTGAGTAGCGATATATTACAACATGGACCTCTTGGAAGAAAATATATAATGAAAATGCTACATGACATGAAATCAAACCCGAATTTGAGTAGATCACACATATACGGAGCAAGAATTGATGGGAATGAATTAAAGATTGGTGATTCAAAGCTTGAAATAACTCAAGACGATTACATCATTATTGGTGAGCATAGATATAAAGGAACAAAAGGATTATATGAATTAATTTTTAAAAATATACCACTAAGATATTCATCCAAAGATTTAAGTGTTTTTAAAGAGATTTTACAAAATACTAACGCTCATAAGAGAAACTACTTAAAGGATGCAATGATTAATCGTTCAAGTGCAAGAAAATATAACATTGTTATAAAAAAGTTGTTTCCTCCACGAAAATTGCCCACATTACGTACTGCTCCAGCGGTGAGACAACCACTGAAAAGAAAATCTTTATCACTTATGGATTTATCACTTCTTGAACAACATGGTAAAAAGAGTAAAGGAGATACTTCAACCACTGGTAAAGGATTGATGAAAAATCTATACAATACAAATGTGATTTACTACAACGACATCAATAAATTGGTTGACCGAATGAGACTATTGCATGAAGCCATGGAAGCCGGTCATACGGGTTTGAATAATGAATGGGTGGCTCTAGTTGATGAACTTAGGAATCGTGGTATAGTTGTATAATTGTCCGCGGATATAAAAGAGTTGCAAGCGTAAGACGTATCAGTTCTAACATGAGCGTCGACAAGTTCGGACGGTACTCCGCGTTAGGAGTGCAAGTTGGAGAAGACAGAAAAAGAAGTGGATTACCGCAAACACCTGAAGGTGACTATAGCATAAGTAATAAACGTTTAAAACTAGTTAAAGATCCAGAAGAAGATACTGATGGAGCAAATTTAAAGACAGTAAAAGAAGCTACTTCAACATCATTGAAATTACATAAGAATACTTACGATGTTAAATCACATAGAATAATTAATGTTGGTAAACCAACTGAAGGTTCTGATGCAATTACTAAAGAGTACTTATCATCTGAACTTTCAAATACTTTAAAATTGCAATGGGGTAATAACTTAAAAGATGGACAAACGTATGATGCTGGAAATTATAGAATAACCAACGTGGGAAATCCCAAAAATGATAAAGATTCAGTTAATAAAGAATATTTACATTCTATAATACCGGAAAAAACTGAACATGGATTTTCTTTTTATAAATTTATTATAAATGACATTGGATACCCTAAGGAAGACGGTGATGCTGTAAACCTAAAATACATCAAGGACAACTGTATTTTACAAGATGTTAATGGAATTGATTGTCATGGTAAAACATTGACAAATGTAAAGTTTGGTTCTCAACCAAAAGATGCTGTTACTATGGAACAATTATCTAAAGAATTAAAAAAGGAAACATCAAATTTTGTAAAACATGAAGATGCCGTTTTAAAGCGGGGAGATAAATTTATACATGGAAATGAAAAGTTTAATTTAATGCAAGGAAATAATGATGAATGGGATGCAGGACATAAAACAATAACAAATGGAAGATTTGGTATAAAAGATTCAGATGTACCTCTAATGGTACAAACATTAATTGCGAGTGGTGGTGCATTAGGTACATACAATGGTCGTAATAGAAGAATAAAAGATATTTATCCTGGTTACGAAGAAAATGATTGTGTTACAATGAAACAAACAATAACTTGGGATAAACACTTTGGGACCAAATATGATGCAAAGATGAAGAAAATAATTAATATTTTACCAGGTGAAGATTCAAATGATGCTGCTACTATTGGACAAGTCATAACAACATCAAAAAGTGATTCAACCGCTTATACATGTAATGATAAACGTATTATGCAGTTACAAGATCCTCAACATCCGAAAGATGCTGTAACTTTAGATTGTTTAATAAGAATAGTGGGTAATTTACTTATTGATACCCACAATCATATAGCTAGTACAACGAGTCATGTGATGATTCAACCCGATGAACGAGAAGCTTGGATTAAAAATAGAATTATAAATCAGTATATAATTAATTTGAATAACTAAGTCTTTAAATATAAAATATTTTGCACAAGTTATTCATTTATGTAAAGTATCTCGTGGAGTAAACACGCCAGTTATATAAGACAACATAATGAAGACCGTATCGCTCAGTCATCGTCAAGACAGCGGCAAGAGAGGACATGGTATAACATCAGCTGCATTATCCCTGCTCAGACGGATTCCAGTTGAGTAGCCAATTTCCAAAACCTGTTATCGGTCATATTTTTCGAAATTGAGATTTTGGTTGCTATGGTTACTTTAGAATGCGAGCTATCATTTCCAGTTGTTATTTGCTTCCAAAACCAGCTAAATATGTATTTAAAAAGCATTTGAAAAGTGTGTCAATTTCCAAAAGCTGTTATTTCCACTTCGGCTACAGAATCAAAACCTGTTATAAAACCATACATGATTACTCTTCCAAAACCTGTTATATAACATTAGCACTGTATGGCTGCCATTGTAAAACATTTCCAAAACCAGCTTTATTCACTCATTTAACTATTTTTCTTGACCTAAAACACTTTGTTTTCCCTTTTATATTACTATGACTACGAATATTATTATTTATTTACAAGGGAAATTAGTGTTGGCTAACCTGGATTTTCAAAGTATTTTTCTAGACAGCTGTCTTTTTATTATAATTACAAGATAAATCATTCTGGTCTCCTGTGGTAGGAATACGAGACTACAGATTGATGCGATCCTTTTAGATGTGGATCACAACTAAAAAAATAAATTAAAATAAATAAAAATAAATTAAATAAAAATTAAAATAAATTTTAATTTATTTTAGTTGTTCAGAGGGGCAAGAGGAACTTTGTGAGGGGCAGGAATAGCAGATAGACTTTGAATTAAATGAAGACATAGATCATTTTGACTTTTAGATATGGGTAAATGTGCGAAATTTTGACGCTGATAGTTTTTTAATCATGTTTGTCAGTAATTACAGCATTTTATTTATAATTTAATTAAGTTTAAGGTACTTTGTGAGGGGCAGGAGGAGATTGACTTTGAATTAAATTAAGTCACAGAAGACGATGTTGCCTTTTAGATATAGTGAAATTTGCAAAATGTTGACGCTGATGGGTTTTTAATAATATTTTACAGTAAGTACATCATTTTTGTTAATAATAAATTAGGTTTGTTGCAAAATAGGCTATTTTATTGAATCCTCTCTTTAACAGGTTATGAAAATGGAAATGGTTTTAACAGGGTTTGGAAATTGACTATAAACAAGATGGCTTCCTATAAAATTCCAAAACCTGTTAAATTGTTTTTCCATTTCCAAAACCAGTTATATCCAACAATTACTATTTTTTTATAAAAAAACTAATTGCCTGTGATTATAAAGCACTATATAAATCTAAAAACATGATTTTTTAATAATTTTAGGAGAAAAAATCATAACAATATCTTTATCAGTGAATAAATTATCAGTTTTCAATGAATACTGGAAAGTTGTAAAAAATAAAAACAACAGGTTTTGGAAATTGGCTACTCAGTTGGTGCTGTTGTAAATCAAGCGATAGACGCTTTACCATACGAATTACATCTGCCCGGAGGTTATCAATATTGTGGACCTGGAACTAAGTTGGCAAAACGTTTAGCAAGAGGAGATCCTGGAATTAATAAATTAGATCAAGCTTGCAAAGAACACGATATAGCATATTCAAAGTATAAAGATTCAACAAATAGATCAATAGCAGATAAAATTCTAGCGGAAAAAGCTTGGCAAAGAGTAAAATCAAGTGACGCAAGTATTGCAGAAAAAGCAGCAGCTTGGGCAGTAACTACAGCCATGAAGACGAAAGCAAAGTTAGGTGGTGGAAGACGTCGCAGAGGAAGACCTGCAAAGAGAGATGCTCCCAAAAGAGGTGGAAACATTAAAAAGGGACGTCGTAGAACTCGTAAGGCAAATGTAAAAAAGACTTCTGTTTGGCAAATTGTAAAAAATGGAGCAGGTTTATACCTAAGACCGTACCGTGTGTACTAAATAAGAAGAATCAATTGATAATTCCAAATAAAGCCTTAACAAATCATCAGTTAAATGATTATGTAAAATGTTTGAAAATACCATTCTTTCGAGGAGTTTTTATGAAAGATGCATTACCAACTAAAATATGGAAAAATGAAACTGGAATAGTAAATTTGGATTCCACCTATGGTCCAGGCACTCATTGGGTATGCTATAAAAAACTCGGACAAACCGTTTACTACTTTGACAGTTTTGGCAATCTACCACCGCTGAAAGAACTTCAACATTATTTTCAAAACTCCAAAAACATTTTTTATAATTACAAAAGAGAACAACCTAACAATACTGAAATATGTGGGCATTTATGTTTGGAGTTTCTAGCGAAAAGTGTCAGTCAGCTTTAAGATGTCATCGTATACAGTGTCACTGAGTGGAAATTCATCCACATTGAAAAGTACGCTGTTCCCAGCATTGCGTCTATCTAAAGAAAGATTATGGGAAGCGGCATTACTTGATTTGACTACCTACAACTCAATTCCCAATGTTACGGAAGGGAAGAACAATTTACTACATTATTATGAAACTAAGGATGCTGCAGGAAAATACTCAGAATTGAAAATAATTACATTTCCTACTGGAGCTTATGAAATTGATGATATAAACCAATTATTACAGAAAAAACTTGGAGAAGAAAATATCACCATCAAAGGAAACAATAATACTTTAAAAGCAGAAATAACTTCAAAATATTATATTGATGTCGGATTGAAAAACTCCATTGGCAGTTTACTTGGATTTACAGATATAAAAAAGAAAATTTTAACTCCAGGAACTACTCATTCAGGTGATACAACTGTTACAATATTAAAAGTAAATAGTATCGATGTAACGTGTAATATTATACACGGATCGTATAGAGAAGGAGTGAATCAGCATATTTTACATACATTTTATCCAACTGTTGCTCCAGGTTTTAAAATTGTTGAGAAGCCACAAAACTTGATATACCTGCCGTTAAACACCAGTTTCATTTCAGACATCGTACTGAACATATTGGATCAAGACGGTCATAGTGTTGACTTTAGAGGAGAAACAATTACTATACGGATACACATCAGAGCAGCAACATAAAAGTCAACATGGGATTATCATTTAAACCGCAACGGAAGAGTCGGGAGCTCAGTAGCTCCTCGACATTGGAAGAGTTAACATCGGACAACATTCGTTTTCTACAGAAGATTGGATTGAAACTTAACAGCGATGGATATCCTGGATATATCTCAAGGACCAACGTTCGACGAAACACTATGGGAGAAGGAATATCACACACACAACCCTTACACTTCATCAAAATTAAACAATAACGATGAAATAAGGATTCCCATTCAACAACAAGATATTTACACGTTACCGTGTGAAAGTTACTTGTACATCGAAGGACGGGTATTAAAATTGGATGGAAAAACTGCTTCAACAGTTCCTTTTATAAATAACCCTATGGCATATCTTTTTGATGAAATAAGATATGAAATATCAGGGGTGACGGTTGATTCAACAAAAAAGGTTGGTTTAACAACGACATTGAAAGGATTAACATCATTAACACCGCATGAGAAGAATTCAATAGTCACCGCCGGATGGGTTGCCCCCGATAAAGACACTATAACACCAGCTTCCAACGGTCACTTTGATTTTCATGTACCTTTACGATTGCTTTTGGGATTCGCTGAAGATTACAAACGGGTAATAATAAATGTTAAACAAGAATTAGTATTACTCAGATCTTCAACTAATAAGGACTTGATACTTGCAGACCCTGCAACTACGGAAGATAAACTGGAACAACTACAGTTGGATAAAGTTGTTTGGAGAGTACCTCATGTAAGATTGGCCGATGAACATAGAATCCTATTATTGAGAAAGTTAAAATCTGACCGTGATATTGTGATGCCATTCCGGAGCTGGGAATTTCATGAATACCCTACACTACCTCAGACAGAACGACAAACATGGACCGTCAAAACATCAACTTACTTGGAACGAGCAAGGTACATAATACTTGGTTTTCAAACTAAGCGAAAAGATGTTATCACTGCAAATGCTGGTCAATTTGATCACTGTAAAATAAAGAATTGTAAAGTTTTCCTTAACTCTCAATTCTTTCCATATGACAATTTGAATGTTATGTTCAGCAAAAAACGTTTTTCCATTTTATACGATATGTATGCAAGATTTCAATCGTCATATTATGGAAAGACTAATACACCACTATTATCACCTGACCAGTATTATTCCAAGGCTCCAATAATTGTAATCGATTGTTCAAAACAAAATGAATCGGTAAAATCATCAAGTGTGGATATAAAAATTGAAATGGAATTTGAAGAACCAGTAGCGGATGGAACTTCGGCATACTGTCTAATTCTACATGATAAAATAGTTACTTATACACCACTGACCGGAATTGTGAAGAATGTACTTTAAGAAGAATTAGTACAATAACTGCAGATTTTTGAGGTTAGAATTATCTACCTTAACTTTTGAGGTTAGAATTTCGTTTGTAAAATACAAGTTGAAAACAAACAATTATGTAATAGTACAAATTTCAAGGATTTTACGAAAAATATAAAAGCAAGAAAATAATTAGTGAAAACTTCATTCTATCTCCAACCATCGTATGGGAAACATCGTTCGCAAGATGAATTCTACTAACAGAGAAGAAAATACACCTCTAATGGATGATAATAGTTCAGATATAGAAAAACAAGTTGAACGAGAAATGGATGAGTTCCTAAAGTTTAACAAACATAAGAAGAGAGAAGAAAAAGAAGAAGCTGAAAAAGAAGTAAAAAGGAAGAAGGTTGAAGTTAACATTACAACAAATATTTTAACAGAAGTATTTCTTCGGATTATCTACCCAATTTCTTCATGCATGACAAAAAGTATATCAGTTGGAATTTTAAAATCAATGGATTATTCACCAATTGTTATTTTAAATCATGGAAACAAAATGGTTACTTTCAGTGAAACTACTTGGGAATCTCTCATGAAACATTTACATCTTTTGGAGTGCTATCTAAGTAACAACACATTTGGAAGAAGAACAAGATTAAGTTTATTAGAATCAAATATTGAAGTTGATATAGTAAAACATCGTGGAGGACAAATTGTTCGCTTCAGAGATTTAACTACACACAATGTTAAATTATATTTCACTAAAGAAGAATTTTACACTTTAAGTTGTACTACCGGTCCCGTCACCAGATATTTGAAACAACTAATATTTTCAAGTGCAATAATTAAAGACTATCTAATTGATACATTGGACAAACAACCTTTTGTTCCAATTTTATACGGTCCCATGGATACTTCAATCTTTAATAGAATACCTCAAGAAGTTGAAATGTGGAGACAATTAAAGAACTATCACACCAATTTTAATATCGATGAAGTGGCACAAGAAGTGAAAGAAGAAGAACAATCCTGTCTGTTATAAACGTCGGCTCATTCAATTTTTAAGTCAGTTGTTAATAAGACTTCATCATGAATAAACAGGTTTCGTTTTCTAATGCGCCACACATAATGGAAGTTAAAAGAGGTATAATTGAATTTCAAGCTTTCCGAGGAAATGATGGTAATTTTATTATTAAAGAATTAGTAATCTTGGACATGAACACATCAGTAGTTTATCATTATTTGTTCAAACCTCCAGTGCCATTTAATAAACTAACAACTAAAGCGAAAGTTACAAACAAATGGTTGAACAAACATTTTCACAACTTAAGATGGGATGAAGGTTTCATTAATTATAACATGATGCCGCACATTATGAATCATTATTGCAAAGAGTTTAAAATTATCTACACAAGGGGATTGGAAAAAGCAAATTGGATACAATCATTTACAAGCAACGAAGTGATTAATGCAATAATTAATAAAGATTTCCAATGCTACTTCAACGAACTTTGTATTTCATCAAAAAGTTTTAAACATCGAAGGTCACAGTGCGCTTTAAAGAATGCCTACCGCTTGAATAATTTCCTTCAACAAAGTGGTGGGGGTAGTGTCGATTATAAAAGTGAGAGCGCTACCATGACACAGCATGAGTATTACTCGAACCTCCGAAGAGACAACATCTCCGACGGACATTCTTATTAACAAGAAAATTAACAATAACATCAAGATGGCATCGCAGAACTTACTTCAAAATTTGGTTGATCAGTTCAACGCTCATTCTAAATCATCAATTCTACCTACGAAGAAATGTTCTGAACTAAAAGAAGAAAAACACTACATCATTCATACGATCAAGAAAATGGAAACTTCAGTGGGTGATGCTATTAATTGCACATTGAGCGAGGCACCATATACAATTGGTGACGAACCAAAATTTCAGATCTTCCTACCAAGACGCTTCGTACAACTTCTTCAAAATGAAGATCTTCGTGTAATTCAACCCGGCGCACTCTATTTGGTTTCGCATGGACCAAGTGGAAACAACTCAACTGAACTAACTATTCATGTAACACCTACTACTGATTAGTTTGTACATAACATTGTAACTATTTTGTTTGTAATTGTTTTTCAATAAATATGATATAAAGAAAAAACAAAAAAATAAAAGAAGCAACATATTGTGATGTCTTTGTACATTGCAATATGTTGCTTTTTTTTAAAAATTCCACAGGATGACCTTGACCCAGTTTTGTGTGATTATAAAAGCGAAAATCTACTTGTGAAATTCATCAGTCTACGACTACCTTTCGTACCGTACACATCTCGCACACTCTATTGCTTAATATAAAAACTGCAACATGTCTCTAAAGGTCAAGTGTGCATCTTACGAAACCAACACCATTACAACTTTTGAACAACTCGAAGATTTAACCAACGAAATGCGAGTTTTACTTACCGGTGGTTATCATTTAACTGTTGATGTTAGTGCTACTAATACAAGGATGTTCACTAAAACAAAATATTGCGATGATGAAATATTTATTTCTACACAACCTACAACTTCTTCATCGCCGACTGGTCAACATAACATCAAGTTTCAAAAGTATTACCAATGTTGAATAACTTTTGACAAACAAAACTACAACTAAAAAATCACATGTTAAATGTGAGTTAATAAAAAGGATGTGATACTTGGATAAATAATCATTCGCTTCTCAGCTCTCACCACGACAAGACCTATTCAAGAAAATGTTGTACAGAATGATGATTCAACTTGATGGAAAAATCTATGGAAAAGATTACAACACTGTTGAACAAATGACTAAAGATATAGATGTATTAGCTAAAGAAGGATACCAAGCTAAATTAATTTTGAAATTTCCTGAAGTACATCCACTATCAATAGAAGAACTAGTTGCTATGGCTAAAGCTGAGAAAGATAAAAAGTCTGAAGAAAACAAAGAGAAACAAACTTCTTAAGTATCAACATTCCTTACATTAGTAAGGTATAATTTTTTAAAACTCCGTTTGGATGACCTTGAAATTACCCCCACTACTTTTCAGAGTACATAAAACTCGCTATTCAACACTATACACTCTTATTCTTTCACTGGACTCGACAGCGTCAACATGGAGAAACACAATAACAAATACGAACCTCGTTACTGTTGTGAACAAAAATGTGCTGATGTAGGAATATGGATGGTGGATGGGTTAGCTTGTACAAAATGTGAATTCTTCGGATCCTGTTACTGCAAATGCAAGACAAAACAACTACCGCCACCAGAACTGCGAACCTTCAAGATTTATAAATCAAGATACTTCCACACTTGCTGTCCCCAGAGATGTATCAAATTTCATCCAGAAAAACTTCTCAATTGTCAAAAGTGCGATGCATATTATAAATAAGACTTTTGTACATGCATTATAAATGCGTGCAAATATAGATCAGATTGGTCTTCTGATCCTATTGAACCATCAAATGTGTAATTTCAGTTTTACACTCTTTTTTAAAACTTCATTTGGATGACCTTGAGATTTCCCCCACCACTAGTTCTAATTTTTATATAATATTAAATCATTCCACTTCCAACATTCTAACTAACAACATGGAAAACAAATTTATCAAATTTGAACATATAATAACTGACAGGGAGGAGATGGAAGAATTGTTTCAAAACTTACTTTCTGTCATTGACGAATATCCTATAAGATGGTTCAGAATTGTAGTTCAATATTTAAATCCTGGTGAATTGTTTTCTTCATCAAGTGAAGAAGATGAAACAACTACTTCGGTTCAAATAATTGAATTAAAAGACGAAGAAGAAGAACTAAACGTTTTATTCAATCATAAGCTCAAGGTTCCCTATATAAAAGCCCCCTCCCTAGACAGCCCCCCTCCTTAGACGCCTGCTCAAGGTCACCATTATATAAGCCCCCTCCCTATGCGCCGATCCTCATTCCATCACCGACTCTCCAACAATGAACAACTCTCCATTGGCCCGAATGAATTCTAGTTTTGAAATAAACTCTAAAGAAGAGTTACAAGACATTTTTAATATTTTACAAGAACTTGTAGATAATTTTACAACCATCAAAATGAATTTGGAAATAACATACGATTGTTCTATTTGTGATAAGGTTGAAAGTTCTGACGAAGACAGTTTACTAAATCTAACTCCTGCACCATCTGACACTACTGATGGTAATAATTAAGAGCAACGTCTTCCCCCCACCACTTCTTTATTTAACTAACATTTCTCCCTTTCACTTCTCATTCCGTCTTCGACTTCTGAACTATCAACATCACTAAAATTTCAAACACTAACACAATCATGATGGATATGATGGATGAAGTTCCCTTCGTAACTAGAATTGAAGAGGATAAATTGAAATTGGAAATTAAACGATTGGAAATGGAACAGGAAAACCAACTCGAAATGTTACATTTGTTCAAGCTTTTCAAATACATCATCTGGGGACTCTGCATTTACCTTCTCATCGTCGTCGGTGTTTGCATTTACAACTCTGTAATTCATCACAAAAGTTCAACTTGTTTAAACTCTGCTGTTGCACATTAATTGTATGTTCACTAATAAAATTCAAAAGTTACTTCAACCTATCCTACTATCACCAACTAGTTCAACTTAGAACTATTTCTGGTGGTAGTTGGGTAGGCTTTTTTAAAACTTACTCTGGATGACCTTGACATACTTTCCAGATCCTATTTATAAATTTGAATTTCAGTTTTAAACTAACTTTTAGTTTTGTTCAACTATTAAGAGTTTTGTTAACACCGTCAAATTTCAGTTTTCAACTAACTTTTAATTTATGTACACTTTTAGTTCAACCCTAGTTACTTTATTCGCAAATTCAGTTCAACCGACCGCCAACGCTATTGCCATCTCCACCCCAATATTTTAACATTTCTGCCCCCAACACCTGCCTGAACATCTGCCCATAGGGGCAGCTGCCCGGACATCTGTTCGGTTTTAAAAATATAAAAGAAAGGTAAAGGAGTAGGGGTGGCGCATGCTCACCAATGCAAAACTAAGGTTTGAGGTTAGAATTATCCATGGCGGCCGCCATGTCTGGTTCAGTTTTTACCACATAGAGTCGGCTACCGGTTATTGGTCTAAAGGAGTGGGGGAAGGGGTGGTGGGGGGAAGGTTGCCATTTTATAAGCCCTCTCCCTAGGCGGTGCTTCTCATTCGATCGCCAACTTTCAAACGAGAAACACCTCTCCCATGGCACGAATCAATTATCCCGCTATCACCAACTACTTCAACTTAAAACTATTTCTGGTGATAGTTGGATAGAATTTTTTAAAACTTACTCTGGATGACCTTGACATATTTTCCACATCTCATTTATAAGTTTGAATTTCAATTTTGAACTAACTCTTAATTTTTCTTCAACTGTTAGAGTTTCGTTAACACCGACGAATTTCAATTTTGAACTAACTTTTAATTTATGCGCAAATTTACTTCACCCTAACGCCAACACTATCGCCATCTCCACCCCAACCTATATGGCATAAAATATAACTACAGCATCTCATATATACCCTCTAACCCCCACCGGAAGCTATGTGACATGGCAGCTGGCGCCAGCTGCCGCGGCACGTGGCTCCGTGGGCACGTGGCCGGTTTTAAAAGTGACCAAAACACACTACTTGTGTGCTATCTTAAAGTATCGGAAAATCCTTAAGGTATCAGATCCCTGTGGAATCTTACGGAATAATTATTACAGATCTAAATAAAAGGTATAAGTAGACTGGCACATACTTTCTCCCAATTCAAATTCCTGCTAAATCCTCTATAAGTTAAAATGTCTGTTTAGCCAAATTATTGAACTTGATCTACAAACCAACTTTAAACACTTATATGGTTGGTTGTCCACTAGTATGAGGTGGGCGAATTTGCTTCACTTATTGTACTTAATGTCAATGGTTAAATGGCGAATTCACTAAGCTAATTAATTGTTGTTATTTATCAGTAATTGGAGTCTTATGTCAATTTGGGCGAATTCGTTTCCCTCATTCGCTTTTGTATCTGGAAAGGGCGAATTCGCTTCACTTATTTGCCTTTCTGTGAATCATTTGGGACATAGAAAGAGCCACTTTTATTGTCATTTTATAAGGCATCACACCGCAAGAGTTTATGTAAATCCACTCAGGTGTTTAGGAGTCGATTGATGTACCAGTTTTTTTTGTTTTTTTTTGGTGAGAGGGGGGAGGTTACCACCCGACTCCATGGCAAGAAGTTTTTGAGAATTCTCAATAAATCAATTCTACCTTTCCATATTTATCAAATTTTGTGGGAAATAACCTAGAAAAGTAAGAGAAAAGATAAATCATCAATTCTCCATAAGGAAAGCATTGGACAACGTACTGTGTTTACCAACAACTCAAATTTCAATTTTCTTTAGAACCACTCATCGTGGAATAATAATTCAAAATACTAATTTATTTAATTTTTTATCCTCTTTTTAATGGTGATAGTCATATTTAATAAAAAATTAATCTTTTTACGTATAAGTCCAAAAAACTCATTTTTAATCAGTTTTTGGTTTATAACTTTTGAACCCGCATTTTGACAGGCATGGGGGTGGTTTCACTTTATTTGGGGCATTAAGTACTATAACATACACAAATTTTATCAAAATCATTAGAGCCCGTTTTGAGAAATATCGAGTTTTCCCTTCGTTTTTTGATGGTTTTGGGGGGGTATAACCCTTAAAAATCTAAAATTCTAAAAAATGAAAAAGACACCTGAAGATATTGCAGAACCACACCTACATACCAAATTTCACCAAAATCGGTATATTGGTGTGGTGGGGGGGGGGGGGGGTAAAACTTAGGTACCTACCGGTAATTCTAAAGAGGAAATAAATATTGGCTACACGAGTAAAATAGTACAAAGGGGATAAGGTGAATAAAATTTCCTCAGAGAGGGTGAACGTGTTTCGGTATTATGCCTAAAATATAGATATGCAGAAATGTAGTAAAACATAGGTGTGAAAACCATAGGCCTATGTCCAGCTATTAACTTGATACACACTTATCCTATTGACTTATATTAAACGAGAAAGTTTTGTAGTGGGGTATGTGGTTGGAAATTATTTCGCGAAGTACAAGCGGGAGACCGTTCCGGATGGAAAATAACTATTCTTGGGTACAAAATAATGGTAGTTTAATTCATCAAAACGCTCAGAATATTTAGTAAAATCGTTAATAAAAATCATTTTTCTCCATAAGAAAAGCATTGGAGCGATCACATGATTATAAAACTTTCTCTGAAATGTAAGTCCCGTGTTTTAACCATGTAGCCAGTTTGTGTATTGGAAACAAGAAAAGTTATTAGTTTTGTTTGTGGTTGCGCATAATCTCCAAAAGCATGATTGGAAATAAGGTATTGAGCGATAAATTCTTGATATATAATGTAACGTTAAGAAAAGCCTGATTGCAAATCATATGATTATAATAGGTTTAAAAAAATGTAATTGTGAATGTATACAGAACCGAATAAGTATTTTCATCACACTACATCGATATCACCTGTTTTCGATCCTCACTTCTACTACGCTTCTACTAACGAAACACCTGTTTTGCCGGCCTAGGTCGGCAAAATTTTCCGGCCTAGGGCAGTAATGGACACAGTAGCAGAGAAATTTAGAATACTAGAAGGTATTTAACAACAACAACAAATAACAAATCAGTGACGAAGTTAGTCGTTCAGCTGATAGCAACTGTTAAATATGTATAACGTAGATGGGAAAATAGTGCGTTTAACTTGGAATCAGCCGTAGTCACTTACCGTTAGAGTATTATAGTAAGATTCACGAAAGTAGTCCGATGAGAGTAGATACATTGTTGCCAAATTTATTCTGGAACACAATTTATACTGGTACAACACATGATAAACATGACCAGAAATGACAACATTGCAGGGCGAGAGGGAGTGAGGGGGGACACAGCTGTTTAAATTTCCATCGGACTATTTTTGCGCATCTCACTATAGTTTTGGTGGCCTTAGCTGATGTGAAGTGGTTGCTTATCAACCAGAAACTCAAGCAGTACATCTTGTTAGGTTAGTTGAAGTAGAGATTATGTTTTGTTTGTTATGAACGAAAAAGTAATTTTTTTCACTTGTTTAGAATTTATTGAATTGTGTAGTGTGATGAAAAATATCGATCATAACTCGGGCCGAAAGCCTTTTGCCAAACCTCGATCGTTTCAACTTCTCGACTTCGTCTCGAACTTGAAACACGATCTCGGGGCCGGCAAAACGCCACTTTCGGCCCTTGTGACGAAATATACTATTACATACTTATGAGGAATTAACCAAGAATGACACCCTTGAAACACAGATAGCACCATATGATGTAATTTTTATTTACGAATTATGCTGATTTGTTGAATTGAAAAAAAGATGGCCAAAATTATTTGGCAACAGTTTGTTGTTGTATTGATTTTTTTGAAACAAATGCTAATTTTGACATTTAATAGGTAGAACAAGCGCTTCCGTTACAATTGGGAGAAGTAATCCTATACTGTATATGCCTATAGTTTTAGAGCTTTATTTACCTCTGGTGTTCGATTGTCAAACGAATTTTTTTAATGGTATTTCACAAGGAGGTTAAAATTGTTAATCTTGAAATGTTAATTTGTTGTCCTCTGATCATTCGAGCCATTTTACCCATGGTTTCCGCCGTTTCCTTGGTAACCACCCACACTTTACCCTCATTTTCTCGGTTACCCATTTGAGGTATTCTGATTGGTTGCAACATGATTCAAAAATCACACATTATACTTTAAAAATGTAGGATTAATTGTCGCCTTTAAAATTATGGTCTGTGATCAGGCTTTTAAAATTATCTACCACAGAATCATCGTACTGTGGGTAAATTGTCTAATAGCATGGACAAGTGTAAACCAAAGCCTGGTTAAAAAGAAATGTTGGGAATCGTTGGTAAATGGCACCAATCATCAGCCGACAAGATTACTTATCAATTCGCACTCCACTATAGGCTATATCTATTTCAACCTCGTTGGGATGTTCCTACTTATTCGGTTCTGTATAAATTGGTGTACATTGGTGTTTGTACAATGAAGTCAGTTTATGCTTTAAATTTATAGATATTATTAGTTAGTTGACTAACCTTTGCTTTGCAACGGTACTCAAATTGCAATGCCAACCCGAGAAATTGTATGTCCTTCAGATGAGCTCGTTTGCTTCTCTCACTCGCCTCAAGTCAATAATGTGCTTAAGTGTTTTTTATTACCAATCTTCGCTCAATGCTTTAAATGAGAATAGCTGTTTATTAATTCATTTTCCTAAATTTTTTCATGTGTTCATTACGGTACTAAAATGTTGCTCCCGTAAGAATAACATGGTAATATTGAACAAGGAATCTAAAATAATAAAGACAAGGTAGAGGTCAAGACATGAAACGAACTCTATGCACAGGCGTTCTTTTGCACCTATGACGTAACCATTTACTAATACTGATAATGATAATGTCATAGGTGCAAAAGAACACCTGGTGCATAGAGGGCGTTGTATGTCTTGACCCCTACCTTTTCTTTATTTACTTTAGATTCCTTGATATTGAAGACGTCCGCAGGGGTGGAGGAGCTCTATGAAGGTTGGGGGGAGGAGGACATCGTCAAAATCTTTTAATCAAATATAAGGTTGTAGGGGTTTTGACTTCTGGGAATGCTCTAACAAACTTGTGTTACAATTTATATATACTAAGTTTTGTATAGTGTTTACCCGCAAGGCCGTAGCCAGTACCCCCCCCCCCCCCGAAATTTTGGCAGAGATAATTAAAAACAGGCCAATAAAAATATGTAGAATTTTTCCATAATAAGCCCTGTTTGAAAATTAAATAATGGCAAGGAACAAACTTAAAAACAAAGTAAAAAATATTTATTTGTTTAATTACAATGTTCAAGTCATAACGGAAGTCGTAGTTAGTCAGCTGTGTCTGTGTGCGCGCCAAAATGGGGATGATCGTGGTTCACGCGGCAGAGTGTAACAAAGAATGAGCGGGAATTTTACATAACTTTAGCATGTCAATTCCCTCATCAGAACGTGTGCCGATCGTACTGTGCAGTTTAGTTTTACAGTACCAGGGGGACCGAGCTTAAGCTCGGTAAAATTATTACTTTCGTTTCTCACACAAAGCTCGTTCGCTCCGCTCACTCGCCAGGCGGAAGGTTTGCTGCACATTGGTATGATTTTCCTAAAACCACAGGTTAAAGATGTAACACATTGGTTTATTTTATCTACAGTTGTCAGCTGATTTTTGTTCAGTTAAAAAATTTCCATAAGGATAACATGGGATCTTTGAAGGGCTCTAGCGCGAAAACCGGATTTTTCCCAGCTATGGGACCAGCTCCAATCGATTTCTGGTGGCCAAAACCCCCATATTCCAAAATTTGAAGGAAATCGTCGGAGCCGTTTTTGAGATAATTGTGCAAGCAAGCAAGCAAGCAAACAAGCAAACATTGCTCGTATAAGAGTATAGGATAGTGAACTTTGAGTTAGTCTTCTAAACATAAATGTGTCGTCTGTTTAATTGACACAGAATAAATGCTCAGTCAGGTAGGTAAAACAAAACAAAAACAGTGAAAATATGTTTTAATTATGCCTGCTTCTGCACCAACAGCGTCTATTTAACTTTTATATGACTAGGCAAGACAAAGACAAACAAATTTTTCTTCTTGTAATTTTTTTTTTTTTTTTTTTTTTTTTGTCAAAGCAGTCTCAGCGGCTTAGCACTGAAGTAGGCCTACGATGTAAATTCACATGAGAGACGGAACGATATCAAAATACCTTAGTTTATTTTTTTTATGAATCTTATTTCGTCTCATTTAAATTGTAACACTTTTAACATTGGTCTTAATGAGTTAAATATCTAAACATAGGAATAATGAAAACAGCTGACTCAACTCTCAGATAATACAGATCGTGAGTTCCAGTATAAACATGATGCGGTTTTGAACGGTAGCCAGTTACTGGTAAATTATATAGTACTGAATGCTACTATAATAAATACAATTTACGTTTCTTTAAATTGCACTCTATAATTGTGATTATAACAAAATATAGGTGAAAGGATAAAAGATAAAATAACTTTGCAATTTGTGGGATTGTAATTGATTTTAAAACAAAAGAATTAAAAATTAATTAAATCAGCTGTCAACCATAGAAATATAATCCACGTATTACGGATTCAACATGTGTGTCGACAAATATATATATTAAAGTGCAGCACACGAAGGTCTACTTAAAAACAGTGTAAAAGGCAAGGAGCGGAGCAAACGAGCTCGTCTTGAATAGAAACAAGCATATTTGCACTTGGCATTTTAGGGCACTGTCTGTTACTGATATTACTATGAAGAATCATTTAAGTTTCCCGAGCAAATGCTCGGTCCCCAGTTATTTATTATAGATTGAGGAAGAGTGGAAATATGCTGAAAACGAGTAAAAACAGTTAGGCTACTCTGGTATTGTGTTGAAAAAATAATCAGTTTTAGGTAGGCTACATTATTGTTATCTATTGTTAGCATTGACATTTAGCGACTTTTAATCGTTTTTCAGCGACTTTTAATGGTTTTTTTTTAAGTTAGCAAGCTTCCCTAAAAAGAAGATTTTAGTTCATATGATTATTAATGCTCTATTTTCTTTAATTCTAGTAATAATTATTATAGTAATTGTATGAGTAGGCTACTATTTAAATATTTAAAACATAAAAAAATCATGCTTTAACGTTGTATTATAGCCTATTAATAATTGTGTTAAAAATGAAAGTTTGATAGTTACGCGGAACTCAAACCCCCCCCAAAATTTTTTTCTGGCTACGGCTTTGGTTTACCGTATAACTGGATATGAATATTTACCAAAATAATCCAATGCCGCGAAGAATAAATCTTTAACAGCTGTTTATTTAAATTATTGAATTGAATTAAAGATTAGAGAAATTTAAATACAACCATTGACTATGTACACATACACTAACGTGGATAGACTTCTGGTCCAATGCTTTTTGTTTGATACCAAAATTTTAAAAGTTCTTATAGGCCTACGCAGCACCATATTCGCTGCAATCGATGTTGTTATTATCCAGCTGGATTTTTCAGTGCAGCAAAAACACTTTTCTATCATTCTGCACGAAATCAGCCTGTTTTTTGTTCTCTCAACTGTACCAAAACCGATTCTTTTTGGTCCTAGGACTGAAAAATCACCTGGAGAATTTTTTAGGTCCTAGGACTGAAAAGTTAGCTGTTTGCTATGTATATTATTATTCATTTATTAATGTTGAGGAGCAGAATTTTGAAATTCAAACGATATAAAGAGCATTGTTTGTAAATAACATAAATGTAAACACTGCATATTACTAACTTTGTAAATATAACTTCGAAATTACAACTATATAGTTAATATTTTTAATGATCAAAAGTATAATTTGGCATTATGATAAAAAACGTTGTTCATCACTCGGAGCAAAAGTGTCTTTTTTATGCTTAATCGTTTTTAAAAACTCGGCTGCGCCTCGTTTTTAAAACACGATTGCGCACCAAAAAGACCCACTTTTGCTCTTAGTGATGAAAAATACTATACCACAACATAAACATAAACTTCACTTATAAAATGTTTTATCTTTGGTTTAAAAGCGTGTAACACTGATTTATCTATCATAAGTCAATTGTACTTCATGTACGCAGCAGAAGATCGCACTACCGTCAATATTTTACAAACACGCCTCTATGAGAAGTCTACTCACGTTAGTGTTTATAG
Source organism: Neoaliturus tenellus (assembly GCA_030545055.2). Taxonomy (NCBI): domain Eukaryota; kingdom Metazoa; phylum Arthropoda; class Insecta; order Hemiptera; family Cicadellidae; genus Neoaliturus; species Neoaliturus tenellus. The sequence goes on along the minus strand of CM061531.1, from coordinate 105,523,206 downwards.
TCAAAGATACAAAGGTTAGTTATTCTATGACACAGTGTACTTAAAAGTTGCCAGTTACACGTTTGATAATTCTGTTGTATACACGTTTAAATTTTGACATACAACACATCTGCAAGGCCACTAGAGCAAAGTCCAGAAGCTTATGAATAACAGTAGATTTCTTCTAGACAAACAAGTTAGTTTTACAAAATTTCAGGTCAATCGGTCCAGTGGTCTTTGCGCATATTCAAGATATATAAAGCTTTCGTTTTTAAATTAAGATGTTAAAATATTATTTAAGGTAAACTGCTAATAAAAAAATATCTACAGAAAAGGGACGACTGGCGTACTTTGACGTCTCAAGCTCACATTATTAAAATCAACGTACTGCATGGCAGCACAATTTTCATACATATTATTTTGAAATGTTTATTTTGCGTTATCTCTGAAGTGCCTTCTCGCTAAAAGGTTCTACTTACAACTAACCCTTTTTTAGTTATAAGGAATTAGGTGAACTATAATTAATTTTCCTGTGTACATTATAATTAAAACGTTTTGTTCACAGTAGATAGGCCTATTGCTAATACAATATAATTCCCACGTTTGCTTCATTATGGGGTTGTTGTTAGTTGACCCATAAATTAATTGACTCCCCTCTACGATTGGCAGTTTAAGTTGGGTGCGTGTGCCTTTTGTCTTAGAAATTTTCAGGACTGTCAACCCCTACCTCCCATTTCAATATGGTAACATCCAGGACTACTACAGAGAAAAGGGCGCCAGCGCGCCTTTGATCTCTTCGGCCGCAGACCGACCCCCACTTGCCCTCTCCATCACTGTACCTACAACTATTCCCCTCCCATTGCCTTGAATCCACATCTACGTGGTTCTGTGGTTCTTTCATGCTCGCTGGGTTCTGTTGGGTTCTGTCAGTAGTGGATGTGCACCTGGTGAACATTAAGGAAACAACCAGATACAAAACTAATTATGTTGCATTATTAGTTTCTAGAATCACGCTTGTTAAAGTTGCCTATTATTAAGAGACAAATTAGGTGTATTTCATGTACTAATTATTATACCTTAAATCAAGACCTAACTGACGGTACAATAATTAGATATTGCGCTTTCACTTAGCATTTAGGCATGGTTTCATTCATCGATAAAATATATAGCCTTATACTTGATTATTATTATGTCTTCACAAACATTAACAAAAAGTATTTAATTTAACATCTCAAAGTTTTGAAACAAAACTGAACTTAAAACACTGGTATTTTTTAAATAGACTTGTAAGCTTAATTGTTTTTACTATACTTCATTAAAAGCGTATAAAGAAGCATAAAGTAATTTTCGCTCGCCGCGCCGCGACGTCGGTCGTCGGTCGTTTTAATCTAAAGGTAGCATTCCTAAGCGACGACTCTAGCGACTACAGCCGTACGGCCCTGCCCGCGCGGACCTCACAGCAATAGCCGTCACGGCTGTAGCCGACAGGCACATTCCTTTACAGTGACTAGAGCAGTCGGTGTTTAGCTTATTGCGAAAAGAGGAGGAAGATGCTAACTTTTTTATTTCTGATTTAATTAAAATAATTTGGATTAAATATACAAGTGTGATCACGCACCAGTTCTATTAGTTTAGCGTCATTCATTATTTTATAGGAATAAGCACAAAAACAGCTCCAGTCGTCGCGGCTGATACGACTAAACTGCTCATGCAAGCAGTCTAGTCGTACGGCTCGAACCACCTCCCTAGAGCCGCTTCCGTCGCGCGGCGCCAGTCGCGTCATAGGAATGGGTTTCGTATAGTAACATGCTAAGCAGTATTAGTCATCGTCGCCGGCTACAGCATAGAACTGTAAACATGTTTATATTTCTATGGGCTACAGCCGTACGGCTTGAGTCACTAGAGTCGTCGCTTAGGAATTCTACCTTATAAGATTAACTTAAATTATACTATTTATTTTTAAGTTAGTTGTCTAGGCAACGAAACATATTAGAGAGTTTTTGCACATACGGTAAATGAATACGGTAAACGCTAAACGCTATTATAATAATGGCCAATTTAGGTACTTTTGCTGCTTCGAGTTTTACAAAATCTCGTTGAAAAGTGAACAATAGTAACCATTAGACACCATTCATACAGTTGAACTATACTGTATAACGTAATATACGTAAATTTGCCAACTTAAAAATAGCGTTTAGCGTTTACCTTAAGATTTACCGTATGTTGCAAAAACTCTCTATTTAGTTCTTTAGCTCAACGCCTGTGCCATATCCCCCAAATATTTTACCCTCACAGAATAACGTGGTTTACCAACACCACCTAGAACACAAAGCCGGAGTGCTGCCATTTTTGTTTGCCTTTTAGCATCAGCTGATAGCGAAAACAAAAACATTTTCCGCTCAACCCAAACCCTACCATAACCTAGAGATGTACCACAATGGAATGTATTCATTTCCAATATTTTATTTTTAAAAAGGTGCCTTCGTACTAAATACTATGAATTATTTGCTTTCACTTCATAAAAAAGTTTAAACAATTGTCTAACTCAAATAATTTTATATCTTAAAATAATATTTTCGGACACAAAGTGATAGGCCTACAAATTTGTATAGGAGTTAAAAAATTAGAATAGTTGACTAGCGGTAGGCCTAACTATTATTTGTCTCAGTAGCAGGTGTTGGGTTTACTCCCTATTTTCTTTAATATATTTAACAATTAGTATACGAACAAATTTTGTTCGTAGGTATGACAAAAATAGAATAAACGCGTGATTTAATCAAAGTAAAACACTTTTACTTTTCATAATTATAATATAGTGAATGTGGTAGCTATTTACTAGTGAAATTTAACAACAATATCTAGGGCGAAAATGCTGGGGTAAATAAGTATAGGTAATGGACTTTCAACGCCGTGTGTCCGTAAAGTCCTGGACTGGTTTTCCCCCAAATACTTTTATGGGGGCTACGTTTAGGAGGTTGTATATGATCCTGCTCATATGGACGAGCTGAAGACCAGAATCAGAGGAGTAATATCAAAAATAACCCAAGAGTTGTTGGTTAAGGCTGCGGTCTACCCCAACCAAAACAACAACAATGCCGAATGCCGCCTCGCGGCCGTAGCGCTAGGCGCTGCAGAGGTTTACAGGGATCGTGTTTCAGAATTAACCGATTAAGATAGAGATTAGCTGTTAACTTTTTCTAAAAGTAGAAAAAAAGGATCTAGTCGGCTATTTTTTTAGAATTTTTAAATAAAATTTCTAATTTCAGTAATAACTGTCTAAAATCATCTGTTTTTTAGTTCTGTAAATGCAGAGGTTTACGGGGATCGTGTTTTAAAAATAACCTCTTAACAATAATAACAATAACGCCCGGGACTACCCCGGTCTACCCCTGGCGCGCACCCAAATGCAAGGTTTTTTTTTTTAGAATCGTGTTATCTTCTGCCAAATGAAGCCTAGAGCTATAAATAAGGTGTCATATTAAAGAAGAATAACGGTACTAATTTCCCTCTGTTACACTTTTGTAATTAGTTCATTAAAACCAATAGAAAATTTCAGTTAAAAATCGATAAAAAACAGATGATTTTAGACAGTTATAGCTGAAATAAGAAATTTTATTTTAAAATTCTAAAAAGATAGCCGACTAGATCCTTTTTCTACATTAAAAAAAAGTTAACAGCCAATCTCTATCTTAAGAGGTTATTTTTAAAACACGATCCCCGTAAACCTCAGCATTTACAGAACTAAAAAAACAGATGATTTTAGACAGTTATTACTGAAATTAGAAATTTTATTTAAAAAAAATTCTAAAAAAATAGCCGACTAGATCCTTTTTTCTACTTTTAGAAAAAGTTACCAGCTAATCTCTATCTTAATCGGTTAATTCTGAAACACGATCCCCGTAAACCTCTGCAGCGCCTAGCGCTACGGCCGCGAGGCGGCATTCGGCATTGTTGTTGTTTTGGTTGGGGTAGACCGCAGCCTTAATACTTGGGCGACAATTGAATTTTGGCTTGATATTCTGGAGGCCAAAACTGGGCAACACGTGGGGTATGCACTGCTTTTGTGTTCTTTTTGTTTAACTGAAACTCAAATTTTATCATACTGAACGAAAAGCGGCTGTTACAATCATATATTTCCAATGCCTTAACCTCGAAACTACCAAACAATATCCCCAAATGTCTTGTCAATTTTTTCAGAATGATAAAAAAATGTTCATAACACGGATCAAAAGGGTTTTTGGTTTTGTTTTGTCGCTGTTACTAAAGCGATTACCGGTACCCACCTAAAAATAACTACTTAAGCTTCGTGTTATGAATATTTTTTTATTTCCTTGAAAATATAAAGTTAGGTATGCAAATACATGTTACTCTATAGGGTTTTTTATTTTACTACACGTTATAATCAAACGATAACTTTGAGGATGCCTGACATTATTTTTTCGGTGATTTATACCACTTCTTCATTTAGATGAACAATTTTCCAGTTACATTGTTGAGTCTTTTAGGATGTCTAGTTATCAATTCATTGCAGATTTGCATGTAGCCTCATAGATTAAGGACAAATAGTTTTTGAAAACCTTTCCTATAAAATCTTTTTAAATCTAGACACCAAATTGATAATCTTTTTCGTCATGCGATTCCCCGTTAGGCTAAGTTTTATTAAATTCTCCTTAAAATTCCAGTACTAAACAATTTCTGTAAAATGCTGGAATACACTGACAACGATTTTTCTCCAATGTATTTTCAAATAAAATCTCACTCTACTACGTACCTAAAAGTTTTGTAAAGAATTATTATTCAATTTAAAATAAATTCAATTTAAATAAATAAATTTCAGAGAAATCACATCCGTGTTTCTCTTAAAACTTATTTTTTCTTGTAGCATTTTTCCATTAAATGTTATTTTATGAATTTACCATGTACTACCGAAATTGTTTGAACTAAATACGTCAAAAAATTAATAAATTTTTGTTCTTCGTAGATTGGTTACCTCAAGACGATATCATTGAACCATAAAACTGATTAATTCACAGTGAATGACTTTAAAAGGCGCAAAGTACCGGTGGCACGGTGAGTAGGCAGGCCTACAGCACACAACGCAAAGCGCCACCCTGGTAAAGTGCGGGAAACGCGGCCTTGGCACGGCGTTGGCGTGGTGGCAGTAGGCGGGGCCGACTGTTGTGGCCCACGCGGGCCACAATCACAGGTAAAAAGTATCCGCCTGGGCCACAATCGCGGGGACTAGAAAACTATATATATATAAATAAATAAGAAAACACTTTAGCCATACAAACAGGGTTTGTTTCAGAGTACAACATTAATAAATTATTACTTAAAATTAATAATGAATATAATTCTTAAAGAGGAAATTTAATTTTTTTACATTGGTATGTCAACGTCCATCAAAGTTACCGCAACAACGTGCAGAAATTTTCATTAGCTTTTATTCTGTTATGTGTGCTACTAAACAATAGGGATTTTGGTATAACTGAATTTGCAAAATAAAAAAAAATCTAACTTGAATAAATAAAAATATGTTTGATACAACTTTATAGTAATTTTTTACTTTTATTAAAAAACAGATATTATTATTGTTAAATATTTGTCTTTAATATAAAAAATAACATTCTCCATTTAAATGTATATAAAGAAATAACAATGATAAATTAATTTCAAAAGGCAGCATAACGACGGCATAAGTCGAATTCTCAAAATTGGAGTACCGATTTTTTTAAATATGAAAAATATCCTCAATTTGTATAGTTCATTTTATGGAGAGTTTTATCAGGGATTATGTATGAATTTTATCATCCTAAAAATTTTACACTAACTTCATTCTACCCTGTATTATTAGTTAAAAAAATTGTATTCCAAGAAAACTAATTTTTATAAAATAGTTTGAAGCCATGGAAGATTTAGATATTTTCGTTAAAATATAATACGCCTCATATAATTCTTAGCAGCATGCAAAATATATATGTAGGCCCTAACTATATTGCCAGCTGGGTTGAGGCAATCAGATTAAGAGTATTTTTAGTGTTTGTGTTTTATTGGATGATATTTTTGTCCAAATACATACATAAATACAAAGCATAGACGACTTTCATAGTTAATTCATGATCACTTATTTGATATTCAATATACAGAGCAATTATGTGGTATAATGCTCAATAGAGCATAGTAGCCACAAATTTAGAAGCGAATGTAAAATTTAAATTAATATTTCAAATTTCCAATAAATAACATTTTATAATACTTATAATATACTTTATAAATAATATTTTATTTCTTATTTTTATTAACCTAAACAAAGTATTATTTATTGGAAATTTGAAATAGTAATTTAAAATTTACACAATATTCCAATAAGAAGAACTGTTCAAATTATTATAAACTAATGTTGTCATGTCCAGCTCTCATTTTTCGATGTATATTATTTCGATTCTTTGCAGAAAGGTTAACACGAAATATTTATTTCACTTAGGAACATTCAGTTTTATCTTAGAATGTTATAAAAACAATTTAAATTTGATTTAATATTTAAAATAATATTTAATGATATTAATATTACATCCTTTTAACCATAATACTTAAACTTTAATATTTAAATACATATTTAAATTAATATTTAACTTTAGACCAATATTTACAATCTTTTAACTTTCCATAACATGTAGGCTAATAGGAAAGTTTGATTGCATTTTGCTGTGCTTTAAATTCCTTTGTTATAGAGTTTACAACTGCAAGCTAATTACTGTCACACAATAATGATGTGGAATTGTCAACTTAATAAAGATAATTACAGGTATCATTACATACCGGCACACAAGATAGTTATTGTAGTGGAGTAAATTTATTTAGTGTAAACTGGATGTATAACAGTTTTTGTAGTTTTTAAGGGCCTATGGATTTATTACATCATATTAAAACTTGTGGAGTTGTCGAGTACCCAAAAGCAAAACCAGCTGATCAGCGGAAGTCACCTGATCGCTTCGCGCATGCGCGGAGCGCACCAGGTAAGACGGTCGGGAGACGCAGGTTGTCTGAAAGGAGGAACGGAAGAAGCAAGATGTCGCAGCAGGGCTAAGGACCGGGTAAGCGGGGGTTACCCTCGCCAAGGTATGGTGCCTAGTCAGTTAATTAACAATGGTTAGGGTGGATTTTACATAATTAATTATTTAGGTTTCCAATTGGTTTAATTATTCGACCAAATTCAGTCCAGTATTAATATTCATGTGAATTATTAGACCATGTGTCAGGAATTGTTGGCTTGTTCAAACCATGTATTGATTTGGGCGTTATTTATTAGTATTTCACCTCTCATTATTTGTTAGTAATTTAATTCTCATCAAAGCTGGCAAGTGGTCTGATTAAATTATTGGTGTTTGCGTAACCTCTGTCAGGAACCTTCACGGGTCCAATGCACTTCCGCCTTGGTTTCAGGCCAAGAAGGCGTGCCCTATATGCCGCAAGTGGTAGCAGAGCAATTAAATTTTCCATTTGCGCTACACGGTAATTTTTTCAGGCCAAAAATATAATTTATTTTCAATGAATTTAGCTTTGTGTGCCGGTCGACTCGTCATGTCGCGTGCCAGCTCCGACGTGTAGCTTGCAGGCTCGCGCCGGCCGGTTACGCAATCGAGTTCAGGTCGCTTCTTCTTTTCAAACAAAAGATTTTGGTGTAATTAAATATTTTCCCTGACTTAATATCCAACCAAAATATATTTTTTTTTATTATTTTCTCTTGATATTTTTCCGTAGAAATTAAAGTACCGTTGTCGAAATATTAGCAGCATCAATAAAGTAATCACTCAAATTAATGCATGGGAACCAATTGTAACGGCCAGCAATTTGCAATGTAATTTTTATTTCAGCCACCCTAGAAATTAAAAGGTTAGGTTTTGGTCTTTAAGTATTGCAATATGTTAAACACATGTGGAAGCTGTTGGTAAATAATTTTATTACAATTGAGTTAACTATCTCGGGGTTTTTATTTTCCTTTTAAGAGGAAACAAGTAGTTTTTAATTATCCTCCCACATATTCCTTTTTTTAAACGGGTTCAGTAATTCAATAAATGCAGTAGCCCCGTCGTCAAAGTATAGCCAAGTCAGTTTCATTATTACAACCGAGCCTTGGCCAAGTAGATTCGGAACGGTCAGTAACGGGAATTAGAAAATCGATACGGTGCGTCGTCCGTTGACCTCTGATACTTTTGAAGGTCATCGGCGAGCTATTTTTAGCCCGAGCGTCGCCAGGCATCGAATCGGTGCGTTATAAAGCAGTTGATGTTTTCCGTGCAGGATTTGAATAATACCAGTGATTAATATTTTCACAACTGTACGTGTATTTTTGTAAATTCACTCAAAAGTTTTTTGCTGGATATCGATTTACGCATCACCTTGCCGAGGCAGTGAACCCCTCAAGGTAATATTTATTCATTTAGCGGTAGTAAAAATCTTATTAAACAAATAAGAAATGCAGTCCCAAATGGTAGAGATTTTGTTATTCGGTGATTCCCAGTTTTGCAGGTATACCAATTATCTGAATAGGTTTCCTTCACACCAAAACAGTATTAAAATTTCCCCCGCTAGTATTACAGTTTCTGGGGTTACGACGGCCGGGTTGAAGTCGATAATCAAACAACGACGGGATTCAATTCCAATTTTCGACAATCGGCCGATCGTTGTGATTTGTGTAGGCACAAATGATGTGAAGGGTTTGACTTGTGAAACTGACCTAATCAACCAATACTCATCACTGACTCGACTGATTACAAGACTCTACCGACCCATTAAGACCATACTAATTGCACTGCCACCTTATCCTAGGTTCCAGTATTCACCCTCCCACCTTCAGCTCATCGATAAATTAAATATGTATCTTGCAACCTTGCAAAGCCGAGAAATTAAGGTAATTAAATTGGAGTTTGCAATTTCCGAGCCCCAACTCTTTTTTCACCGAACTTATGGTAATTCCCGACGACCAGATCAATTGCATTTGAATAATAGGGCTTTCCAACAGTTGACACAATTGCTGTGGAAGTTTATAGGGACTCAAAAATAAATAAATGTTGTAGATTAATTAGCATTAAGAGCTGGCTGAGTAGGAGAGTTTGGTAAACTCTAAGGATCGATCCAACAAATTTTAGTATCAATGGTTAGTTGTCACAGACTCAGGATTGCAATGTTGTCAAGTATTAATTTTTATTTCCCCCTCAAAGAAAAATTAAAGTAAGGGAATTAAATTGGAAGGTAGCACAGTTCACAGCAGCAAAACAACCTACCACATATCCTTCCAGCCTGCAAACCACCCAGACTTAAAATTGTTTATAGGCTTAGCTAGGGTTTAGTTGCTGTCTCATTAGCTACCAAGGGCCTCCCTTGACGGACCGCCACAAGAACTAGGGTCATCGGAATATTTGTGGAAAGTCTGACTGTCATGTAAAAAAAAAAAAATATTGATCTTGTTTTTATATAGAGTTCTATTTTCTCAGTCTGTAAATTGGCGCATTCCCTGTCTTACCTTCTACCTGGAGCAATTTTTTGTAGTGCACTAAAGGCTTAGAGGGCGTGTTATCTGCATGTTAAAATATATATTTATATTTTCACCAAGTCAAATATTAATGGAGCTGGTCTTCAGCGTGCGAATGTGGCAACCTCCGGGGTGCGAGTTTCCGCTCGTTGCCCCGGTGGGCCCATGAATTGTGGGCGTACCAAGCCGGTCCCGACTCAAAAAAAAAGGAATTGCGCCAGAATGGTGCTTAATGTCTCAGTGTCATGTGGGTGCCTGTCGCGCGTTGCCGAACCAAGCCCAAAGTTATTTAAAATAATTTATTGTCATATGACAGTTAAAGCACGCCTCGCTCAATCTTACCTTGTACCTTCCTTAGCCTATAAAGCGCAATTTACAGCAAGCCTGGGCTTAAAAAAAAAAAAAAAAAAAAAAAATATGATGTCAGACGTTCCTGGTGCACCACACCCCCAAGTTTAAATGATTTTTTTTTCAACTACCCACCCGGACCAGTTTAGTCATTGTCTACCCAAATCTGGGTCCGCCCAACACAAAAAAAAGGGCGTCAGCGTTGTGTAGTTGTCTTGGTTAAGTGTGGCGGGCAGGCGTCGGGAGTGACCCCCCAGGGCGATTGATTATTCCATGTCTATAGGTAATGCCGACCTCATCTTATATCAGCTTAGGGAAGTCTGGGTTTCCCAACCAACTACTCCCATCTTCACCATTTTGGCCCCAACCAAAAAAAAAATAATAATAATAAAAAAAATAAAAGAAAATAAATAAAATAAATAAAATTATTTATTTTTTTTTTTTAACTAGGGCAATTTAAAACCACAAGAGTGGTATTTGTTTACACAGTAGGGCGAGTTTGCCATACGACTCCTCAGCACAGCTCAAAACAATAACTAACTCTACAGCACAGCAATCTTTTACTATTCACATTTACCTGGGTTAAAACAGAAATAAATAAACAACGGTAGTTAAAGACAAAATTAAGAGATATATTTCTTTCACAACCAATAGCACCATCACCTTACGTAGGGAAAACCCCCCAACCCATCATATGAAAATAGTATGCCAATATACGATTCAGAGAACATTCCGCCAACCCATTCGTGGGTCAAAGATTTATCCGCTTCCGAGACAATCGCACAATGTGAAGCTTGGAATTTAACCCCGGGCGACACATTAGCGAGCAACAGAGTTCTTTTGCGTCAGTTTATTATCGACGTTAATGAGGGGAAAATTCGGGTTGATTCTGGAAAGGTAAACGCAAACGAGCTTAACAGTGAATCTACGGAGGATGTCCCGCCACCACCCTCCCACCCCAGTACCATTGAACCTGACAAGACACACATCCAGTTACCTCAACAAACTGCACCACAAATACCAAGCACCTCAACTAACTTTACTGACCCAAACTTGCAAACTTTAATTACTTCATTACAATCCATGACACTAAACGCAATAGCCCAAACCACAGCAGCCTTCACAAATCAGCTCAATTTAACAGTTAAACCCTCAACTCAACCCGAGTCAACCAAGTGTCCGCCACTGGTAAGGGATTTGTTGAGGGAACTACCCAGAACTTCCGGCCAGGACCCCAAAAAAGTAGTGAGCTTTTGCAAAGACCTGCATAAAATTTTGGAAATGAGAATTGTGCCAGACAAAATGGTACTCATGAACGTTTTGCCGTACACGACTGATAGGTTTCGACAATTTTGGATGTCCACAACAGCGCAAAACCCCGATTGGAAGTTCCTGCTGCAGAATGTAACCGAGAATTTTTTCACACCGGAAATATTAAGGGAACAGAGAAATCATTTCCTGTATCGCACCCAAGCCCCCAATGAGCAATTAGGTGACTATGTTAGGGATATGCAAATTTCGTATCAAATTTTGTCCCCTGCCACCCCACAATCAGAAGTTTTTCAAAATATATTCCGAGGAATAAATTCTCACACCAGAACGGCTTTTGCTGGGCTTAACCCTATCACTTCTATCCAAGACTTGATTGACAATGCCCCTTTTGTTCACAGCCTAGTCCAGCGTACTGCTGAGACCCAGCCAACAGCTCACCATTCCAGCAATTTTCCACCAGTTCTCAAAATAAGTACCATGTCAATCAACCTCGCAGTTTTTATGGTAGGCAATATACCGGCCAGACTGCCAATTTTCCCCCCAGAAATCAAACTCACAACCACCGTCATTACGGTAACCAAAACCCTTCAACCAATTTTCAACAAAACAGGTACCGTCAACCATCTTCAAATCAACCAGCTTCATCAAACTTTAACTCTGTTGGTACCCATCAGGCGAACCAGACTGGTTTTCCACCCAACTCTCACCGTAATAATAATCGACAGCAAGCCCGAACCCCATACATTCCACCATATAACGTTTACCCTCAGCGAAATTTAAACCCCAATGGGGGAGGCAAGTAGGCAGTTACCCCTCTCCCTTGCTACTTAACTCAACTGCCTATAAAACCAACTATTTCTATTATGTAAGCAGTCGCAATCTGGGATCACCTGAGAACAATTTCCACCATTCCCGCTATCAGGTCAAGAACCGCTCTGCCAACAGACAGGTACCAATTAAAGCAAAGCATTTTTCAGCCCCTCTAAACAATTCCGCAATGTTAAATGTCCAGCTAGGCAGCCTAACCGTACCGGCTCTTGTGGATACGGGATCCTCTTGTTCAATAATTTCTGGGCAGGTATTTGACAAAATTAAAGCGGTTAAGGGCGTGGTAGTCGAGAAACCCCAGGTAGCCCAGGCCACCGCCACAACAGCTTCGTCCACACCCTTAGAGTTAACTCATTATGTTTTGTTGCATTTTAAAATAAATTATCTATCATGGACCAGAAAATTTTACGTAGCTCAAAAGCTTCCCGTAGATATCATTTTAGGCATGGATTTTTTGAATTTCTCAAAAGCGGTAATAAACTTAGCCAGAAAATCAATAGTATTCCCATATTCACCCCCCCTGGTATTATCTCTAGGGCCACCCAACCAGAACAACAATGACCCAAGCACATCCACAGGCCCCAAATTTGGTGACAATTTGACCAGTGAACACAAAGCTAGGCTGGAACAGTTGTTGGATAAGTTCCCCGACACCGTTACCAAAAAGTTAGGTAGAACCAATTTAGTCCAATACCGCATTAACATCAAGCCAGACCATCATGTCCGATGCCGGCCTTATCAGTTTTCCCCCCCGAAAACCGAAATTTTGCGCCAACACATACAGGAACTTCTTAAAGACGGTGTCATCCGCGAATCAACATCTGAATTTAGTAGCCCAGCATTCACAGTCCCCAAAAAAGACGGAAAAACCCGTATGGTAATTAACTATAAGGCCTTGAACCAGGGCTTAACCTTGGAAGCAACACCAGTCCCAACTCTAGAATCGGCCTTTCAACACCTGGGCACAGCTCGTTATTACACTCTTTTGGACTTAAATCAAGCTTACAATCAAATACCCCTGCACCCCGATTCCAAAAAATACACAAGTTTTGTTGTCCCCTGGGCGCAATATGAATTCAATTACGTTCCCTTTGGACTCGCAAATGGTTCCATGGTTCTGACTGATCTTATGAAAAAAGTTTTCGGTGACATTAAGTTCAAATACATATACACCTTTTTTGATGACCTAGTAATTTATTCCAACACCTTTGAAGAACATGTGGCCCACATACATGAAGTCCTACTACGTCTAAAGAATGACCAAAATGGCCCTCGCATCAAACCAAATTGAATTTCTTGGGCATGTCATTAAAGATAACACGTTATCAGTCAGTAGGGAAAGAACAAAACCCATAGACACTTTTCCTGTTCCCAAAAATTTAAAACAAGTTTCTCGATTTCTTGGAATGACTGCATTTTACTCAAAGTTCATCCCAAACTATGCTAACATTTCAGCACCATTGAACCTTTTGAAGAAAAAAGGCCAAGCGTTTGTTTGGGGAGCGAGCCAGCAGGCGGCTTTCGACCAACTTAAAGCTGCCTTAACCAAGGACCCAGTTTTGAAAATGCCGAACTTATATGCCTTTTGTGTTGCACACGGATGCAAGCCGCAACAGTATATCAGGTGTCATCTCACAGCAGTACGATGACGCCTTGCTCCCTGTAGCTTATGGTTCACGCGCCACAAACGATCATGAAAAGAACTACAGCGCCTTTGAGTTAGAAGCCTTGGCCATTACACATTTTTTAGATAAATTTCGGACATATTTAGAGCACAGACACTTTGACTTATTCACAGATAGTAACGCGTTAACATGGCTTTTAAATCACCCCCGTCAAGTTGGTAAAATTGCCAGATGGATCACCTTGATCAATTCTTTCCAATTCACAGTACACCACGTTAAAGGTCGGGATAATGTTGTTGCCGACTGTTTATCCCGAATGTTTGAGGAACCTCGGCCTACCAATTCACTTGAACCCACACCCGAGCCCAAACAAGTAAACTTACTTTTCAAGTTACCGGAAGCATTCACTGATATTCTCACCTACCAAAACGAGGACCCTTCAATTCAGAAAATAGTCAAGTCTCTCAAGTCCAGTAAACCACCACCGGATTACCATATGCAAGGAGGTCTTTTGACCCACAAAACTCCCAACCAAACCAAACACCGTGTTGTTGTTCCAGACCGCTTAATCCCGTTGCTTTTTAAGTATTATCACCTTGCCCCTAGTACAGCCCACCTCGGAATAAACAAAACATGGTCCCGGATTGAACCTCATTTTTGGTCCCCCACATTGAAACAAACCATTTCAGACATGGTGCGAGCATGCACGGCATGTCAACGCTCCAAGCAGGCCCCCAATACCAAAGTAGGGTTACTGTCTTCAGAAACTCCCACCAGACCATTCGAGAAAATCTTTATAGATTACATTGGCCCACTGCCTAGATCAAGTAAGGGGAACAAGTATATTTTAACAGTAGTGGATGCATTCTCAAAGTTTGCAGTATTTTTACCGGCCCGCAACACAACAGCCAAAACTACCATATCATTGCTGAAAAGTGGAGTATTTGCATACTTCGCCTTCCCAAAATTCTTAGTGTCAGACAATGCGTCCCCATTCCAGTCCAAAGATTTTTCTGACATGTGCCTACAGTTTGGAATTAGGCACATAACAACAACACCATATTACCTCAACCCCAGCCATGCCGAGCGTGTGAACAAAAACATAAAGGTAGCCATTAGAATTTTCCACTCACAAAACCAAACCCATTGGGACACCAACCTGCATTTTTTCCAGATAGCCCTAAACTCAGCAAAACACAATAGCACTGGGTTTTCCCCTGCAGAATTGTTTTTGGGTTACCAGATCAAGCATCCACTTGAGCTAAACTGGAATCTGGACCAACTTCTTCCCCAGTCAAGTCAACCCAGAAACACCCAACAGTTATGGGAACGAGCGCATGCGAACCTCCAGAAGGCACAGCAAGCCCGGGAAAAACAATTTAATAAAGGTCGCCAATCTGTACCCTTCCAAGTTGGTGACTGGGTCATGTACCGTTTGAACCATCAGAGTAAGGCCATAGATAAGATCAATGCAAAACTTTTACCACTTTGGTCCAACCCCCTCATTATTCAGGCATTCACGTCACCTGTCACGGTCATCCTCATTGACCCTAAGTCGGGAAAAACGGTCAGAAGAGCTCATGTATCACAGTTAAAAAGGTTTTTTCATCCAAAGACTTAGCCCCCCCCAAGACCAACAAATATTATACAAACATCATGTCAAGTAAAGGTTAGAGCAGACACATCAGGCCCGTGATATTAGGTTTAGTTAATTATTTACACTACCAACACAACACTGTCGTGGGCACGGCTCGGTCAGGATGGCCCCTGAGTCTAAGGTGGCACTTCGCGTAGGTGTCACCTACAGGAGGCACCTACCCGCGCGACCGCCTCGACAGCTCCACACTTACACCCAAACCCCAACCGCGGTCACGGCATTAGCTAATTTTTTTTAACCTTTTTATGTCTCTATTCGTGGACCCGAGCTGTAGATTTTATTTTTTATTTTTTATTTTCCAGCCGCGCCCACGAACCGTGACCAGTGGGCGGGGGGAGGGAAGCGCGCGCTCAAACACAAACACACACACTCACACACACACACACACACACACACACACACACACACACACACACACACATACATCAATCAATAGAATAAGTTAGTGTAAGATTATTGTCCTGTTCATGTTTATTTATCATTCTAATATATCCTCATGTATATATATGTGTGTATATTGCCAAGCCTAAAGTTCAAGCCGATAATTCATATTATTTGTCAAGTTAAGCCACCCTGACCGCACCGCACCTGGAAACAGCTCCGCCCTGGGACCCTTCCCTGGGCACACCCGCGGGAGTCTCCACTTCCCCTTTTGCTGCTGGGGGGGAGGGGGGGAGATCTTGTGGAGTTGTCGAGTACCCAAAAGCAAAACCAGCTGATCAGCGGAAGTCACCTGATCGCTTCACGCATGCGCGGAGCGCACCAGGTAAGACGGTCGGGAGACGCAGGTTGTCTGAAAGGAGGAACGAAAGAAGCAAGATGTCGCAGCAGGGCTAAGGACCGGGTAAGCGGGGGTTACCCTCGCCAAGGTATGGTGCCTAGTCAGTTAATTAACAATGGTTAGGGTGGATTTTACATAATTAATTATTTAGGTTTCCAATTGGTTTAATTATTCGACCAAATTCAGTCCAGTATTAATATTCATGTGAATTATTAGACCATGTGTCAGGAATTGTTGGCTTGTTCAAACCATGTATTGATTTGGGCGTTATTTATTAGTATTTCAACTCTCATTATTTGTTAGTAATTTAATTCTCATCAAAGCTGGCAAGTGGTCTGATTAAATTATTGGTGTTTGCGTAACCTCTGTCAGGAACCTTCACGGGTCCAATGCACTTCCGCCTTGGTTTCAGGCCAAGAAGGCGTGCCCTATATGCCGCAAACTATGTAGCACTTACAAAGTTTTATATTAGTTTAATATTTTTTCATTACAATACAAATTGTTCCACTTGCAAATTTCTTAGATATGCCAGAAAGATTTCATTCGTGGTTTTGTACCGGACAGAATTGAAAGAACTGTTGAAACTACAATTGCACTATCCCGATTAAAATAACACAAATACACATAATTACATCTCTCGTCCATACATCCTCGTCCGCTCCCTAATGCAATATTAATAACATGTGGTCAATTACCTAAATCCAAAACCACGCGGAACTTTAATCTTGATTTGTATATAATACACGATTTGCATGTTTTTATAATACATGATTTTTTATAGTAATAAAAATTTTTATTTGTATTTAGTGATCTTTTTAAAATAGATCAATTGTTTATGATAACATATAAAAGTATTCTATATTAATAAAAAAATAAATTAGGACAACAAATTTCAAATTAAATTTTTTAATATCCTATTATAAGGTTATACTGACATATTTAATAACTTTTTTCATAGTTTTACAGTTCTTGTAAACAATATCTGAACCCTGTTCAACAGTAATTATTAATTTGGTTATTAAAACATTGGTGTAATGTTCTGCATAATAACATGAAATATAGGAACTTCTATTATAATCAGCGTCAAAGATTTGGCTAATTTAGAGATGGCTAACTTAACTTTTTTATTATGATTGAAGTATATTGTAAAATCCTTGTCATAACATTTTAGGAATTAAATAAATTGTATGTTTTTTATCAACGTAGAAAAATCCTTCAAGGACTTTAAGATAGCAACATTGATTAATGCAATCCAACATAACACTGGAATTGAAAATTGGTTAAGTAACTTAACTCCTTTTTGTTTAATTTCAAACAAGTTTTATGTTCATATTTATAATAATTTGAATCTATAATATATACAGCCCTATGTGTAACTGACTGACTCACTGATGATAGTAATGTCCTGAAGCGACCGTTTAAGATAGAGACTTGAAATTTGGCATGGACATTCTTTGAGATGTTTCAATTTAGGGAAAATCATAAAACTACGATTTTTTTACTTTTAAACTATAAAAAAGGTAAAAAATATAGATTTGTCGGTAACGTAGTTCAGCCGTGTGAGCATATATCACCGTTTGGGTAACGTAGATCTTGCAGGTTTAGTTCTCGCTCGTGTTTAAATGATCTCTTACAACTACACCCGTGTTTGATACAAATATTGTATTTCATACGAACATGAACATCTTCATGTACACGACGGTGATTCGATGCATTGAGAGCGGGTTATTTCACCAGGGTAATACTAGCTTTGATTTTATTATGCCCAAAAACTACAAATTTTCAACTTTCAAATTATAAAAATACCGAGGTGTCGGTAAGGAAGTAGGTTGGTTCTTAAAGATATCGCTTGGAGCGCTATTATAGTCGCTTAGTTCTCGCTTGTATTTAAATGATGTCTTTTAACTACACCTCTTCCTGATAATTACTCTCAATTGGGTGCATAGTTGTTTGCGTATGGTTTTCCTTCTGATTGTTGTGTTATTATTGAAAATGAAGTTTACTGAATCGAAAGCGTATATTTACATTTAGGTGATGTCCGCTATGATTTCTATAGTAACTTTAAATTAAGGTCGTTTAATTCTCGGTTGTATTTAAATTATGTCTTTTAACCACACCTGTTCCTGATGAAGTTTTCGTGACAGTTTTGCTGAGCAGTGATCTTAAGCGTTGTATAAACTACGTTAGTGTAAATTTCAGTTTACAGTATATTGTAATATAGCTGTAACTGTAATATAGCATTTGTTTTAAGGATGGTGAAATAAATTTAATGCACGTACTCTAAAGTAATACGAAAATGTTGATTGAAATGTGAGGTTCTCGTTTCGTTTTATTTAAATTCATTTGTTCATATTGGCTATTGCTATTACTCTTGTCTTTTGAGAGACGATTGAGCGTAGTGCTGGAATACTTTGTTACAATATTATATTATTAATTTTATCATTACTATGGTGAGCTCTACGAAGCTTGTGCGAATACTTTAAACATATTATTCTAGTACTGCATATTTTTTGCCGCAGTAACGCCCGCAAAGTAAATGATTAATTGCTAAAAATATTGTAGGTCTTACTACATTTTCTAGACTTTAGTCTTCTCATGCTGGAAAATTTCTTGTAGGTTTTCGCACAAAAAAAACCCTAATACAGTAATTATTCTTAATTTTCTACTATTTGTATGCTGTCTCTCTATATGAATCCCCAGATTGAATATAGCGCTTCAGTTGATAGTTCTGGTGCAGTTTTACTTTGAAGGTTGAACGTGTCCCAACACGTTTGACATCCGGTCTTTGACCTATTTGCTGCCGTCCAATCAGGCTTAGATTTTAGTTTAGGAAACGATTGAACATATCAAGTTATAGAACGATTGAACTTTCCATTCTTACCTTGGCTAATGTTTACCTACTTCCGACGTTTTTTTTAAACCATCTACATATCTGATGACCCATCGGGCTGAGAAATATTATAATAACCAATTGAATTAAACTCAATAGTAATTTTTCTCGCTGCCACTTTGTCCGTCAAACTTCCTCAATGCAGTGCTCTCACCTAAAGTCTCGATTAACCCTATTATTGTTGTAATTTAAAACTATTCTATACTTATCAATTATTGTAACTCTTTCAGTATATTTTAATTTAACCGATAATCCTTTTTTGGCTATTATTTCACAATTGGTTTTTTTTTACTACCATTGGTTGAAAATGCATAATGTACGCCGATTTTATGGTTCTTAAGTTGCAACTTTCTTCATTTTAAGACTATATAAAGACTTAAAGACTTCATGATTATAGTACCTAATACCCTGTGATCTATTACATACTACTAGGGCTCTATTTTTATTAATTTTCTGAACTAATATATATATATATATATATATATAACATTTAAAATTGTTAAACTAATAATTTCTGATTTTGAATGATAAAATTGTTATCGTTTCTCTATATGGTACATATATGATTCCTGCGTTTCTTGGCCACCCCGTGGCGGAACTGAAGCATCTTAGCCTATACCATTTTTTTTATAATTTCATATATCTTGATTTTGTCCCGTTTTTCTTCTATTACATACAACGATCCTCTATATAAACTTATAATTTTATTCCACTTTTATCTTTTCAGAATACAGCTATTATTACCTCAATCATGTGCAATCATAATCGTATCTCCAAATTTTTACACAACTTTTGAGCATGACTATTTACATAGTTCATTAATATTTCACAACTCCATTATATTTTTTACGAATTAAGGGGGGAGTGGGATTATACCATGAGCCGTGAGCAAATTTCAAAGCTTATTATTATTTATTGTGAGTAGTGTATATTGGCAGCTTCTGTTACTGCCGTTGGAGTTGAGCCCTCAACTAGCCTGTTCATTGTATGAGGTTTTGACAGTAATTTAAGGAATTGGGGCAACCAATTATTGGGTTGGACCCTCCATCAAGCATAACACCTAGAATATTTACATAAATAATATTTATCTCACAGCTCAATTTTTTTTAAAACTATTTACTAAGGAGGAGTATTAAAACCTACTAATAGGAGATTATTAAAGCTTTTTTTACTATCGATTGTGAATTTAGAGTATTAGATAGTTTTGTTACTGTCTCGGCTGACCCGTTCTTCGGTTGGAACTAACCTGTTTAACAACTTGACTTCTTATTAATTTACCAATTTAGGGAAACCCCTAAGGGGCATGGGGCGAAGCCCCATCGAGCCGTAGGCGAGTCTATAATATATACAGCCCTATGTGTAACTGACTGACTCACTGATGATAGTAATGTCCTGAAGCGACCGTTTAAGATAGAGACTTGAAATTTGGCATGGACATTCTTTGAGATGTTTCAATTTAGGGAAAATCATAAAACTACGATTTTTTTACTTTTAAACTATAAAAAAGGTAAAAAATATAGATTTGTCGGTAACGTAGTTCAACCGTGTGAGCATATATCACCGTTTGGGTAACGTAGATCTTGCAGGTTTAGTTCTCGCTCGTGTTTAAATGATCTCTTACAACTACACCCGTGTTTGATACAAATATTGTATTTCATACGAACATGAACATCTTCATGTACACGACGGTGATTCGATGCATTGAGAGCGGGTTATTTCACCAGGGTAATACTAGCTTTGATTTTATTATGCCCAAAAACTACAAATTTTCAACTTTCAAATTATAAAAATACCGAGGTGTCGGTAAGGAAGTAGGTTGGTTCTTAAAGATATCGCTTGGAGCGCTATTATAGTCGCTTAGTTCTCGCTTGTATTTAAATGATGTCTTTTAACTACACCTCTTCCTGATAATTACTCTCAATTGGGTGCATAGTTGTTTGCGTATGGTTTTCCTTCTGATTGTTGTGTTATTATTGAAAATGAAGTTTACTGAATCGAAAGCGTATATTTACATTTAGGTGATGTCCGCTATGATTTCTATAGTAACTTTAAATTAAGGTCGTTTAATTCTCGGTTGTATTTAAATTATGTCTTTTAACCACACCTGTTCCTGATGAAGTTTTCGTGACAGTTTTGCTGAGCAGTGATCTTAAGCGTTGTATAAACTACGTTAGTGTAAATTTCAGTTTACAGTATATTGTAATATAGCTGTAACTGTAATATAGCATTTGTTTTAAGGATGGTGAAATAAATTTAATGCACGTACTCTAAAGTAATACGAAAATGTTGATTGAAATGTGAGGTTCTCGTTTCGTTTTATTTAAATTCATTTGTTCATATTGGCTATTGCTATTACTCTTGTCTTTTGAGAGACGATTGAGCGTAGTGCTGGAATACTTTGTTACAATATTATATTATTAATTTTATCATTACTATGGTGAGCTCTACGAAGCTTGTGCGAATACTTTAAACATATTATTCTAGTACTGCATATTTTTTGCCGCAGTAACGCCCGCAAAGTAAATGATTAATTGCTAAAAATATTGTAGGTCTTACTACATTTTCTAGACTTTAGTCTTCTCATGCTGGAAAATTTCTTGTAGGTTTTCGCACAAAAAAAACCCTAATACAGTAATTATTCTTAATTTTCTACTATTTGTATGCTGTCTCTCTATATGAATCCCCAGATTGAATATAGCGCTTCAGTTGATAGTTCTGGTGCAGTTTTACTCAGTTTTACTTTGAAGGTTGAACGTGTCCCAACACGTTTGACATCCGGTCTTTGACCTATTTGCTGCCGTCCAATCAGGCTTAGATTTTAGTTTAGGAAACGATTGAACATATCAAGTTATAGAACGATTGAACTTTCCATTCTTACCTTGGCTAATGTTTACCTACTTCCGACGTTTTTTTTAAACCATCTACATATCTGATGACCCATCGGGCTGAGAAATATTATAATAACCAATTGAATTAAACTCAATAGTAATTTTTCTCGCTGCCACTTTGTCCGTCAAACTTCCTCAATGCAGTGCTCTCACCTAAAGTCTCGATTAACCCTATTATTGTTGTAATTTAAAACTATTCTATACTTATCAATTATTGTAACTCTTTCAGTATATTTTAATTTAACCGATAATCCTTTTTTGGCTATTATTTCACAATTGGTTTTTTTTTACTACCATTGGTTGAAAAATGCATAATGTACGCCGATTTTATGGTTCTTAAGTTGCAACTTTCTTCATTTTAAGACTATATAAAGACTTAAAGACTTCATGATTATAGTACCTAATACCCTGTGATCTATTACATACTACTAGGGCTCTATTTTTATTAATTTTCTGAACTAATATATATATATATATATAACATTTAAAATTGTTAAACTAATAATTTCTGATTTTGAATGATAAAATTGTTATCGTTTCTCTATATGGTACATATATGATTCCTGCGTTTCTTGGCCACCCCGTGGCGGAACTGAAGCATCTTAGCCTATACCATTTTTTTTATAATTTCATATATCTTGATTTTGTCCCGTTTTTCTTCTATTACATACAACGATCCTCTATATAAACTTATAATTTTATTCCACTTTTATCTTTTCAGAATACAGCTATTATTACCTCAATCATGTGCAATCATAATCGTATCTCCAAATTTTTACACAACTTTTGAGCATGACTATTTACATAGTTCATTAATATTTCATAACTCCATTATATTTTTACGAATTAAGGGGGGAGTGGGATTATACCATGAGCCGTGAGCAAATTTCAAAGCTTATTATTATTTATTGTGAGTAGTGTATATTGGCAGCTTCTGTTACTGCCGTTGGAGTTGAGCCCTCAACTAGCCTGTTCATTGTATGAGGTTTTGACAGTAATTTAAGGAATTGGGGCAACCAATTATTGGGTTGGACCCTCCATCAAGCATAACACCTAGAATATTTACATAATAATATTTATCTCACAGCTCAATTTTTTTAAACTATTTACTAAGGAGGAGTATTAAAACCTACTAATAGGAGATTATTAAAGCTTTTTTTACTATCGATTGTGAATTTAGAGTATTAGATAGTTTTGTTACTGTCTCGGCTGACCCGTTCTTCGGTTGGAACTAACCTGTTTAACAACTTGACTTCTTATTAACTTACCAATTTAGGGAAACCCCTAAGGGGCATGGGGCGAAGCCCATCGAGCCGTAGCGAGTCTATAATATATACAGCCCTATGTGTAACTGACTGACTCACTGATGATAGTAATGTCCTGAAGCGACCGTTTAAGATAGAGACTTGAAATTTGGCATGGACATTCTTTGAGATGTTTCAATTTAGGGAAAATCATAAAACTACGATTTTTTTACTTTTAAACTATAAAAAAGGTAAAAAATATAGATTAGTCGGTAACGTAGTTCAACCGTGTGAGCATATATCACCGTTTGGGTAACGTAGATCTTGCAGGTTTAGTTCTCGCTCGTGTTTAAATGATCTCTTACAACTACACCCGAGTTTGATACAAATATTGTATTTCATACGAACATGAACATCTTCATGTACACGACGGTGATTCGATGCATTGAGAGCGGGTTATTTCACCAGGGTAATACTAGCTTTGATTTTATTATGCCCAAAAACTACAAATTTTCAACTTTCAAATTATAAAAATACCGAGGTGTCGGTAAGGAAGTAGGTTGGTTCTTAAAGATCGCTTGGAGCGCTATTATAGTCGCTTAGTTCTCGCTTGTATTTAAATGATGTCTTTTAACTACACCTCTTCCTGATAATTACTCTCAATTGGGTGCATAGTTGTTTGCGTATGGTTTTCCTTCTGATTGTTGTGTTATTATTGAAAATGAAGTTTACTGAATCGAAAGCGTATATTTACATTTAGGTGATGTCCGCTATGATTTCTATAGTAACTTTAAATTAAGGTCGTTTAATTCTCGGTTGTATTTAAATTATGTCTTTTAACCACACCTGTTCCTGATGAAGTTTTCGTGACAGTTTTGCTGAGCAGTGATCTTAAGCGTTGTATAAACTACGTTAGTGTAAATTTCAGTTTACAGTATATTGTAATATAGCTGTAACTGTAATATAGCATTTGTTTTAAGGATGGTGAAATAAATTTAATGCACGTACTCTAAAGTAATACGAAAATGTTGATTGAAATGTGAGGTTCTCGTTTCGTTTTATTTAATTCATTTGTTCATATTGGCTATTGCTATTACTCTTGTCTTTTGAGAGACGATTGAGCGTAGTGCTGGAATACTTTGTTACAATATTATATTATTAATTTTATCATTACTATGGTGAGCTCTACGAAGCTTGTGCGAATACTTTAAACATATTATTCTAGTACTGCATATTTTTTGCCGCAGTAACGCCCGCAAAGTAAATGATTAATTGCTAAAAATATTGTAGGTCTTACTACATTTTCTAGACTTTAGTCTTCTCATGCTGGAAAATTTCTTGTAGGTTTTCGCACAAAAAAACCCTAATACAGTAATTATTCTTAATTTTCTACTATTTGTATGCTGTCTCTCTATATGAATCCCAGATTGAATATAGCGCTTCAGTTGATAGTTCTGGTGCAGTTTTACTTTGAAGGTTGAACGTGTCCCAACACGTTTGACATCCGGTCTTTGACCTATTTGCTGCCGTCCAATCAGGCTTAGATTTAGTTTAGGAAACGATTGAACATATCAAGTTATAGAACGATTGAACTTTCCATTCTTACCTTGGCTAATGTTTACCTACTTCCGACGTTTTTTTTAAACCATCTACATATCTGATGACCCATCGGGCTGAGAAATATTATAATAACCAATTGAATTAAACTCAATAGTAATTTTCTCGCTGCCACTTTGTCCGTCAAACTTCCTCAATGCAGTGCTCTCACCTAAAGTCTCGATTAACCCTATTATTGTTGTAATTTAAAACTATTCTATACTTATCAATTATTGTAACTCTTTCAGTATATTTTAATTTAACCGATAATCCTTTTTTGGCTATTATTTCACAATTGGTTTTTTTTTACTACCATTGGTTGAAAATGCATAATGTACGCCGATTTTATGGTTCTTAAGTTGCAACTTTCTTCATTTTAAGACTATATAAAGACTTAAAGACTTCATGATTATAGTACCTAATACCCTGTGATCTATTACATACTACTAGGGCTCTATTTTTATTAATTTTCTGAACTAATATATATATATATATAACATTTAAAATTGTTAAACTAATAATTTCTGATTTTGAATGATAAAATTGTTATCGTTTCTCTATATGGTACATATATGATTCCTGCGTTTCTTGGCCACCCGTGGCGGAACTGAAGCATCTTAGCCTATACCATTTTTTTTATAATTTCATATATCTTGATTTTGTCCCGTTTTTCTTCTATTACATACAACGATCCTCTATATAAACTTATAATTTTATTCCACTTTTATCTTTTCAGAATACAGCTATTATTACCTCAATCATGTGCAATCATAATCGTATCTCCAAATTTTTACACAACTTTTGAGCATGACTATTTACATAGTTCATTAATATTTCATAACTCCATTATATTTTTTACGAATTAAGGGGGGAGTGGGATTATACCATGAGCCGTGAGCAAATTTCAAAGCTTATTATTATTTATTGTGAGTAGTGTATATTGGCAGCTTCTGTTACTGCCGTTGGAGTTGAGCCCTCAACTAGCCTGTTCATTGTATGAGGTTTTGACAGTAATTTAAGGAATTGGGGCAACCAATTATTGGGTTGGACCCTCCATCAAGCATAACACCTAGAATATTTACATAAATAATATTTATCTCACAGCTCAATTTTTTTTAAAACTATTTACTAAGGAGGAGTATTAAAACCTACTAATAGGAGATTATTAAAGCTTTTTTTACTATCGATTGTGAATTTAGAGTATTAGATAGTTTTGTTACTGTCTCGGCTGACCCGTTCTTCGGTTGAACTAACCTGTTTAACAACTTGACTTCTTATTAACTTACCAATTTAGGGAAACCCCTAAGGGGCATGGGGCGAAGCCCATCGAGCCGTAGGCGAGTCTATAATATATACAGCCCTATGTGTAACTGACTGACTCACTGATGATAGTAATGTCCTGAAGCGACCGTTTAAGATAGAGACTTGAAATTTGGCATGGACATTCTTTGAGATGTTTCAATTTAGGGAAAATCATAAAACTACGATTTTTTTACTTTTAAACTATAAAAAAGGTAAAAAATATAGATTTGTCGGTAACGTAGTTCAACCGTGTGAGCATATATCACCGTTTGGGTAACGTAGATCTTGCAGGTTTAGTTCTCGCTCGTGTTTAAATGATCTCTTACAACTACACCCGTGTTTGATACAAATATTGTATTTCATACGAACATGAACATCTTCATGTACACGACGGTGATTCGATGCATTGAGAGCGGGTTATTTCACCAGGGTAATACTAGCTTTGATTTTATTATGCCCAAAAACTACAAATTTTCAACTTTCAAATTATAAAAATACCGAGGTGTCGGTAAGGAAGTAGGTTGGTTCTTAAAGATATCGCTTGGAGCGCTATTATAGTCGCTTAGTTCTCGCTTGTATTTAAATGATGTCTTTTAACTACACCTCTTCCTGATAATTACTCTCAATTGGGTGCATAGTTGTTTGCGTATGGTTTTCCTTCTGATTGTTGTGTTATTATTGAAAATGAAGTTTACTGAATCGAAAGCGTATATTTACATTTAGGTGATGTCCGCTATGATTTCTATAGTAACTTTAAATTAAGGTCGTTTAATTCTCGGTTGTATTTAAATTATGTCTTTTAACCACACCTGTTCCTGATGAAGTTTTCGTGACAGTTTTGCTGAGCAGTGATCTTAAGCGTTGTATAAACTACGTTAGTGTAAATTTCAGTTTACAGTATATTGTAATATAGCTGTAACTGTAATATAGCATTTGTTTTAAGGATGGTGAAATAAATTTAATGCACGTACTCTAAAGTAATACGAAAATGTTGATTGAAATGTGAGGTCTCGTTTCGTTTTATTTAAATTCATTTGTTCATATTGGCTATTGCTATTACTCTTGTCTTTTGAGAGACGATTGAGCGTAGTGCTGGAATACTTTGTTACAATATTATATTATTAATTTTATCATTACTATGGTGAGCTCTACGAAGCTTGTGCGAATACTTTAAACATATTATTCTAGTACTGCATATTTTTTGCCGCAGTAACGCCGCAAAGTAAATGATTAATTGCTAAAAATATTGTAGGTCTTACTACATTTTCTAGACTTTAGTCTTCTCATGCTGGAAAATTTCTTGTAGGTTTTCGCACAAAAAAAACCCTAATACAGTAATTATTCTTAATTTTCTACTATTTGTATGCTGTCTCTCTATATGAATCCCCAGATTGAATATAGCGCTTCAGTTGATAGTTCTGGTGCAGTTTTACTTTGAAGGTTGAACGTGTCCCAACACGTTTGACATCCGGTCTTTGACCTATTTGCTGCCGTCCAATCAGGCTTAGATTTTAGTTTAGGAAACGATTGAACATATCAAGTTATAGAACGATTGAACTTTCCATTCTTACCTTGGCTAATGTTTACCTACTTCCGACGTTTTTTTTAAACCATCTACATATCTGATGACCCATCGGGCTGAGAAATATTATAATAACCAATTGAATTAAACTCAATAGTAATTTTTCTCGCTGCACTTTGTCCGTCAAACTTCCTCAATGCAGTGCTCTCACCTAAAGTCTCGATTAACCCTATTATTGTTGTAATTTAAAACTATTCTATACTTATCAATTATTGTAACTCTTTCAGTATATTTTAATTTAACCGATAATCCTTTTTTGGCTATTATTTCACAATTGTTTTTTTTTACTACCATTGGTTGAAAATGCATAATGTACGCCGATTTTATGGTTCTTAAGTTGCAACTTTCTTCATTTTAAGACTATATAAAGACTTAAAGACTTCATGATTATAGTACCTAATACCCTGTGATCTATTACATACTACTAGGGCTCTATTTTTATTAATTTTCTGAACTAATATATATATATATATAACATTTAAAATTGTTAAACTAATAATTTCTGATTTTGAATGATAAAATTGTTATCGTTTCTCTATATGGTACATATATGATTCCTGCGTTTCTTGGCCACCCCGTGGCGGAACTGAAGCATCTTAGCCTATACCATTTTTTTTATAATTTCATATATCTTGATTTTGTCCCGTTTTTCTTCTATTACATACAACGATCCTCTATATAAACTTATAATTTTATTCCACTTTTATCTTTTCAGAATACAGCTATTATTACCTCAATCATGTGCAATCATAATCGTATCTCCAAATTTTTACACAACTTTTGAGCATGACTATTTACATAGTTCATTAATATTTCACAACTCCATTATATTTTTTACGAATTAAGGGGGGAGTGGGATTATACCATGAGCCGTGAGCAAATTTCAAAGCTTATTATTATTTATTGTGAGTAGTGTATATTGGCAGCTTCTGTTACTGCCGTTGGAGTTGAGCACTAGCCTGTTCATTGTATGAGGTTTTGACAGTAATTTAAGGAATTGGGGCAACCAATTATTGGGTTGGACCCTCCATCAAGCATAACACCTAGAATATTTACATAAATAATATTTATCTCACAGCTCAATTTTTTTTAAAACTATTTACTAAGGAGGAGTATTAAAACCTACTAATAGGAGATTATTAAAGCTTTTTTTACTATCGATTGTGAATTTAGAGTATTAGATAGTTTTGTTACTGTCTCGGCTGACCCGTTCTTCGGTTGGAACTAACCTGTTTAACAACTTGACTTCTTATTAATTTACCAATTTAGGGAAACCCCTAAGGGGCATGGGGCGAAGCCCCATCGAGCCGTAGGCGAGTCCATAATATATACAGCCCCATGTGTAACTGACTGACTCACTGATGATCTTAAATTCCTGAAGCGACCGTTTAAGATAGAGACTTGAAATTTGGCATGGACATTCATTGAGATGTTTCAATTTAGGAAAAATCATAAAACTACAACTTTTTTACTTTTAAACTATAAAAAAGGTAAAAAATATAGATTTGTCGGTAACGTAGTTCAGCCGTATCAGCGTATATCACCGCGTGGTATCGTAGATCACTCTTCAGGTTTAGTTCTCGCTCGTGTTTAAATGATCTCTTTCAACTACACCCGTGTTTGATATACTCATTGTATCCTTCGATGGATAGACTCTAATATATTGTAAACTACGGCGTTATTTTGTATTGAGAGCGGGTTATTTCACCAGGGACCCAGGGTTATACTCGATAATATATACAGTGATAATTCCTTAATTTGTAGATTATGCAGCATATGCGCGATCTTGAATGTTTACCAAAGGTGAATTTTCTTATCCTACTATGAATTAATTTCCCATGGCGGGTGAATAGTCGCTTAGTTCTCGCTTGTATTTAAATCATGTCTTTTAACTACACCTGCTTCCTTGCTGTTGGCAACATTAGTATCCCTCACATATAACAAACCGTTATCCATTTGACTTCAAAATAGCCATGAGATAATGCTGCATTAAAAGCTCGTTTCTTTTATATTTTACTCACATCATAAATATGTTTTAGGGAATTTTTAAATATCTGTTTAGCTGAACTAACAGATTTAAATGTAGGTTCTCGTTTTGTTTCAATTTATTTTAGATTACTTATTCAAATTCACACGGGATTATTCTCCGCCGAACTTCGCATTGAATGGATTTTCTGTGAAGCTTGAGCCGTGATCTTAACGTAACATACTTCGATTACTTTGTACAATACTTAATAGACAGTTTATTATTATCTTTCTGTTTGATTTATATTCAGTGTCTTATATTCGAATTTTTCACACTTAAAATTTATTTTTGAGAATGTTTAAATAAGTGTTGAACAAAAGTAATAGATTTAAATGTTAGGTTCTTGTTTAATTTCAATTTATTTTAGATTACTTATTCAAATTCACCCCATGTGAACCCCTCAGCCGAATTACGCATTCAATGAATTTTCTGTGTAGCTCGTGCCGTGATCTTAACGTTATATACTTCTATTACTTAGTACGATACTTAATAGACAGTTAAGTATTATCTTTCTGCATTGCTTATAATCAGTGTTTTATATTTTATTTTAATACACACTTAAAATATGTTTTTAAGAATTTTTAAACAGCTATTGAACAAAACTAACAGGTTTTTATGGATAAATTATTATTTCACAGGTCTAGATTTTATATTCTTATAATTAGTAGTAGTTTGTAATAGTAGGGTTTTTTTGCGAATCTACCCCGTTTTTATTATTTCCTATGATTTTGTTTTCATGTTATTAAATTCTTGTTTTCGCTTATTGATTTGAATGTTATTTGCTATTTCAGTAATTTAAACGTTTTTCTTCTATATCCTGAAATTTACAAGTTTTTATTTTTAATTAGTTTGTATCAGCAGATTCTTTTAATATCGTGGTTGGCGATACTATATTTAGTTCAAATTGTATTTTTAATTTCTTAAGAGTATTAACTAGCATAGCTTGATTTTTTATTATTTTAATAGTAATTTTCACACTTACTATTGGTTATTTTCTATTTTTTAGCATTATTGTTTTACTCTAATGGGCATATAACATTATTTTTAAAATTTACGAAAATCTCATTTAAAAATACTTAATTTGGAATAATTTTGACCCATTGCAATTTTAATGTGACGCATGTTAACTCGTTGACGTTTCAGGCTTAGTAGTTGGTAACGTGGAATAGTTAGCATCACACATTTTAGTAGAGTTACAAGTAAATTAATAACTTAGCTTTTCAAAACTTCAATTTTTATTAGTTTTCATTTTCCGATTCTTTTAATATCGTGGTTGGCGATGCTAGATTTGGTTTAAGTGTTACTTTCTATTATTATAGCTTGATTATTTTATTATTTTAATAGTTATTTTCACATAATCAATCATTTTCTATTTATTAGCATTATTGTTTTGCTATAGTGGGCACATTACATTTTTTTTATCAATGAAAATTTAATTTAAAGATACTTAATTTGGATTAATTTTGCCCCATTGCAATTTTTCTGTGCCGCATCTAAAATCGTTGACGTTCCAGACCAAGTGGTTGGTAACGTGGAGGAGTTAGTATCACACACTTTTGTAGTAGAGTTACACGTAATTTAAAAC
The DNA here is from genome assembly GCA_030545055.2 of Neoaliturus tenellus. Lineage (NCBI taxonomy): Eukaryota > Metazoa > Arthropoda > Insecta > Hemiptera > Cicadellidae > Neoaliturus > Neoaliturus tenellus. The sequence goes on along the minus strand of CM061531.1, from coordinate 105,492,071 downwards.
TTAGCTTTTCAAAACTTCGATGGAACTAGCCTGTTCAGTACTTTAGTGGAACTAGAAAGTTCATTATTTGAGACTTTGTGAATGATTAACGAAATTAGTAAAATCAACTAGGGGGCATGGGGGCTGAGCCCAGTGAAATATTTTCAAAGGATATTATTGTTATTATTATTATTGATTGTGAAGAGTGCGTATTAGCGCGTTTTTTTACTGTCTTCGCTGTCCAGTTAGTTGGTGGAACTAGCCTGTTCAATACTTGACTTTAAATTATTCAACGAATTCGGGGCAACCCCCAAAGGGGGCATGGGGGCGGAGCCCCCATCGAGCCGTAGGCGAGTCTAAATTATATACTCCCGAATGTGTAACTGACTCATCGGGGTATCAGAAAATGTCGGTAAAGTAGATTAAGCGAAGTTTAGTTATATCACCCATATATCACTTACTACACAGTAATTCCCAAGCGAGAACTAAATCTACTTTACCGACATTTGATGAATTTCTGATACCCTGATGAGTGAGTGGGGAAGTACATACCAAACAAAAAAAAAATAAGTGTTATGAATGCCTTTTATTCTACCTGTTAGGCCATACTGTTGTTTTACAATTAATTGTTAGGTAACTGATTGTTTTGAATTGTTTGTTGTTACTTAGCGATTTTTTACATTGTTTGTTACTTACTGACCTAAAACTTTGGTTTCCAACGAATCGAGGTAAATTTCTAATTTTTAACTAATGTTTGAATTATCCCTGTAACTCCAACAGGATTTATGAGTAGTATTTATAATAATTATTCTTAAATTATAACATACATTTTTATTTTGCATCGAATAGTATTTTTGTGATTAGCCTGTAGCGGGTTCATAACAGTTTGTTCATGTTATCCTATTTTTTTCTGACGGTATTTATTTTTTCATTTAAATAATAGTTTATATAATAATTAGTTTATGCAAAATAGTTTATTTAGCTTAGCCATCCTACATTTTCATCCATTTTATCCAGATATTTTTTTCATACTTTTTGCGCTAGGAGGGTGAGGCAAGGCATGGCGTCACATCCCCTGACGACTAGTTTACTACAGTATAGTTTCTTTTAAAATCTATTCTAGTACTCAGGTATAGTAGGTACGTAGAAACTACACATACACCCACACTCATAACCTAATCAGTACAGTTAGAGTATCAAACAAAATTAACAAGTTTAACTTAAAATCTGTACTAGTACTCAGGTATAATAGGTACATAGAAACTACACATAAACCCACACTCATAACCCTAATCAGTACAGTTAGAGTATCAAACAAAATTACAACGAGGGTTATGGGGTGGAGGCCTCAACTACCATGTTCAGTGCTTGAGATTTTTACGGCAATTAAAGAATAGGGGCAACTAATTTCTGGGAAAGGGGGTGGAGCCTCCATATACCATAATATCTAGAATATTTCCATAATCGATCATGATTTCACAATTCTCAATTTTTTTACGAACTAAGGAGAACTAGGATGTGGTTTTAAAAAACGAGCTACAGGCGATTTTCGTATTAGCCGGTTTTCTTACTGTCTTAGCGGGCAGTTCTTCGGTGGGCCTCACCTGCAACTCATTATCGGTGGATTTTTAAATTTTCTAATATCTTTCTTAAGTATTTTTGTCTTTCATTATATACAGCGTACCTCAATTAAAACTTATAATTTTATTCCACTTTTATTCATTTTGAATACACCAACTACTTACATCATGTGGCCAAAATTTTAACACATATCAATTTTTAAGCATGATATCTAGAATATTTACATAGTCCATTATTATTTCACAACTCCATTCTATCCCTACAATTACTTATATTTAAAATAATCCCATTGAAGGTTTTGATTATTTTAGGTGAGATATTGCTGTACATTACATATATAAATATTTGTTCATTTCCCCAAATGTTTTTTTCTTTATACAAGAACCTAGATCTACTGTCTAAGGAGGCCTAAGAATAAACAATTATTTTATAAGTTTTCGTAAGTCATGATTTGACAAAACCATTGTCAATATCAACACTCTTTATCTAAAATAAGTTTTTCCATTTTTATTGGTGAATTTTACAAGCCGATTATTTTTATTATTATTACCACCATGCACCTATAGTTTTATTTTATCCAAGCAAGGCATTTTAGTTTACAGTTATTAATGTGAACTTTTGCATCGATTTGGAAATGTTTAGAATTTTTTATTTATTTTCCTAAGTGGGGACAGTTTTTTTATGAATTAAGAGACTAGGGAAAAAAGAAAAAAGCCATAAGCAATTTTCAAACTTTTTATTAGTATTAATTGTGAGTAAAGTTAAATTGGCAGTCCACTACTTCGGTGGTACTAACCAGTTTAATAATTTAGACTTAATTATTGATTAACAAGATTTTCTTAATTTTTATACGTTATTTCCTTTATTTGCGCTAAGTAACCAAGATGCGTGATCCCACAACTTTTTAACACATAAGTTTTGTTTTAACCGTTTCTCTACCTTCCAGGTTTAAATTTGTAGCATATTTGAACATTTGTAATGGCTAAGTTCTTTTCAAGTGAACAAATAATTTTTTTTTACAAAAATGGACCTTTAAACACATTTAATTCAAATTTAATGATAATTCGATATTTTTGTACTTTTTTCATTACACCAAGTTCTTAGTTGCGCGATGACGTAATGTCCCTCAACGATTCTCTTACCATTCTTTAAATATCAAAAAATTCTCACATATAAATTGAAGATAGTCTCGCAGCCTGTAAAAAGCTAAGATAATAATTATTTTATAATTGCTTTTTACTTTTAATCTCCAAGTAACACTATGTATCCCCCCAAATTAACACTAAGCTTTTATGAAATCTTGAACTTTGAGCTCTGGCATTCAAATTATAACTATGAAAGATATATCTATGACGTAACGACGACTCTAATTTGGGCTTTAACTACTCAGGGGCAACCCCTGAGGGGGCATGGGGGCGGAGCCCCCATCGAGCCGTAGGCGAGTCTAAATTATATACTCCCGAATGTGTAACTGACTCACTCACTCACTCATCGGGGTATCAGAAATTCATCAAATGTCGGTAAAGTAGATTAAGCGAAGTTTAGTTCTCGCTTGGGAATTACTGTGTGGTAAGTGATATATGGGAGATTGCAACCCCACACAATTGTTGGATTCTATGACCGTGTGAGTTTCGCGCAATTTCGTTATTTCAACACGTGTCAGCTTGTTCCAATTTAAGATGGCTTTTCAGTGCATTGCTGCTGGTACCTTCCACCAAGGTGACAGTCGCTTTCCTCCCGAAAGTAACAATGCCCAGTGCATGGCTAATGCAGCCTGTGCTTTGGCTTGGAACCTTTTGGGGGGAGCTTTCACTGGATCTGCCATCGACGACATCCTCTTATCAGGAGATCGTCTGTACGTTAAATCCCGTTCTGAGAATAATGTGTCTCATAGGTTTCTTCTTCCTGAGGAACTCTGTGCGTCATTTCGCATTATGGAGGAGGACGTTACCATTGTGGAAACTTCCTTCATCATGAATGATCTGTATCCAATTGATTATGATTCTTTTGATGAAGCTGTACAATATCTGGCAGCTATCTTGGATGCTGAGGTAGCCGAACAGTCTGATAATGAAGGTTTTCTGTTCACTGGTCAACATGCAACAGTGGCTTTTTGGCGTAGTCAAGGGTTTCTGTTCGTGTTTGATTCTCACGCTGTAAACGCTGAACGTAAAAGAGATCTAAACCCTGACGTTAATCGGGCACGGCTCTTTCAGTGTGACAACTCTTTGTCCCTGGCATATTTACTATTGGTAAATGCCTCATTAGATGGATGCCAGAGGGAATACAACATTACTAAGCTAAGCTTCGCTCGGCGAGCCAATACAGAATTAGATGACTTACAAGTTGAACTTCCTTTGCAGATACCTGATTTTGATGATGATTTGCAAACTTTGAAACAAGATGTTGTTTTGTCCCACCTTTCTAAGCAGAATTATGTGTCTGCCGCTGGTTCTGATGAGTCTAAAACATGTCGAGAAACACCTAAAAAGACTAAGCGTGGGCGGCCTAAGACTCTCGACGACAACACTCGGGCTGAACAATTAAAGGCAGCAAAAAAACGTTATCGCGAGAATCACCCAGAGAAGCGAAAGGAAGAAGCTGCTAGACACAGGCAACGACACCCTGAGGTCAACAGGGCCGCTGTTGAACGCTATTCTCAACAGCACCCTGAGGTCAACAGGGCCGCTGTTGAACGCTATTCTCAACAGCACCCTGAGGTCAACAGGGCCGCTGTTAAACGCTATTCTCAACAGCACCCTGAGGTCAACAGGGCCGCTGTTGAACGATACTCTCAACAGCACCCTGAGGTCCACAGGGCAGCAGTGCAGCGGCATAGTCAGCAGCATCCTGACGCTTCAAGGCAGAGGGTACATATTTTTCGCCTCAAAAATCCTCAATTAAATGAAATGAGGCATCTGCCGATGTCTTTGGCCAAAGATATTGTGTCTAACGGTCCTATGGCAAGTTGGAGGGGGGATTTACTCAATAAAATAAATCCTTTCAAACTATCTAAGATTAGTCTCTGGGATAGTGATGTATTCAGGTGTTCATTCTGCAATGCACGGTTATTTGAAGAAGAAAAAGGTAGGAAAAAATGGTGTTGTGGAGAGGGGGCGTATAATGTCTTGGATCTTCCTCCGCTTGAAGAGCCATTTTATTTTGATCGTCGTTTTCTGGAACGCGCGCGTGCATTCAATGACCTCTTTGCATTTTGCGCACTCGAGGTGACAGGTGGGTATCGACATCCTAAAGGACTTTCTTTTTTTAAGATTGAAGGTAGGATGTACCATCAAGTTTACAGCCTGGACGATCCTGGTCAAAAGTTTAAAACTGATGCTGGGATCGTTCAGTTTGTAAACAGATCCCGTCTGTACATCGATGATGGCGAGGAACGCAAGAACATTGCCTTGGGTAGGTCCCTTGATGGCGGAATCACTGATAGCATCACACGTTATCTTTCTCGTGAAAATCCGTTTATCAGGGAGTTTCGTCGTTTGGCTAATGAGCCGTCAATCAACGCTCATTTAGATTTTGAATTGACGAGCAGATCTACTCACGGCAATGTTCTCGGCGATAGGCAAACAGGCATTGAAGTGCACGCCGTTTTAAGTACGGATGAATCTGTCACTGAACCCCGGAGATTAACTATTTGGAAGGTTGGATCAGATCGTCCAACCTCAATTGATCTTTTGAGTCCACTCATGGAACCCTTCCAGCATCCCCTCCTTTATCCGCAAGGCACTTTGGGTTGGCATGTTGGTCGACTTGACAATCGTGGCAAAAAGTTAACACAGTTTAACTATTCTCGTTGCCTTCTTCTTTCTCATCCTCGATTTTCTCACCTCGGCCGTCTGTCTCAAGTGTGGCAGGTTGAGATGTTTGCGAGGTACGAGGAAGAAAAACTGCGTTATATAAAGTTTGCTCAGTCAAAGTCGGTCCAAAATGCTTTGCGGACAGGACCTCTGGATGAGCTTATTCAGGCTCAACAGGGTGATCGTACTGGTAGGCAAATTGCAGAGGATATCAATAATGATGAAACGGTTCAGGGTGAGGGCGGGGTACAGCCCGGGAAAATCTACCTACCCAGTTCATTTACTGGGGGACCTAGGTATATGAAAGTCCATTACGAGGACGCAATGGCACTTGTTTCACGCCTGGGATCCCCCACATTCTTTCTCACATTCACGTATAGTGCGACTTGGGAAGAGAATAAGAAAGCTTGTCCCCGCGGTGGCAGCCGCAGTGACCCAAGTACCGCTTGCAGAGTCTTCCGGATAAAGCTTCTGGAACTTCTTCGTGATCTGCGTTGTGGAGCAATATTCGGGCGCACGGTCTACCTCGTCTACGTCATAGAGATGCAGATGAGGGGCCTTCCTCATGCACACATCGTGTTCAAGATCGAAGGTGATGGGCCGGTGCAAGCGTCCGAAATTGACTCCATTATTCGCGCGGATTTACCTTCCGAAGAAGAAGCCGAAGGTCGGCTGAGAAAGTTGGTTTTGAGACATATGATTCACGGTCCTTGTGGATCTGATCACAGAACTGACTTTCCTTGCTGGGACTCTGCAATGGGTTACTGCTCTAAGTTTTTCCCAAAGCCTGCTTGTGAAACCACTCATGTCGATGAAAGAGGGTTTGTTCAGTATCGACGTGACTACTCCAACAATGGAGTGATTAGGTCTAGGAACAAAAATGTTAATGTTCATGATGGTTGGGTTGTGCCCTACAATTCAGCGTTATTGCTGAAATATGAAGCCCATATTAACTTAGAGCTTGCTTCTACGCGTCGCGTAATTAAATATCTCTTCAAATATCTTATGAAGGGAGGTTCTTTACAGAACGTTACTGTAACTCCCTTCAGCAAACAAGATGATGAGGTAGATCATTACGTGACGAAGAGAATGGTCGGGGCCAGTGACGCGTGCTGGCGGCTTTTGAGATTTCCCATTTCTGAGTCCGAGCCAACCGTTGAATGTCTTCCAGTTCACCTCGAAGGGAAGCAGTCGGTGTGTTTCCGTCCCGGCCAACTGGAAGATGTAATCTCCAGAGCAAGCTCTAAGTTGATTGTTTACTTCGATCGCCCTCTAGTCCCCGATTTAGATGGACTTACATACCAATCCTTTTATGAACATTATATAGTTCATACGAAACGTCCTAATAAGGGGGAGGTTTTCGACCACCCAGACGGCATCCATTTCATCACTGCCCGCCAGCGTGGTGAAAAGGTTTGTCGCTTGTTTTGGGTCTCCCCCAGCCGAAGTGAACAATATTACCTCAGGATTCTATTGATGTGTATTCCTTGTCGTGGCTATGCCGACCTCCTGTCTCGTGGTGGAAGTAATTGCCGCACTTTTCAGGAGGTTGCTCGCAAACTCGGCTTAGTCGAAGACGAGGAAGAATACCATTACGTTCTGCGCGAGGCTTCCCAATTTATGTTGGGGCCAAGACTGCGTTCGTTCTTTGTGCTCCTCTGCAACATGGGAGCTCCCGCAGCTCTTTTGTGGGATGCTTTCAAAAACTCTCTTTGCGAGGACCACATTGAACGAAACCCACACGATCCAGAATTGGCATTCAAACTCGCTCTTCTGGAAATTGATCGTAGTCTTCGCCGGCAGGGATCTTCCTTAGTCGACCACGGCCTCCCATATGTGCAAGATGACACGACTGAGTTAGGCAGGGAGCTCCTCACCTTCGGGGAAAACCATCAAATGGCCATCGTCGAAGAATGGGGACAAAAGCTCTCTGAAGACCAACGACGCGTTTTTGATCACGTGCGTTGCCTCCTTCATAATCGCCAAGGCTCATCTAAGCTCATTTTCTTAGATGGCCCTGGTGGGTATGGCAAAACCTCACTCATTCGTGTCATTCTTGCTTATGTGAGAGGCTGTCGCCAAGTGGCTCTCGCTGTTGCAAGCTCCGGCATTGCCGCTGGAAACATGCCGGGAGGCACAACGGCGCACAGCATGTTCCGAATTCCACTTGATCTTGGGGATGGTTCTGGATTTTGGAGTATTACCAACGGATCTCAGCGAGCAGAGCTCATCAGAGCTGCCCAGCTTATTGTTTTTGATGAGGCACCAATGACGCATAAGTTCATCTTTGAGATCATCGATAGATCTCTGAGAGATTTAATGAACTCTAATGCGCCATTTGGGGGCAAGATCCTTCTCTGCTCGGGTGATTTCCGACAGATAGCGCCCGTTGTGGCAAAGGCACGTGCTCCATCTGACGTTGCCAGTGTTTCACTTCGGGCATCGCATCTGTGGCGATACTTCAAAATATTTTCTCTGACTACACCGCACAGGACAAGTGGTTCCACTGCTTACTCCGAATTCTTACTCGGGGTAGGCAACGGAACAATTGGGTCGATTTCTTTTGGTGAGGGGAGGGAATGCGAAAAACTAATTCCTCTGACTGGTATTAGCTTTTTCACATCCTTACCAGATCTGATTTATTTCGTTTTCCCTACAAATGATCTCTTGGACCCAGACCTCTGCGCCAACAGGGCCATTCTCTCGACTCTGATTGTGAACGTCAAGGAGATTAATAACACCATCTTAAACTCCTTGGACGGGAACATTTACGAGCTGAGAAGTGCCGACACTGTTGACAGAGAATGTGATGATGGGCTGGATGTCGATATTCAGCTTTTGAACCAAGCTACTGGGAAAGGCGTTCCTGATCATGTACTCCGTCTGAAGATTGGTTCCGTGTGCCTCGTTATGCGGAACCTCAATATCGCTGAAGGGCTTGTTAACGGCACAAAAGTCATAGTGACTGCGATCACCAACCGGTTGATCACAGTCCGACTTCCTGGACAAAGGGAACCTATTTGTATCCCTAGAATACAATTTACGTTTCCCTTTGTTGAGGGCTCGCCGTTAAAAGTTCGCCGACGTCAATTTCCGTTGATGTTGGCCTATTGTATGACCGGGCACAAGAGCCAAGGTCAAACAATAGAGTCAGTTGGTGTTGATCTTCGGACGGACTGCTTCACGCATGGTCAGTTGTACGTCTTACTCAGTAGAGTTCGACATCCAGACAACATCGCTGTTCTGGTACGTCCCGATAGGGTTCGCGAAGGAGTCGCATACGCAAAAAACATTGTGTATGACGAACTTCTTCGTTGAAGCCTTATGGTACTGAGCAGTAAGCTAGGGGGCCTGCTTTATCAAAATTCCCCGTTGGATTGTGACGTTTTTATGGCAGTACGATAGGGGGCCTGCTCATCAAAAGTCCCTGTTCACTATATTTTTTTTTGTGCGTTTCATTAGTTTCCATGTTTTGTCAGCAGAGGCGAAGGGAACTGCTTCACCAACCTCCCCGATGTCTTTTTAGTTACGATTTTGAGATTTATCGCAGAGGCTAGGGTAACTGCATATCAAACTGCCCGTTGTGTTTTTGTAAATTTGTATATATGTGTAAATATGGTTCCTGCGTTTCTCGGCCTCCCCGTGGCGGAACTGGATACGCCAGATAGCAATTCTAAGCCCTGGCTAACTAACAGAGAAACATTATCACTTTAACTACTACTACAAACAATACCTACAATGTCAAATGCAGCTAAAAGTCCTTGCATTAAAACTTCTCTAAACTAATCTTAACACCTTACCTAATGTATACCTTTAACAAAATTACATTTATTTTCATTTTGCAACCCCTTACTTACAACACGTTTTAATGAAAACTGATAATTTTTATTCCACATAGACTTTACACACAATGCCTTCAATACTCCCAGAAATTTAACGCGACCTACATTAATAATACTAAGTAGAATATTCATATAATTAATTATTATTCCACATAGCATTATTTTATTTTTTAATAAATAGTATATTTATGTACCGGAGGGGTCTTTGGCGGGTTCCATTTTTTAAGCATTCTTATTATTTTGTGTTAAACTTTTTTGTGAATAATAAATTATATACTCCCGAATGTGTAACTGACTCACTCACTCACTCATCGGGGTATCAGAAATTCATCAAATGTCGGTAAAGTAGATTAAGCGAAGTTTAGTTCTCGCTTGGGAATTACTGTGTGGTAAGTGATATATGGGAGATTGCAACCCCACACAATTGTTGGATTCTATGACCGTGTGAGTTTCGCGCAATTTCGTTATTTCAACACGTGTCAGCTTGTTCCAATTTAAGATGGCTTTTCAGTGCATTGCTGCTGGTACCTTCCACCAAGGTGACAGTCGCTTTCCTCCCGAAAGTAACAATGCCCAGTGCATGGCTAATGCAGCCTGTGCTTTGGCTTGGAACCTTTTGGGGGGAGCTTTCACTGGATCTGCCATCGACGACATCCTCTTATCAGGAGATCGTCTGTACGTTAAATCCCGTTCTGAGAATAATGTGTCTCATAGGTTTCTTCTTCCTGAGGAACTCTGTGCGTCATTTCGCATTATGGAGGAGGACATTACCATTGTGGAAACTTCCTTCATCATGAATGATCTGTATCCAATTGATTATGATTCTTTTGATGAAGCTGTACAATATCTGGCAGCTATCTTGGATGCTGAGGTAGCCGAACAGTCTGATAATGAAGGTTTTCTGTTCACTGGTCAACATGCAACAGTGGCTTTTTGGCGTAGTCAAGGGTTTCTGTTCGTGTTTGATTCTCACGCTGTAAACGCTGAACGTAAAAGAGATCTAAACCCTGACGTTAATCGGGCACGGCTCTTTCAGTGTGACAACTCTTTGTCCCTGGCATATTTACTATTGGTAAATGCCTCATTAGATGGATGCCAGAGGGAATACAACATTACTAAGCTAAGCTTCGCTCGGCGAGCCAATACAGAATTAGATGACTTACAAGTTGAACTTCCTTTGCAGATACCTGATTTTGATGATGATTTGCAAACTTTGAAACAAGATGTTGTTTTGTCCCACCTTTCTAAGCAGAATTATGTGTCTGCCGCTGGTTCTGATGAGTCTAAAACATGTCGAGAAACACCTAAAAAGACTAAGCGTGGGCGGCCTAAGACTCTCGACGACAACACTCGGGCTGAACAATTAAAGGCAGCAAAAAAACGTTATCGCGAGAATCACCCAGAGAAGCGAAAGGAAGAAGCTGCTAGACACAGGCAACGACACCCTGAGGTCAACAGGGCCGCTGTTGAACGCTATTCTCAACAGCACCCTGAGGTCAACAGGGCCGCTGTTGAACGCTATTCTCAACAGCACCCTGAGGTCAACAGGGCCGCTGTTAAACGCTATTCTCAACAGCACCCTGAGGTCAACAGGGCCGCTGTTGAACGATACTCTCAACAGCACCCTGAGGTCCACAGGGCAGCAGTGCAGCGGCATAGTCAGCAGCATCCTGACGCTTCAAGGCAGAGGGTACATATTTTTCGCCTCAAAAATCCTCAATTAAATGAAATGAGGCATCTGCCGATGTCTTTGGCCAAAGATATTGTGTCTAACGGTCCTATGGCAAGTTGGAGGGGGGATTTACTCAATAAAATAAATCCTTTCAAACTATCTAAGATTAGTCTCTGGGATAGTGATGTATTCAGGTGTTCATTCTGCAATGCACGGTTATTTGAAGAAGAAAAAGGTAGGAAAAAATGGTGTTGTGGAGAGGGGGCGTATAATGTCTTGGATCTTCCTCCGCTTGAAGAGCCATTTTATTTTGATCGTCGTTTTCTGGAACGCGCGCGTGCATTCAATGACCTCTTTGCATTTTGCGCACTCGAGGTGACAGGTGGGTATCGACATCCTAAAGGACTTTCTTTTTTTAAGATTGAAGGTAGGATGTACCATCAAGTTTACAGCCTGGACGATCCTGGTCAAAAGTTTAAAACTGATGCTGGGATCGTTCAGTTTGTAAACAGATCCCGTCTGTACATCGATGATGGCGAGGAACGCAAGAACATTGCCTTGGGTAGGTCCCTTGATGGCGGAATCACTGATAGCATCACACGTTATCTTTCTCGTGAAAATCCGTTTATCAGGGAGTTTCGTCGTTTGGCTAATGAGCCGTCAATCAACGCTCATTTAGATTTTGAATTGACGAGCAGATCTACTCACGGCAATGTTCTCGGCGATAGGCAAACAGGCATTGAAGTGCACGCCGTTTTAAGTACGGATGAATCTGTCACTGAACCCCGGAGATTAACTATTTGGAAGGTTGGATCAGATCGTCCAACCTCAATTGATCTTTTGAGTCCACTCATGGAACCCTTCCAGCATCCCCTCCTTTATCCGCAAGGCACTTTGGGTTGGCATGTTGGTCGACTTGACAATCGTGGCAAAAAGTTAACACAGTTTAACTATTCTCGTTGCCTTCTTCTTTCTCATCCTCGATTTTCTCACCTCGGCCGTCTGTCTCAAGTGTGGCAGGTTGAGATGTTTGCGAGGTACGAGGAAGAAAAACTGCGTTATATAAAGTTTGCTCAGTCAAAGTCGGTCCAAAATGCTTTGCGGACAGGACCTCTGGATGAGCTTATTCAGGCTCAACAGGGTGATCGTACTGGTAGGCAAATTGCAGAGGATATCAATAATGATGAAACGGTTCAGGGTGAGGGCGGGGTACAGCCCGGGAAAATCTACCTACCCAGTTCATTTACTGGGGGACCTAGGTATATGAAAGTCCATTACGAGGACGCAATGGCACTTGTTTCACGCCTGGGATCCCCCACATTCTTTCTCACATTCACGTATAGTGCGACTTGGGAAGAGAATAAGAAAGCTTGTCCCCGCGGTGGCAGCCGCAGTGACCCAAGTACCGCTTGCAGAGTCTTCCGGATAAAGCTTCTGGAACTTCTTCGTGATCTGCGTTGTGGAGCAATATTCGGGCGCACGGTCTACCTCGTCTACGTCATAGAGATGCAGATGAGGGGCCTTCCTCATGCACACATCGTGTTCAAGATCGAAGGTGATGGGCCGGTGCAAGCGTCCGAAATTGACTCCATTATTCGCGCGGATTTACCTTCCGAAGAAGAAGCCGAAGGTCGGCTGAGAAAGTTGGTTTTGAGACATATGATTCACGGTCCTTGTGGATCTGATCACAGAACTGACTTTCCTTGCTGGGACTCTGCAATGGGTTACTGCTCTAAGTTTTTCCCAAAGCCTGCTTGTGAAACCACTCATGTCGATGAAAGAGGGTTTGTTCAGTATCGACGTGACTACTCCAACAATGGAGTGATTAGGTCTAGGAACAAAAATGTTAATGTTCATGATGGTTGGGTTGTGCCCTACAATTCAGCGTTATTGCTGAAATATGAAGCCCATATTAACTTAGAGCTTGCTTCTACGCGTCGCGTAATTAAATATCTCTTCAAATATCTTATGAAGGGAGGTTCTTTACAGAACGTTACTGTAACTCCCTTCAGCAAACAAGATGATGAGGTAGATCATTACGTGACGAAGAGAATGGTCGGGGCCAGTGACGCGTGCTGGCGGCTTTTGAGATTTCCCATTTCTGAGTCCGAGCCAACCGTTGAATGTCTTCCAGTTCACCTCGAAGGGAAGCAGTCGGTGTGTTTCCGTCCCGGCCAACTGGAAGATGTAATCTCCAGAGCAAGCTCTAAGTTGATTGTTTACTTCGATCGCCCTCTAGTCCCCGATTTAGATGGACTTACATACCAATCCTTTTATGAACATTATATAGTTCATACGAAACGTCCTAATAAGGGGGAGGTTTTCGACCACCCAGACGGCATCCATTTCATCACTGCCCGCCAGCGTGGTGAAAAGGTTTGTCGCTTGTTTTGGGTCTCCCCCAGCCGAAGTGAACAATATTACCTCAGGATTCTATTGATGTGTATTCCTTGTCGTGGCTATGCCGACCTCCTGTCTCGTGGTGGAAGTAATTGCCGCACTTTTCAGGAGGTTGCTCGCAAACTCGGCTTAGTCGAAGACGAGGAAGAATACCATTACGTTCTGCGCGAGGCTTCCCAATTTATGTTGGGGCCAAGACTGCGTTCGTTCTTTGTGCTCCTCTGCAACATGGGAGCTCCCGCAGCTCTTTTGTGGGATGCTTTCAAAAACTCTCTTTGCGAGGACCACATTGAACGAAACCCACACGATCCAGAATTGGCATTCAAACTCGCTCTTCTGGAAATTGATCGTAGTCTTCGCCGGCAGGGATCTTCCTTAGTCGACCACGGCCTCCCATATGTGCAAGATGACACGACTGAGTTAGGCAGGGAGCTCCTCACCTTCGGGGAAAACCATCAAATGGCCATCGTCGAAGAATGGGGACAAAAGCTCTCTGAAGACCAACGACGCGTTTTTGATCACGTGCGTTGCCTCCTTCATAATCGCCAAGGCTCATCTAAGCTCATTTTCTTAGATGGCCCTGGTGGGTATGGCAAAACCTCACTCATTCGTGTCATTCTTGCTTATGTGAGAGGCTGTCGCCAAGTGGCTCTCGCTGTTGCAAGCTCCGGCATTGCCGCTGGAAACATGCCGGGAGGCACAACGGCGCACAGCATGTTCCGAATTCCACTTGATCTTGGGGATGGTTCTGGATTTTGGAGTATTACCAACGGATCTCAGCGAGCAGAGCTCATCAGAGCTGCCCAGCTTATTGTTTTTGATGAGGCACCAATGACGCATAAGTTCATCTTTGAGATCATCGATAGATCTCTGAGAGATTTAATGAACTCTAATGCGCCATTTGGGGGCAAGATCCTTCTCTGCTCGGGTGATTTCCGACAGATAGCGCCCGTTGTGGCAAAGGCACGTGCTCCATCTGACGTTGCCAGTGTTTCACTTCGGGCATCGCATCTGTGGCGATACTTCAAAATATTTTCTCTGACTACACCGCACAGGACAAGTGGTTCCACTGCTTACTCCGAATTCTTACTCGGGGTAGGCAACGGAACAATTGGGTCGATTTCTTTTGGTGAGGGGAGGGAATGCGAAAAACTAATTCCTCTGACTGGTATTAGCTTTTTCACATCCTTACCAGATCTGATTTATTTCGTTTTCCCTACAAATGATCTCTTGGACCCAGACCTCTGCGCCAACAGGGCCATTCTCTCGACTCTGATTGTGAACGTCAAGGAGATTAATAACACCATCTTAAACTCCTTGGACGGGAACATTTACGAGCTGAGAAGTGCCGACACTGTTGACAGAGAATGTGATGATGGGCTGGATGTCGATATTCAGCTTTTGAACCAAGCTACTGGGAAAGGCGTTCCTGATCATGTACTCCGTCTGAAGATTGGTTCCGTGTGCCTCGTTATGCGGAACCTCAATATCGCTGAAGGGCTTGTTAACGGCACAAAAGTCATAGTGACTGCGATCACCAACCGGTTGATCACAGTCCGACTTCCTGGACAAAGGGAACCTATTTGTATCCCTAGAATACAATTTACGTTTCCCTTTGTTGAGGGCTCGCCGTTAAAAGTTCGCCGACGTCAATTTCCGTTGATGTTGGCCTATTGTATGACCGGGCACAAGAGCCAAGGTCAAACAATAGAGTCAGTTGGTGTTGATCTTCGGACGGACTGCTTCACGCATGGTCAGTTGTACGTCTTACTCAGTAGAGTTCGACATCCAGACAACATCGCTGTTCTGGTACGTCCCGATAGGGTTCGCGAAGGAGTCGCATACGCAAAAAACATTGTGTATGACGAACTTCTTCGTTGAAGCCTTATGGTACTGAGCAGTAAGCTAGGGGGCCTGCTTTATCAAAATTCCCCGTTGGATTGTGACGTTTTTATGGCAGTACGATAGGGGGCCTGCTCATCAAAAGTCCCTGTTCACTATATTTTTTTTTGTGCGTTTCATTAGTTTCCATGTTTTGTCAGCAGAGGCGAAGGGAACTGCTTCACCAACCTCCCCGATGTCTTTTTAGTTACGATTTTGAGATTTATCGCAGAGGCTAGGGTAACTGCATATCAAACTGCCCGTTGTGTTTTTGTAAATTTGTATATATGTGTAAATATGGTTCCTGCGTTTCTCGGCCTCCCCGTGGCGGAACTGGATACGCCAGATAGCAATTCTAAGCCCTGGCTAACTAACAGAGAAACATTATCACTTTAACTACTACTACAAACAATACCTACAATGTCAAATGCAGCTAAAAGTCCTTGCATTAAAACTTCTCTAAACTAATCTTAACACCTTACCTAATGTATACCTTTAACAAAATTACATTTATTTTCATTTTGCAACCCCTTACTTACAACACGTTTTAATGAAAACTGATAATTTTTATTCCACATAGACTTTACACACAATGCCTTCAATACTCCCAGAAATTTAACGCGACCTACATTAATAATACTAAGTAGAATATTCATATAATTAATTATTATTCCACATAGCATTATTTTATTTTTTAATAAATAGTATATTTATGTACCGGAGGGGTCTTTGGCGGGTTCCATTTTTTAAGCATTCTTATTATTTTGTGTTAAACTTTTTTGTGAAAAGTATTACCTTTGTCCGTTAGTGTCCCGTTGTTAGCTATCTATTATTTTTAATTGATAGGTTTTTTATTGTTTTCGCTGGTTATTTTCTTACTTATTAAATCTATCATCTCACCATTAACAATAAGTATTTATGAAATAGTGTACTTTGGGCTCTGGCATTCAAAATTATGACCTTAATCATTTACTCTATGACAACTAAATATTTTTGCTTTAACGAATTCGGGGCAACCCCTATGGGGGCATGGGGGCGTAGCCCCCATCGAGCCGCAGGCGAGTATTGAATATAAGGCGACAATTCTTTGTTTTGTATACATTTCCTATAATGATTATACTCTAAATTGAATACAATATGTGTGTTTTTATGAATTTTTTTATGAATTTGTATCATTACGTCTACAGACCATTATGCATTACATATGTGTAAAATTTATTATATATGTATACATTCTGTACTATTTCGATATTTTAAACAACTTTAAATCTATTATTTTAAATAATAATTGGTTCTTATTGAAATTACACTCGTCATTATTTGCCAATGTTATTTATTTGTTTAAGATCATATACTGTTTACTGTTTGGTTTGGTATATTTTTTTTTTTAATCCTCAAATTGCTTCCAATATCCAATACAAGTTTGAAAATTACAGTAATAGAATTTTCATAAAACACAAAGAACAAAATTCCATACAAACCAAACTATTTCGAATATAGAAAAGGGATTCGTGCCAATGCCTGTTTGTTATGTGAACAATAACAGGGGAATGTTATAAGAAATGATTTTGTCTGACGAGAAGTTCGGCGCGCGCTCTACCTCGGCGTCAAAATCGTCGAGCGAGACTGTTAACTGCTGCTATACGCGGAATCTCACATTTTGGAAAATATATGACGGGTGATTTTAAATTTTGTTACTTTAATGCTTTTTTTGGTTTCAGTGCGAAATCGATCGCTGGTGTAATACAAACGATGTTTTTGAAATAGCAGACCTTTCGCATCTCCCTTCTTGCATCGTTATCTAGGCCCTATAAACTTTTTACCAATCTTATTGCAGATTCTTGTTCTTAAGATTATATTATACTCACGTATCGTCTTATTTTTTCTCAAAAAAATGTTTTAATACGTTAAAACTTGATACAAAAAAGCTTATTTCAACATTATTAGAAAGCACCCTGCTTAGTAATTTAAATTAATATCGAAATTTTAAGACGATAGCGGAGTACAAAATTATACTACGAAAAGAATGACACCAAAATATTTTAAATCGGTTTACAACTGGGGTGACAAACACGGAGATTGTAAACCCTTGCATTGGGATTGTAAACCGCGGCAGATGGGTAGAGCGCACCCTTAAGAACGTGTTATAAATAAATACAATACCAGCTAATAATTTATGCATATACGATTAGGCTTGAATTTGTGTTTTTTATGCCTTAAGTTTTGATTTCAACTTAGTACTTGTAAGTAGTACCTTACAACTTTTAAAGGAAAACTATTAGGCATAACGCCAATACATATTTTATTAAATGGCCATTTATTGTTGTTATAGGCAACAATTTAGTAAAGTATTCATTTCGAAAACCTAACAGAGAATAAACATAAAATTAAAATTAAATGCCAGTATATTCAGATGTAGACTTCTCTCTAACCTGACCCGGCCTGGCCAGACCGTACGCGTTATCTGGCGTTATCTCGCTCACACAGGTGTTCATGCTAGCAGTCGCCAAGTTGTCGCCAGTCGGTAAGGAAGAATATGTAGTGCGGGTTGCGAAACGCTTCATTGCAGGCGACGCGTATAGACGGTTTTCGTTCTGACTCCTGCCGCCTCTTAATGATTAACGTCAACTATTGTACTAAATTATAATTTTTAATTGCAACTGGTTTAGCAAAACAAAAACTGAAAGTGGTCGGAATTTTAAGTGAAACCACTGTTAATATCTGCTTATAAACACCAGTTTTGCGAGGGAGAATTCATTTCCAGAAGACAGAATCTTATAATTAGTTTCCAGCAGTAACTCTCAACAATGGCATTACACAGCCGCCGCGTACAGAGATTGTCTATGTACGTCTCTACGCATGTTCTCATTCATATCTCCTTGCACCATACATCGCCATACATAGTAATACATTGTTATTACACAGAGTGATTGATATACGTATGTTGAAATTGGTACAGTATACAGGTGTGCCAGCTCTTTTACTTGAAAACCTTAAGTAATATTGAAAAAATTCAAAACTGACCCCAGTGGACATTTGTTTCTGCATTCAAAGGTGATTTCAATTTTTTTTAAAGTCCTCTATTTTATAATATGGGGGCCAACTTAAATATTTAAAATACGAACGCCCTACTATAATGTCATTTTAGGAATGTATAAATAATTTGAACACCTTTTCTCTTTGACATTTTTCTCTAAACCTAATGGTTGGTTAGCTAGAGGCAACTGAAGTCCGTTATTAGTCCCTTAAGGATAACATGGAGGCAAACATTTAATTGTTTATATCAATTGTAACAATCTGTAAAATAAAAAATACGCAAGAATAAAAATGTATTTTAATGGGGTTTTAAAAACATTTTACCTATAAAATTATTATATATGCATAATAAATTACCATAAACAAAACGAATTAATTTGTAAATGGCAGACAAATAACAAAATTTGTAAATTTTTTTGTTTTTATAAAAATATGATCTTAAACAGAATTTTAAGACCTTTTTAAAAGGTCTTAAAGTTATGTATGCAATTAAAAATGACATAATAATAGGAGGTGGATATATGAAATATTTAAGTTGGCAGCCATATCAGAAAAAATGGCGGACTTTTTGAAAAAATTTAAATCACCATAAAATGCACAGCCAAAAGTCCACTTAAGTTACCATTTAACTCTTTTCGCTATCACTGACGGTTTTCAAGTAAAAGAGCTCGCACACTTATAATCACTCTGTATATGAAACGACTGAAAATTTTCCTCGCATTTGTCCGTACCACATTGAATATTTCTTCTGTGTATTTGTAAAAAGATTCTTTTTCAAACCGCGAAGTCAACATTTGTTTATGACATCACATAACGTTCTCTATAGTTCTTTACTCCAAGTTCATAATAAATTTAAAAAATGTTATATACTTTAACTTTGGAATTATTTATAAATTTTCCTTTAAGGTTGTAACAATTTTGTTACCTACACTGTATTCAAAATAAGATTAATATGTAAATACTGTAGTCTACCTATAACATTACCTATTGCGCTCAAACGAATGATATTACACATTGATTGTCAAAAATATATAATGTATTTTTAATGCAGTATTGTAGCGTTATTTTGTAGTTTACAAGACAAGAATACGTTGCGAGTGGTGCCAATTGGTAACCATCCTTGTGTAAATTCACGCCATGAACAAGGACGGCCCGACCTGATATCCAGCAATGCCGTCTCTATATTGTGTGTGCGTTATCTTGCATCTGGTGCAAATATTGTGATTGCACTAGATATTCCACATCGTTTTGCCCTCTGATGCAACCGAGAACTATTTTTATCATCACTGAATTCTTCTGATCTATACCAGAGTTAAACAGAAAAATTGTTTGTATTGAAAAGTATATCTTTTTCGAATATATTCTGTGCACTGCCTTAAAACATCATTCTTACATATACTTATCCGATTTTCAAATTAAAAACGAGCCTCATTGTTTATTTATGTTTTTAACCATACAACAAAGATTTTTTAGATGAATTTAATTTAACTCATTCGCAGTATTTAGTTTTCAAACTCAATGTAAAATACTAAAGATCATAACATATATTGAACTTTTTTAATGTTAGAGACCTATTTTGTAGTCATTTTATGATTTAAATGTAAAACAAAGGGGTTGTAATCGCAAATGAATTGTGTTTGTCAGAATCTGTTATGAGATTTATTCATTTTTTGTTATTTATTTGTGAGGCGGAAAGGAAAAAGGGACCTGTTCGCAACAATTTTCAATTCTTTTTTAATTCTTCATTTAATTCTTAACAATTTGGTGCAAGTTCCGCGAGTTTACGATTTTTTTGTTAAAGATATAGGACTTTGAAATTACGTGAAAAAGATAGGCGATTTTGAGAAAAATCGATTTGAAAATTCCAATTAGCATAAAAGATTTATTTTTTACATTTATTTTAAGAAACGATTTTGGCATCAAAAGAATGCTCTAAATGTTTTCTTTAATGGGAACACATATGTTTGTCTTAAATCACAGTAGTTTTCTAGAAAATAAAGTTTTTATCAAAGCATGTCGTGAAAAGCATATGACCTCTTCGCGGCCCTATGATATTGTTCCCAAAACAACCTCTGTTGGCATTTTCCTGTTTTAATTTGTAATAGAATGTATTAATTAATAATATTATCAGTACTTGATAATACAATAATTCAATCTCATCATGCAGTTTTATGCGTCAGTAAACTACTGGCATTTGGATTTAAACCTTTAAATAAGAGGTAGTTGGGATCGAGAGAGGGATCTTTGCTAACAGAATACGTTCTAGATTTAGAATAAACTTGTAGTTGTTCACCTCGTCGCTAGTAGAATTCGTCAGAGTGCAATTTTTACTGCATAGCAATTTGATTCGTTTCAAAAAGGGACCTGTTCGCGCCAATGTTATTTCTCCATAAACGCGAAGAGGTACTTTTCTCAAATGAGACATCGGATACTTTAATCATTATTTTGAATGTTTTATTCAATTAAACAGTTTTATTAGTAGATTTTAAATGGTAAAGGAAGAAATGGAGCATATTAAATTGCAAACAACCGAAAATCGATATTTTTACCCCAATCGATAAAACTGCCAGTAGGTACTGAAATTTTTACTTTGCCGCGAAGAGGTCCCTTTTTCCTTTCTGCCATTTTAAATTTTGTTTTTTTAATATAAATGTTTTCATCACTCGGAAGAAAAGTGGGTCTTCTTGGTGCGCAATCGTGATCCATGGTTAACAGCTGATTTCATCACTTTTGCAGATTTCTTTGTTTTTAGAATTTAAACTTTAAATTTGCAACTCTACAAGTTGCTTAGTTGTTTTATCCTTTCACTTTACTTTTTTTTAACAAAAAGTAACTATCACCAGTATTTGGCTATTTTAAAAACTGATAAATTATTTTTCACACAGTATCATACGGTAATTCATTTAGGCCTACTGCCTCCAACGAAAAAACACATGTTTGTAATGGAGCACGTGGTTCGTGATTTGACAGTTGAGTAAACTGTTTTCTGAAACTCTATTCTTTTGATTTTAAACTCCATACAATCAATGTAAATATTTTTTAAATTTGAATTAAAGATTATAACAAAATAACATTTTCCTAGCATAGAGACGTGTAAATTGGATTTTTATCCTAAAACTAGGTTATTCGCAAACTTTGAAGAAAATCATTCGAGCCGTTTTCGATATTCTTGTGCATACAAAAAAACAATGTATCTAGAACAAACCAAGGTGGGTGACATCAACAACAATAATAAATCATTGACGTAGTTGGTGCTTCAGATGATAGCAACTGGTGACAAACTGTCAAATAGATGTAACGTACTTGGTGCTTTTCCACTGTAAACAGCTGTAGTTGTCACCTACCGTTTAGTCCATATGCTAGGGGGGTCCTGTGTGTCATCCATTTACCAGAGTAGCACCCTGTTGAAAGTTGATCCTTAGGGTCAAGTAATCAAGAAAAACTTGGGTGCTTGACCAAAAAAGTGGTACTTTTGGAGAAAACGACGCCATCTTGGATTTTTATTTTTAGCATTTATGACCTTTTATAATGACTTTTCAGGTTATCTGGGTATCATATTATATATATTTTTTTTTGTATGCTAGACTTGTTTTTTATATTTTCAAAACCGTAAAATGGCCAATAAATGAAAATTGGTCGACTTTAAAGATTTTTTTCAATATTTTACTGGTGCAAAAAATTGCATTTTCGTTATTTTGAAACCATTTTTTTTTTAATTTTATTACATTTTACTTCAAACCTAGTTAAAGAGCTAAAAAAATTAATAATTAGATATATTCAACTATTATGTTTCTTTGTTGCCAAAAAAAGTTTGAAGAACTTTTTTAAATAATCCTTTTTTAATACACAGTAATGAAAGCTTTTTACAGTAATTTTGTTTAAATATGTTTATTTTTTACATACAATTTTTTAATTTTACCCTACCAATTTTGTAGGAAATTTCAGAATTCTGGAAACTCTGTAATAAAGCTCAATTGTATAACAATATTTTGCTAAGAGATGAAAATAGAGGTTTACTTTTGTCTTATGAAATTAGGACGGTAATCCTAAGTATCTGTCTAAAATTTTAGATTTGAACTCAAATAATAGAATGCTGTATTATCAGCATCATTAGATATATTAGTTTTAGACCTTTGTCTAAATACAAAGATTAAAATTATCTTTCCACTTTCTTAAAAAAAAAATAACAAAAATCTTGTTGTTTTGAACTTTCAACCCAATACGCCTACATCATTGATAATATTAAGTTTATCATTAGGGAAAAATGTTTTAATTAAATGAATACATTTAATAAAAGTAGCTAATGATAACATGCACTTCTAAAACTACTTGTAAAAAGATATGTCTAACTTTTTTAATTGTAGATGTTGCGGCACTCTGAATATGACAAGCTCTTGCATTAACAATATATGCAGCAACCTAGTCCTGAGGAGTAGCATAAACAAGTCTGTTTAGCACACTTAAAACAAGTACAGCCTGGCACGAGTTCATCTTTGGTTGGATAGAGAGATGTAGATGTAATTCTTGATGGCTACGAACAGTCGCCGACATCCTCGTAGCCAAACTGGCGAACATCAGGTAGACCTATACTCAAGCGATCATCCAAACATGTCTTGTAAATATGCGTATTAACATGCTCTCATTATAATATGAAGGTGGGTGGATTGAGAGGATGGTGGAAGGTTTTCCATGGCAATGTTTTTGCCCTGAGTGTAGAGATAAACTCATAAGTCATTCATCGTTTTGCACTTTGTACCTTTTTTTAGAACCTGAACCAAATATTCTTTAGCTAAGATTAATGTTTTTTCATATATATCTCCACTAGTGAATGTCCCAAATTTTTCAAGGTAGTTTGTAGGTGAACTTGAAACTGCAGCATTTTTTCCCCACTATGCTTGTGAAATCTGAACCAGTTAAAAAGTGAATGGCCGGAAGAAAACAAGACAAAGACCGGATGTAGTTTTATTTGCCAAAACGTGGATTGGGACTTGTCGTAATGTAAACCCTACACCCAGTCGAATCCACAGTTCCGCCAATCCCATTTATTTTAATGTACACCAGTGGTATACATGAGTAAAACCAGGACATCAGTGTCATTGGACAATAGTATTATCTTTTGGTATCCTGCTACAGTTTCATGCTTAATATGGGGCATGATCCTGATGTCTGCTTCCTCAATTTCTCCAAACTGCAATCCCGTATGGTGAAAGGTTGGATTTGGTGACTGAAAGGAAATGTATTGTGATGCTTTTGGACTTGATGTAGCGCTAAAAAATACATGCACATTTGGCTACAAGCTATTGCATTTTTCTAAGATGTGCTGTAAAAAGCTTTCATTGCTATTTATAAAAAAATTGATTATTTAAAAATAGTTCTTCTAACATTTTTGGGCAACAAAGAAACATAGCATTATAATTGAATATATCAAATTGTTTTTTTAGCTATTTAACTAGGTTTGAAGCAAAATGTAATAACTTAAAAATATAAGTTTCAAAATAACGAAAATTAATTCAATTTCTTGCACCAGTAAAATATTGAAAAAATCTTTGAAGTCGACCAATTTTCATTTATTGGCCATTTTACGGTTTTGAAAATATAAAAAACAAGTCTAGCACCCCAAAAAACATATAATATGATACCCAGATAACCTGAAAAGTCATTATAAAAGGTCATAAATGCTAAAAATATAAAAATACAAGATGGCGTCGTTTTCTCGAAAAGTACCACTTTTTTTCAAGCACCCAAGTTTTTCTTGATTACTTGACCCTAAGGATCAACTTTCAACAGGGTGCTACTCTGGTAAATGGATGACACACAGAACCCATTACAGCGGTTGGAGTAGTTAGAGTATTCTAGTTTCGGTGTATACAGATATACCTCACCCGTATTAGAGTATAGGAACAAAGGATATAAGTAGAAAACTGTTCCAAGATTGGACAAGTACTTGTTGATTCTTGTGACCTCCCCAATAAACTGCTTAAGTCCAGAAAGCTTTATTCTATAAGTCCTTGTTTTGAAGACCCAACAGTTGAAAAATACACATGATTGTCCTCTACCCAGCGGACAACCTAATGCGAGGATCACAGAGGTAGCAACAACGTACTATCTGTGATGGTACAGTTTATGGCTAAGAATGGAGGGGTTTGTCATGTGAGAAGGCACCTCCGGTCAACCGGTAGAATGGCTTTGATAGGCTGCGCAATATTGACAAGTTGCTAGTTTTTGCTCTCATCTCTTGTGACATCTTGCGACCGCGCGCAATCATTCCATCCTCCACGATATCAGGCCGCTGTCACACAGGCTTCGCAGACCTCGACTACTATTAATCAATCTCGAAGCCGCTTTTTAGCGAATTTCCCATAGGGAATAAGCTATTACCGTAGGTCTCATGGTAAGACCTAAGCCCGGGACCATGTTACTTTTTCGTTTTGAGGTGCCTAGAGACCAAAAATAATAGTCATTAGAAATTATATATATATATATATATATATATATATATATATATATATATATATATATATATATATATATATGTATGTATGTATGTATGTATGTATGTATGTATGTATGTATGTATGTATGTGTCCCTAGACACGATAACTCTCGTAAAAATGGTCCGATCGACACCAAATTTGGTAGAGATGTGTAATCTTACATTTATTCGGATGAGTTCGTAAATCAGACATATCGACCTACCGGAAGAAGTAGTTTTTGGGGGTTTTGTACCCCAAAAATGGGTTTTTTGCATTTTTCATATGTAATTTTTAAAAATTTTAAATTTTTATTTTCACCACTGGATTTAGCTAAAAAAAAAAAAACACACAATTTAGTACTTTTAAGCTTTGCTCTATCTCCATTGGTTATCGAGATATTAAAAAGTCTAAAGACAGTACATTGTATTTTGAGGCTCCAATGTTAATCATATGGGGAATAAGGATGTGTTAATATTTCACTTACTAACCAATATTGTTGGATGAAACTTGGTAATCAGCTTCATTTGGTTGAGATTCAACCATTTATGTTAAAAAACTTTGGTTTTTGAACTTATCATGGCAGCAAACCTGCATACTCTTTTCCCATGTTAATCATATGGAAAATAGGCAAACTCCTTTATTTATGGACAGATATAGATGAAACTTAGTGTATGGCTTCATATGGTCGAAATAATTTTTTTTATGCTAAAAACCTACTTTTAGTGTTAGCCATGGCAGCATACCTGCATACTCTTTCCCTATATTTATCATAAAGAGACTAGACATTTATTTTCCTATTTAGGAGCCCATGATGAAATTTTGTTTACAGGTTTATCTGGTCAAAATTAATATAACTAATTTGGAAATTCGCTGAGTACGCAGGTCTGCTGCGACGGGGGGTATTTTTTTTCACTGATGCCGATTGTATTACTGTAAAAAAGAAAATGGTGGGAAAAAAATTGGTTTGGCTGTTGCTTTCTAATGTTTGTTCTTTATTAACCTATGCTCATAATTAAGATTTTCCTCTGACTAATGGATGGCAATCATATATTGGGGATGCGGTCCAAATAAACATCAAATGTAGCGTTTACCCCATAATACAAAATTTTGATAAAGTTCTAACCTGTTTAATCCTACATAAATGATCTATTCCATTTATTCCTGAATTCGCTCAGACCATTTTGTAAGTACTACATATAAAAGTATTTATAAAAACCATCACAGAGAAGAGAGCAAAGACAAAATTATTATTTATTGACATCAAATCGGTTTCTCAAAATCAAGTAATAAATGGAACGTCACGGTGATCCGTAATAAGTGCAATATTGTAAAAGTCATGTATTGCTTCTTCGTGCCTCTGATATTTACTGTCCCTATATTGTTCCGTCTTTGAATAACCGTTTAATATGCCACAGTGAGTTTAATTTATAGTTTTGTTAGTAAAAAAATTTACTAGATTTCGAACGTTCTATTTTATATAACTATTTGTTGATCAAAATCAAGCAATTTGATTTGGACTAGCACATGTCATTTCTAAAAATGTATCTTTTATTTATAAATCAATTATTCATTACCAATCTGATGTTGTGATTATCAGTAAGCACTCAAAACTACAGTTATTTACAGCGGCACCGCTGTAAATTACCACACTTTATTGGACAAATGTTTAAAATGCTCAGCCCAAGACCCAATTCCAGTGTTATTCTTTGGCAATTGTCAAATATCAATTATGGAAAGCACCTTCATTTTAAAACTGATTCTAATAAATGTTTTGGCGGAAAAAACACAGATCAAGCTCAATACAACGACACCATAAACTTAGAAATCAGTTAGAAGATTCAATTACAAAAGTTTAGCTTCTTACAAAAGTACATGTATTGGTAATTCACAGTTTAAATATCTCAAGTTTATTATTTATGACACAAGCTTTATAATCATGTAAATTTGTCACCCTAAATATTTCCCTAAGAGTATTATCACTTACATGTAAACCTGGTTACTTCAAATAAAACCAAAACTAAAATACCTATTTTTTTTTTTTTTTTTTTAATAATTTTACTAAGAATTTTAACATATAAGTACCAGTAATTAAAAACCTATTATATTAGTTAATCTAACCCTGGAATGCATCATCACAATGATCTAAGCTGTTCAACATGCCCAGCTCATCCCCGGCTTTGTGTGCAAATGATGACACGTGCTGTGCTTTTCAGAGTTCACGAGCTCTGATCCTGAATCCTGAGTTGGTGGGTTCACGAGACCCCTCCCCCTTGTTCAGTTCGGTTTTTATTGATTATTTTATCTCTTTAAAATTTTACATAACTCTTGTTAAAAAAATCTAGAAATGATAGATAAGAGAACTAGGAATAAAAATGTATTATCGTGTTTTACATAAACACATTAGTAGTAGTTTTTTTGAGCTAGCCGGTGTGTTAATTGTTATTTTTAGCTAATACCGTCGTCACAGAAGACCTGTGTACTCATCAAATTTCCAACAGAATCATAGTTTTTATTTTTTTATTTGTTGAATGGTTTTTCCCATGAACATCATGAGGATGAATGAGGATGTAGGTTTGCCGCAATAGGGATTTGAAAGAAAATATAAGTTAAACACTTCATAGAGAAGGTACATACCAAATTTTATCAAGCTATATCAGTACATTATCAAGATAAAGGTTTTTTTATAACATAAAAATCATATTTTTAGATTTTCTCAATAACTATTTAAATATTAAAGTATAAAATTAAAACCCTATTTTAGACCCTTTGAAATTCCATCAAACGCCGTCGCTTCGATCGTTCTGGTTTGCAAACTCATTTAAGTAAATGCTGCATGACACATGTACAAAATTTCATTAAGATCGTCGGTTTCAAAAAATTCTCAGAAGAAAATAAAAAAATATTCAAAAACATTATATTTTTATGTTAATTATTTTAATGTTACTTAATTGTAGCAATGTTTTTTTACAGCAATAAAAGTGCATATCTAAAGGGGTCATGTCAAAATGAAAGATATATAAAAAATTTCAAAGACATAAATATTACTAAATGTGACAAATGTATAAGACAGCTCTTCAGCTGATTATGCCCTTCAACCATACCGGCTCGACAGAACGTGGTGACATTACGACCAGACCCAACAGCTTGAGACGGGGCGAGGGCGATTGTCTAAGTGCGTCACTATAAAACTTCATTTTAGATACCTGGTACAAACTTGCAAAGCGTGGTAGGCCCCCTTTGTGTACAGAGGGAGGAACGCTTAGAAACCCTCAATCAAACTTTCCCAGAAATCATACCCGAAGATACGATGGACACTATAGGCTGTTAGTAAATTATCCAAATTTGTAAATTTGCTAATTGTTTTAGTTCGGCAAGCACATTAAAATATAAGTAGAAATGTTTATAAGTTTATTTTCTTGTTTATTCGAAACGATCATTTTGTGAATCGTGTCCCCTCCGCTCCCTTATCACACGTTACGCAGGAATTATTCACTAGTCGCTTTCATTGTTTCCTTCCAGCAGTGTAAAGCAACTTGTTTCGGCGCTTAAAATTTTATTTTTCCTATAAAATAGACTTATGTTTGTAAAAATTTGGTTTTTAATTGATTACTGATAATTACATTATTGGATTAGTCGGGTGGTTTTGGTCTAATAGCTGTGCTAGAATATAGGTTTAACGCACAGGTCTGTATTAAATGGTGATAATCAATATAGGGCAAAACTGACCAAAATAACTCGATAAAACCTTGAGTTTTATGTACTGTACTTATTGTTACAGAGGGTTTGTCTGCATGGATTTCTAAATGTTTGTATGAGAACGTTCTTTGTTTACAAACGAGGAAATTATCGCTTATAATATGCTTAATTATTTGCAGAAGTTAACTCGACTGTAGTGTTAGTTTCAACGAACTAGTGTCAAAGACAACCAACAACTTACAATTCAATTACCTGTTACCACAGTTGTAACTGTTAAGTTAAACTCTCAGCAGTACTGTAATAAACTTAGGATTTCTGTCTAGATTGTTTTGTTAGAGATTTAGAGAATGTCGGATTGAATTGTCAATTGCGAATATCAAACTATATCAATTTTATTTCTATCCCTATGGTTTTAAAGGGGAATTTGAACAGTTTTTACTATAAATAGTTTGGATTGCGTCCCATGACAGGAATAAATATTTTTTTATAGGAATATTTAAAAAGTTTAAAACTAAACGAAATTCATAACTTTTAATTTTAATTCCCAATTGGTATTATAAATTCACATAAATGTAATTGGTTCGTATCCTACGTGGACACTGGTTAATCGGAAGCCTAATGGTATTAAGCTCCACATTCCTCAACTGTGATTGGTTAGTGATCAAGGATAGAACGCAATTACATGCGTAGCACAGTATAGTCTTTTGAAACTCTTTATTAATGCTTGCTGTATTATGTAAAAATAATAAGTTTTAATATTCAACTAGTTAAAAATATTATTACGAAATGAAGAGAATTTTTATCTAGATTGTTATTTATTAAAAAATATATATATATATATATATATATATATAAATGCTAAAGGAAAATCTTTTTTATTGCTCTACTCAAACACATTGGAGGAAAAAGGAAAAACTGCAAGAGCTCTCCTATTTAATTATTTAACTCGGCAAATAAAACCTTTGATAGAACAAAATCTTTTGACCATAACTCCCTGATTGTCATGGTGTTAAAGATATGGGAGCATTGAGCTACCCCATTGAATACAACGTAATCGTGGCATTTTCTCAGAAAGATGTGAACAAGCAAATGCTACTACTAGGTAGTAAGTACTACGGTACCTCAAAACTTTGGAGCATTTACTACCATAGTATTTCCCAAACTAGTAAGTACTTCGATTCTGCTAATCCTTGATTCTGGACTGATATCATCTGTAACTCACTTTTACTCCTTCATGCCCGAGGTCACCTTCTAGCTGGTGTTACCATCTAGTCCCTGTGCTGGAGGACTAGGGCCACAGCAAAGTTTTATTTCGTTCACTGTAGTGCACAGTCCTGACAAACGTGTGCATTCAGTTTAAACATACATTGTATGTTTAAACCTTAAAAGATATACCTTGTATATCTTTTAAGGTTTTTTTTTATTTTTGTCTATTTATTATTATTTTTTTCGATGGCTTCGAGTGAAGAGTTTTCAGCCCCGAAGGTGAAAAAGGGCCATGCGTGAACATGGCTTTTTCGTTTCTATCATTTGTTACAGCCTGGTTGATTTAGATAAGTCCAAAATCCTAAGTGTTGTAGCATCCAAGAAGGCAGCATAAATTCGAAAAGTAATGATAAAGTGCATAGTAATGTATTTTAGCACTAAATTTAGTTGACAGACAAATAAATCTAGATGACACAGATATTTTATCCTGTGATACATAAAAAGTAAAAATAACAACAAAGACAATCAAGTTTCTAAGCAATTTAGAAGCAAAGATCTCATTTAAAAATAAAATAGATTGGGTCCAGTTTAACTGACATTTCGGTCGAATTCGATCGCTAGTACAGGTTATGTCGTTAGCTTAAAAATAACCATTTCATAGATATTCCGCCAATGTGTTAGAAATACAATATTCTAGCTGTATATTTCACGGAATATTTATCGCCATCTTATGTTGAATGGAACAGACTTAAAAATCACAAAGTATCCGATCAGCATTCCAGAGGGAGTTGAGATCTCCCTGGAGGCGGTTCTCATTCTGCCGTTTCTCGAAGTCCAACATTTTTGATTTATCAACATATATTTTATTTTTATTTTGCATCAAAGTCGTGTTGCAAATTTAATTAAAACGTATTTCTTATTCACATAATCATGACTGTAAGGCAAATTTATGTGTGTTAGTCAAAACATGTAAAAAATGCATTGTGTGTAGTGGAAAACAGTTTCTACTCGTAATATGTATTTATCCAGGCGACTTCTTCAACTAGAATTTTATTACATGACAAATTATATTCGTCAATTCTGAGGTGGGTGGGTCTCCATTTCTCGGGGCAGCCTGGTGTGAGATGATAACGGCTCGGCTAACCTCAACATCATTAGCGTAGGAGTCATTTCACAGCCGCCCGATGATAATGCCGAAGAAACTGTGTCAATCTGTGGCCAGATCCGGTTGTGTGAACGACGTGGGGCAACTAACGTTCGGATAATGGTACTATTTAAATGTTAAGTACAACCACTTGATTATTAAATATCCCCGTCGCAACAAACTTGCGTACTCATCGAATTTCCAACGGCATTAAGAACAGTATTTTTTTTATTTTTCTCATAAACACCATGGGGGTGATGATATAGCTTTCCTGCCACGAGGGAAAGCAAATATTACATAGTGCCCAGGGCAGGTACACACTAAAGCAAATTTTGGTATTTTTTTATTTCACTCATAAACCCCATGAGGGTGAGTAGGTAGTTTTGCCGCCATAAGCGCTTTGTGAATAAATTAAACCATACCTAGTGAATATATATACAAAGTTTTATCAACTGATGTAAATATACATGGTGGAAAAGAAGTCTGGAAACGATTTAATATTTTTTAAAGTATTTAAGTAACCAAACTAAAAATTTGCATTTTGATTTTGGTTGACTAAGACTACTTCCTAAAGTACTTAGTGTCCTTGGACCTCCAAGGGGGGACGGTGCACAAGGAGTAAGAAGAAATCTAAATGTAAGCATAGGTCAATATGTACATCAAATACAGGTCTCTGAGGATGGAGAACAATGCCGCAAATCCGATCTCAAAAGAATGACCGAGTAAAAAATTACAGGCGATCAAACTTTGTATTAAAATCATATTGCTGAAAACAAAATAATTAAATAACTCCCTATCCACTCGACCTTTTGAGATCGGGTTTGTGGCAAATCGCTAAGAATGCAAAGCCCTTTAAATTGATGTATCATATGACGTACTCCAATGCAGTTTCCCTCAAGACTTCCTTTAGGGACGTCCCTAATGGAGGTCGTCAGGAAAACTGCAATAGGCTACGTCATATGATACATCATTTTAAAAATTCAAAATACCGAATTGTTTTTTCATCCCGTTTCCATAAGCAAGTTATGCTGGTTCTCGAACTCGTAGAAATAAATCTGGTCCCACACCTTCATACCAAAATTCCTCAAAATCAGAGGTCTCTTTCAAAAGTTACAACAACTCATAAAACAATAATATATATAACGATACAACGTGGTTTGTGGAGTGGCTGTCACGGAAAGCACCAATCCCCCTTCAACCATACCGGCTCTACAGAGAGTTGTGATATTACGACACAGACCCAACAGTTCGAGTCGGGATGAGGGCGATGGTCTAAGTGCGTCCCTATAAAACTTCATTTTAGATACCTGGAACAAACTTGCAGAGCGCGTTATTTCCCCTTTGTGTTAAGAAGGAGAGACTTAGAAGCCCTCAATAAAACTGGAAGTATCCCCGAAGAAACAATGCCTGGAACCGGTGAATCAGCGGGAATATTATTTTACGGTAGGAATAAACTGATTAAAAAACAATGGCGGTGTTAGCGTCAGGAAAATAGTCTAGAACTCAAACGTGAATATTACGATAACTGACCATGAATTGTTAGAGGAGATGGGAAACATAAATCAAGGGTAAACTTTAGGTAGGAATTAAAACTATGACCACAAACTACAGTATTTAAGCACAGTTGAAAAATACTGTAGGAATAAAATTTAGATAGCAAAAGTAACATGGTGTTTTATTCGTGTACAAATGACGGTTATAATCAATTAAATATTCTAATACGAGTAAGATATATTTGTATGTATGTATGCACACGGATCTCGAATTCCGGTTCGAACGATTCTTCAAACGCTGTAAATAATTTGTTATGATATTGAATTGAAATACTAAACATTTTAACGTTGGTCCTATGGAGTTTAAAATCTAAACCATATGGGTTGCTGAAATAGTTGGTGATTTGACTCTAATGTCAATGCTTCTAATGCTTCAATGATTTCACCTATAGCAGCAATGGAAGCAGAAACAAGAATCATGCCCCTTAACATAAGGAGAAGATGGTTATGTTCAACGTTCCTACTGAACAGGCTAATTTTGCCGCTCATAAATTAGTACTTAGATTAATTGGATGAACGGATCGAAGAGGAGTGAATCCTCATACATGACTGTTACAACCTCACTAGAGTGACAAATCCCGATTCCGTTGTCCGACGATTACGTTCGCAAGAAGCCTCAGATCGACTTCAAACTTTCACAGTAGATTTTAGCCGTAATTCTTAAGGCCGAGTTCGTTTCTGAAGTTATTCTGTCCAGTAATAAAGTAATTAGACGTAATTTAATTTCCCGTAAGAAATGCATTGTGGGCTGTAAATAACGGTGTTTAGGGTGTTTAGGTTACGTTAACCGGTGCTATTTTTGTTTGTTGTCTGACATATAGAAAGCATGTATTATATCTCAACTATATTCTGGCTGTTGTACTATAACTCACTAAATATAATACAATTAGTTTTTATGAAATTTTTATAATAGAGTATGAATACTAGAAAGATAATATTTTATATTAATAAACAATAATAAAGAAAACATATTTACTAAAATAATAAAATTTGTAACAATTAATAATTCTAACTGACACATAACATAAAAAAAAACACTAAATTTAATCAGCGTCAAATGTCAGATGTAGATGGCGGCGGCACTAACGTCACAGAAATACCGTGTATCATAGAGGTTATGTTGTGTTACTTCAATAGCGCTACTCACAAAAGTAAAGATAAACAATAAATATAACAATGTTTTGTACAGTAAGTGGTTTGTTTTGATATTAATTTTCTTATAAAGGTCAAGTGAGTTCAATGCAAATTTAACCCAAGGTAGGCTACATGTTTAAATGCTCCCGATTTCAAATGAGAGTACCTATCCATTTCCATATACAAAGTAGTACCAAGCAGTATTAAAACTACATAGAGAGCAATAGACCTATTACTTTCAAAAATTCTTTTGAAATGGTCTATATTACAGTAGACTTATTAGAGTCCAATCACAATTGTTAAAGGCCCATCTTATCTTAACTACCGTATAGGTCCAGGCCTACAACAGTACCTATTAACATAACAGGATAGGGCAACCTACGTATAATGGACAGCCTACACCTACATTTCAGTCTTAGTAAATAGGCACCTCATAGTACATCATACTTGTTCCGGTACTTCAAACTCAAAACTCGTGATTTACACCAACACATATTTTGTGCAAGGTGTTAAAATTGAGTTACGCCTACCTTCCCGTACAAGAAGAACCACACTAGACTAACTTATACAGTAAATTGTTTAAGCCTCTAATAGATCGCCTCTTAATTGGCCACTTCGGGATCATATCCAAACTGGATAGCCTATCGAATTAGTGGTTAAACTGAAGTTGGCTACCATTAAAAATATCAAATTACTGTCCAATAGAATATTTAGTTGTCAAATACACTAACATCAAATACAATTTGGAAGTAGGCCTACGGTAGCTTAATTATTTTGTAGGCCTATCTTTTAACAAACTGACTTAACGTTTTTACTTATTTTGTACTTTTCTATAAATTTCAAGTAGCCTACACAAGTTAATCTAAAGGAAAACAATACATTAAATGCAGCAGGGCACCTTGTGATTAAACAGTACCTTTTCCTCCAATTTTCACTAAAAACGTAGGCTTTACTCTTTGAACTTGTCAGAGTTTAAAAGAAAACAGGCCTACAATTGGAATGTAAAGTAGGCTACATTTGACATCAATGAGATCCATGACCTACGCCTAACTCAGTGTAATTCGGTACAGTAAGTTAGAGTCATGCAAACCCGGACTTTGATAACCCAGAAGGAATGCTGGATAACTCAGGAAGTCTGCCAGAGCATTAAAGTGCACTGGGTTTCAAGGGGGCTAAGCACAATGGCATTGGCCGGAACACGATGAGGGGGCTTTAAGTTTGTTTTAACAAAAGAGGTTAACAATTTTTATTTTTGTATTATGTACATTGTGCAATAAATACGGTACGGTACATGGTGTTTTATAGGTACAACATAAACAATTCATACGTTTTCTTAAGTTTACGCTTTTCCTGATAACCTGGAATTCTCACAAATCCAGACTTCGTTTGGTCCTCATTAGTCCGGGTTTGCGGAGCTCTAGGCCTACTGTATTCTGTTCTTCTTTTATGAAGATAAACACATCACTTTCGAAGGCATTTACTTATTATATCCAGAGTGTTGACTTTCATTATTCAATGGGAACAACTATATAAATTCAGAGATTTATTTGAAAGATACCGTAGCCTTAGTAAATGCCTACAGTAAACTTTCTCTAATCCGGTATGTCTGCGACTTGACACATGTCGGATTGCAAAATACTCCGGATTATAGGATAAATGTTATGTGAATTTTTTGAAAAAATTACATTAAAATATGTATTATTCTTTAAACAGCTTTACTGCCTACAGTATAAAAACATTGCATAACAAACTGTAATGAAAAGTAACTTACGGTAAGTTTTACGGCACATGATTAACTTATGAAACTAAAATGAAATTATACGATGTCGGATGAATACGTCTTTTCTCCCCTCGAAGCATTCCAAAGTGCTTTGTCTGGACAGGGTTTTCCCCTCACAACTTTCAATTCCAAATGAACATTCATTAGGCCTATTATTTTTATACCTATCAATAAAAATTGTTCTTAAAGTTATGCCGAATCGTAGGATGCCAGATTAGAGGAAATATACTTGACTACAAAAATAATTTTTGTGGCAAAAAAGGACCAAAAAAATTATATGTTATAAATGGTCAGTTGAAAGGAAATTATTTATAAGTAACATATTATGCCGATGTAGAGGATTCAATTGTAATTATCGTTTGAGGACTAAAGGTTAAGTTACAAAACTGTGGGCAACAAAGAGATGGCACAGAACCCTTAAAAAAAATATCTTTTTGACTAATTAAAATTCCTTCACATGTCAAATATATAACTTAGCCTAACATTTCCTAATTCCCATATCTAATTCAATCTGGGGAACTTTTCTGTTAAACAGACCAACAATTTTATTTGAAGGGTACCTATGTTAGGTTGGGGTAGAGTAGGGCTGGTTCGAGATTTTTTTAGGGTTGTTAGGTTGGATTAGGACTGTCTTGCTGTGATTTATAAAACATGAAAAAACTTAATTTAACTTAACTTTAACTTAATTCCACATTCCATCAATGATACCTACGTATTACAAAAGCGGCTACTAAACTGCGCACACTGTGCGGTATTAGTTAAGCCTAAGATCAGTTAATGGATCATTAATGGGCAACCATGTTTCTTTTCCTCCTTTTTTCTCAACTTGTGTACATTATATGAGAAAACCGTACATACCAATTGAAAGGTATCGTCCTGTAGATAAGCAGAACCGTATTTTAAGTCATATCGGTCCCCAGGGCTATGGGGTTCATTGCATGTAGGGTTCAGCCAGCCCTACAACCTTTCAAAGTTTCAATGTTAATTTTATAAAAAAAATGGTAACTGATTTAATCATTAGACAGCTGTTGTAATAATAAACGCTAGCAAATCAGGGAGAATATGTTTTGGTTATGAAATACTTTTCAACAAATTGTCTCCAGATTAAGTGAAATTTTTGTTGAATTTCAACCAGTGGCCGATCTATTATATGTATTGTTTTGTGATACCGTAATATAAAAGTACATGAGTTCCACGAATTGTTTAACTATAAGATAATTCAGCTTATAAATAAAAACTAAATTTTGTGTTAAAATTGGCTTAGAGTAGTTTTTTTAGCTTCACTCTAAATATTAATTGGCAGTGAATTAACGGGAATTAAAAGTGGTACAGTACACTCCCTCTTAATTGGCCAACTTGGGACCAGGCCTCGGCCGGATAATGATTTAACCAGTTAAACCGATGTACATTTAAAAATGCCAACAGTAGTGTGAAATTGTTGGTGCTGGCCCAGTTCAATGTCACCTGAGGGATGACGTCATCGAGGTCAATGACCTCACCGATGACGTCATCGATGACGTCATCGATTGCGTCATCGATGACGTCATCACCTATGACGTCATTTCGATGACGTCATACCCATGACGTCACAGAAATGACGTGCTGATGACGTCATCACCCCTTACGTCATCAAAATGACGTCACCGACGCCACTGAGGTCAAGGTCATGCCGAAACTTAAAATTTTTTGGCACTTTTGCCGTTTCTCGCACTACGCTCCGAGTTTCAGTCAGAGTCCCCGTGACCTTGACCACTTGGAGCGAATTTTCGACGAGAAACGGCAAAAGTGCCAAGTTAAACTCGAGTTTCTGACATGACTCAGCCTAAATGGGCAATCGGTAATCCCTCAGGTGACCTTGAACCAGCACAACACCAACAATTTCATATTACTGTGACCTTGAAAACCTAACAACGGAGTGCCGACACCGATGCACACCCCACGACAGCCACCGAGTGACTGACTGCCAGGCTCCGTGTACTCTAGGTATATGGGGAAGTGGAGGGGGAAATCTCAAGGTCATCCAAATGGAGTTTTAAAAAAGTTGAAGAGTAGAAAGACTACTCTTGTGCTTCCTGGGCGACTTCATCAATTTCCAACGGATCTGTAAGCCAATCCGATCTGTAGCGGCAGGAGTCCAGAAAACAGGTGCACCACCCATCAGGTTGTCCGTAGCACTTCCGACAATTGGTAAGATTGGAGAAGTGAAATTTAATACACCGCTGCGGACAACAAGTATAAAAGTATTTGGATTTGTAGATTTTGAAAGTTTGTAGTACCGGTGGTGGCAGCTGTTGGTTCTTACATCTACACCTGCAACATCCGAAGCATTCACATTGCCGGCAGGCCAGCCCATCCACTTGCCACTTTGGCAAGAGGAAACACTTATCCTCACAGCAATAGGTTGTCCCCGTCTCTTCCTCCAACGCCTCTTTGCACAATATGTGACGCCTTGTATCTCCAAACACCTATGCTCGCAACATGAGATGCGCTTACTTTCCATAGTCGATGTTGCTCTGACGAGGGTGCACGATGAAGTGATGCTGTGGTCAGTGGGAATGGGGTTTATATAAACTAAGGTGAGTGGAGGGGGAAAGGTCAAGGTCATCCAAATGGAGTTTAAAAAAAGAAAAGAGTAGAAAGACTACTCTTGTGTATCTATAGTGATTTCATTGATAGTGAGTGCTTCTGTATGCCAAGTTGATCTGTACTGACAGGCTCCTAAATAATGTTTGCAAAATGATTGTTGCACAATTTGCAGCCAGTTAGCTGCTTTAGTGTGAATTCAATGCAACGTTCAGGGCAACAAGTGTACTTATGCCCTCTCATCTGGTACACATGGAATGTCTTCAACTCTGGTTTCGGCTTCTTCCAAGACTTG
Source organism: Neoaliturus tenellus (assembly GCA_030545055.2). NCBI lineage: Eukaryota > Metazoa > Arthropoda > Insecta > Hemiptera > Cicadellidae > Neoaliturus > Neoaliturus tenellus. The sequence continues at coordinate 105,454,001 of CM061531.1, read as the reverse complement.
CACTTACACATGCATTGACCAAAAGCTTCACATTTTCTACACGCCAGGCCATCCGCAACATCAATGTCATTTGGCCATGAAAAAACATTTCTGTTCGCAACAGTAGTTGAGTCGACTCTCCATGCTGCTGTGGTGAAGGTGCGCGATGAAATGATGCCGCAGTCATTGAGAGTGCACCTTAAATAAACTCAGTGGAGGGGGAAAGGTCAAGGCCATCCAAACGGAGTTTTAAAAAAGATAACTAGTCGTCCTCCTCCTCCTCGTCCGTTGTACTTGGAGAGCTGTCAGACGAAGAGCCCCGTGCAGGTGCTCCCCAGATGAAAAACAAATCAATTTTAAAACGAAGACCAGGATCTTGCATCATCAATTCCTTTAATTTGTCACATACTAAGTCGACCTTGTGTAAGGTGTCAACAACAAGCTTCCAATTCGTTGGCTCAATATAACTTGTAGTAGAGTCCGCCTCGCTGATAACCACATCCTCCGGCCGTATTGGAGTGTAAAGATGTGTAAAGTTCTTTTGCTGAAGCTGAGGCTCAGGCTGGCTTGAAGTGGAAGGTTGAGTGTGGACCATCGAAATCCATAGTCATTCTACATTCAATGTTGGGGTTTTCGTTTAATACATACACCAATTTCTCATGCAACATATCCACTTCTGCCGAGTCTTGCAGATGAACATTCCAGGAAAATGGCCATTCTTCATCCGTAGTGGAGTCAACTCGAGAAAGAGTGCTGTCCGCCATGATAGCTAAGCAAGGAATGATGTGAGCTACAGACTGTGGTAACAGTATTGAAAAGTAGAGGGGGTATTTTCAAGGTCATCTAATTTGGGTTTTAAAAAAAGGAAATAGTGGAGGGGGAATTCTCAAGGTCATCCAATTTAGGTTTTAAAAAAAAAGGAATGAAGCTTACTCCTCTTCAGCCTCGTTGTCCCCTGCATCTTCATCAGCCTCATCTTCATCGACGTCAGACTCGCCGTAAGGATAGATCGGGGACATGGGCGAATATTGTGGAGATTGTTGACCGTTGTTGTCGTCCCCTTGCATTCTAACTTGGGACCAATCATAATTTAAATTCATTTGTATTATGATCCCAGGGTTGTCCCGCAGTATTTCCTTCATACGTTCGCAAATTGACTCCAAATAGTGTACACTATCGATCGACAGTGTCCAACCCGTACTTGTACCGACATCAGTAGTGGAGTCAGCTTGGCTGATGGTGTTGTTGTCTGCCATGGTTGCTTGTCGGACAAGGAATGACGGTTGATGTGATGCTCATGCAGGAACATGGTGAAGTGGTGGGGGGTGTGGTGGAGTAGTGGGGGAATTTTCAAGGTCATCCAAACGGAGTTTTAAAAAAAAGGAAAACTTACAAAGTAACATTGAAACTTTCCAATTGATGGTGGCGAGCGTTTTCTTCTGCAACCTTGCCGACACATGTGACTATGCCATACAGTATGAAAAGTACAACCATAATAAGGCCGAACAATAAAAGATAGCCGTTAACTATCATGATATTTTCTGAGTGGATCTGTTTTCTTCTTATCGCCCTCTCCTGCATCCTCTTCTCCAACTCGTGGACGAAGTCACAACATGCGTGAGGACATCTTTCATCTGTTGGTAGGTTTGCCATTGTTGATGTTGTCGGTGTGGCTGTTGAAGATGGAATGAGGTTTCCAATTGCGATGTGCCATGTACACCAATAGTCAAGTGGTGGGGGTAACAAAGCAGTGGAGGGGGAAGTTTCAAGGTCATCCAAATTGTGTTTTAAAAAACCTATCTTGTTACTGAGCTTATATGTCAGTAACAAGATAGGTGTTTTTGCTCTTTTACTTCTTTAATATAATGAAAAAATATACATATTCTACAATGGTTAGGACAAGAAATACAACTGCTAGTCAGCTGAAGTAGTCCAAGTTGTCTGGCTCGGTCTTCATGGACGCTGGTGAGGAAGCCGTCGAGGAGTGTCCAGGCTCTTCCTTTGACTGCCGGGTGTTCCGTATATTGCAAGCGTAAACTTGCACATTTATACGGTAGCCTCGTGCCACCATCAGCTGCAACTCCTTGTATAAGTCGTTTAGCTCCTGCTGAGTCTTGATGCTCACCTCCTCGTAACTTGCGCAACTGACGTTGAGAGACATCCTGATGTTGCTAGGTTGGCTGCTGGAGTAGAAATGAAGCCGAGGCACAGCGTTTGGAGGTACATGGAAAAGTGGTGGGGGTGATGGTGGTGGGGGTATGGAAGATGCAATTAAACACTTCTAAACTTTTTCCATTGATACAAAGGGATGGAACAAATAGCACAGGTGTCCTTGTAGTTTTCAAATCTAAACATTGGTGCTAGAAATCCAAACTGTTTTCTACCACCTTCCTGTACAAACCGTCGAAGGTCTCTGACGGCAGCATTGCCACAAGGCCTACAAAACTTTTCCCCGTCTTGAAACCTATACCAGGAGTATCCCGAATACCCTCTATTATCTTTCTTGTACTCCTCGATATCCTGCTTTACTGTTATAGGGATATTATCTCGTAAAGCCGTCTGGAATAAAGATGCGTCAGTTATAACTCGTTGTAAGCAAAGCTCGTACAAGGTGCTCATCGTTTGCTAGTTGGCAACAGACTGACCGTTCTTTGCATCCAAGCAGGTTTGAATCCTAGTGCGGTAGTGGGGGTAATTGTGAAATGCAAAGGTCAAAGGTCAAGGTCACCCGCGAAGTTTAAAAAAAATGCAACATATCAATACGTGAAGTCTGTCACATATTGATATGTTGCATTTTTTTTTTATTTTTTTTTTTATTTTTTTTTTTTGTCTTTTATGATTCGTTTATTTATAAAACATTACAACAACAACATATGTACAACATTAAAACTTAAATCTAACACTGCTGCTTGTCAGCGATGTGGATGGTCAACTCTGTAGAATTGCTACCCGTGCAACCGTGCGACACCAGGTATAGACACCCGGGTTGAATAGAGCGAAGATCCTCGTTTTGTAGAAGATGGACGAATCTCTTGGGCAGGTACACCTGGAACTTTGGTTCATCCCCCGGAGTAAATGGCGCCTCGCTGAGACTGCAGCAGATGGCCTCCCCAACTGTAGTTTCCATCTTCTTCATAGCATGGATTATGTAGTGCTTCTCGTCTTTTAGTTCCGAGCACTTCTTTACAGGTAATATTGTTGACTTGGAGTGAGCATTGAACTGCTCGACCAAAGTCTGAAGGAACTGGTGAGATGCCATGGTCAGGTTACAGATCGTCTTCTTGCTCGGAGATGTTGTCGTCTCGGAATCTCGAGTAATACTCATGCCAGGTCCCTGTCTGCTCCCCACTTATATACTCTCCGTTACCCCCACCACTCCCCACTTCCCCATTTTGAAGGTAAGAGGCGAGTTTATAGGCATTTTTCAAAGCGCAATGTCTATCTTTATCATGTTCTGGGCTTTTTGTACAAATACATATGGTTTCCAGCATGTATTGATAATTCTTATCCAATTCCACATCATTAACCGGAACATGAGTAAATCCTTCAATCCATCTTTTCTTTTCCAGCCCCTTTGTGTAAATATTGGTAAACTTGTCTGAAAAGTGATGCATAATGTGATACAAGTCCGTGTAACTTGTAAAACCATCATACCAATCGATATGATGGAAGTGTTTTGAAATCCATCTGTTGGTAGTAGCGGCTTTACTAGTTAAAGACGAATAAGAACATGGTGGTTTGAATAAAAACGAATAAGGAACACTTGTATTCATGTCCAAAAACACAAGTTCTTTTATAATGAATCTATCATCATTACCACGAAACGCTTGAAACTCAATAATACCAGGCTTGGACTTTACTTGTTGTTCTTCTTCTCCCTTGTCCATTTTGAAGGTCACACGTCTGCTCATTACGAAGTCAGGAGGTCAACTGATTTCCACACCACGGTAGGTACTACTTTTATACCAGGCCGTACAGTTGTTGGCGCGTTGGTGTATATTTAACGTGGGCACCGTCCCCAATAGGCCTAACCCCACAAAATGTTGGTTATTGTTTTAAAAACTAACCATTGTCATTTAAGTTTCCATCTTTATATTTTCCTTGTTTTCATTTTCATCACTAACACTTGATTCTTCTCCTCCATCTTCCTCTTCTTCTTGTTTTACTGATTTCTTATGTAGTTGAGCGTACTTTTCCAATTGTCTCCACATCTGTACTTCATGAGGAACTCTATTAAATATAGAAGTATCCACAGGTCCGTATAATATAGGTGCGTCCGGTTGTTTGTCCAAAGTGTCTTCCAGATAATCTTTAATAATCGAACTTGAAAACACCAGTTGTCTCAAGTATCTTGTTATAGGTTCAGTAGCACAAGTTAAAATGAAAAACTCCTCTCGATTAAGTTGAATTTTGTTATCATGTCTTGTTGTGTCTCTAAACCGTAGCTGATGATCACCACGTTGTTTAATAATATCAATTTCCACATTTGAATCCAAAAGTCCTACTCTTGTCTTTCTTCCAAACATGTTACTACTTAAATAGCATTCTAGCAGATGCAAATGTTTCATAAACGATTCCCAAGCACTGTCCGTAAACAAAATCATTTTGGGTCCATGAGTTAAAATTACAGTAGGGGAATAATCTGTAGATTTCATAACACCGATTAAAACACTTTTATCCAAACTGGAAGAGATCGGGTAAAATATTCGCAAAAATACCTCACTCAATATGTTTGGAGAAATATTATCTTCAATATCCCTTTTTCTCTTTTGTATAGTCTTTTTTCTTTTACCTTTTTCTTCAACATTATTACTGGCGTGAAGTTGTCCGCAAACGTTTTGTTCACCTCCTTCCTGGTGACCTTGAGGATCTAAAAACTCAGATATCTCCTTCTCAATATCTACCACATTTTCAGGTGTACCACTAGGAGAAGCCATATTGAATACGATGCTACCCATACAACAGTAGGCAACAAACTGATGAGGAGCGGACTGTACGCTCTGCTTTTATACTCGCGGAATGAAACAAAACCGGTTTTTACAATACATTTTTAACAATTCCAGTTAAAGGTGTGTATGTTACGATTTTATCATGTAGAATTAAACAGTATGCAGTTGTATTAGCCGGTATAGCATCGTTGAATTCCATTTCTATTTTTATATCCACACTTGATGACTTTACTGATTCATTTTGTTTAGAACAATCGATTACAACTATTGGGTAGGCATCGAAATATTTGTCAGGTGATAATAAAGGTGTATTTGTTTTACCGTAATATGAACTTTGGAATCTCGCGTACATATCGTACAATATACTGTATTTCTTCTTAGTGAATGACACATTTAAATTGTCGTATGGAAAGAATTGTGAATTTAAATAAACTTTAATATTTTTCAAGTCACAATGATCAAATTGTCCTGCATGTTTAGTAATGGCGTCTCTTCTACCTGTTTGTAAACCAAATATAATATACCTGGCTCGTTCTACATAATTTGATGTTTTAACAGTCCAAGTGTGTCGATCCGTAGTAGGTAAACTGGGATGCTCATGAAATTCCCAACTTCTAAATGGAATAACAATATCACGATCGGCTTTTAATTTTCTTAAAAGTAGCATTCTATGCTCGTCAGCCAATTTAACATGTGGAACTCTCCATACAATTTTGTCTAATTTTAATTTCCATTCTAAAGTCGCATCTGTAGTAGCATCTGCAGCTTTAATAATGTCTTTATCGTTAGAAGATCTCAACAAAACTAATTCTTGTTTAACGTTTAATATTATTTTCCTATAATCTTCAGCAAAACCAAGCAACAAACGTAATGGAATATGAAAATCAAAATATCCATTTGGATTTGGAGTGATCGTGTCAATTGTAGGTAATACCCATCCGGCAGGTTTAAGTAAATTGGTTTCATTGGGTGTTATAGATGTTAATCCTTTTAAAGTTGTCGTAATACCTACTTTTTTAGTGGAATCAACTGTTACACCTGATATTTCATATCTAATTTCATCAAATAAGAAAGCCATAGGATTATTTATAAATGGAACTGTTGTACCAACAGTAGTACCGTCCTTTTTAGTAACTTGTCCTTCAATGTACAAGTAACTTTCACATGGTAATGTGTAAATGTCTTGATTTTGTATGGGAATACGAATTTCATCGTTATTGTTTAATTTCGATGAAGTGTAAGGGTTGTGGGTGTGATATTCTTTTTCCCATAGGGTTTCGTCGAATGTTGGACCCTGCGCTATATCCAGTATATCCATAATCGGTTAATTTTAATCCAATTCTCTCTAAGAAACGGATGTTCTCGCGTGTTAACTCCTCCACAGCTGAAGAGCTACTAATGCGGTTTCCCGTAGGTTGTTCGCTTTTAAATGTTAAACCCATGGTTTTGTATTAAAGTGTTGATTTTAAATGTAATCTAATCGTAATAGGCTCTTCTCTGAAGTCTACCAAGTTACCGTCTTGATCCAATACGCTCAACACGATGTCTGAAATGAAAGTGGTGTTCAACGGTAGATATACCAGGTTTTGTGGCTTTTCAACAATTTTAAATCCAGGTGGTACACTTGGGTAAAAAGTATGTATGATGTGGGTGTTAGCCCCATCCCTGTAAGCACCTTGTATAATGTTACAAGTTATGTCTATACTATTGACTTTTAATATTGTTACTGTTTTTTTACCGGAATGTGTTACATCTGGTTCTAATACAGGCCCATCGTTGGAAAATCCTAATAAATCACCAATTGAGTTTGGTTGAGTGAAATCTATATAATATTTGGAAGTAATTTCAGCTTTCATCGTATTATTATTACCTTTTAATGTTATATTGTCTTTTCCCATTTTAGTTTGCAAAAATTCATTTATATGATCAATTTCATAAGAACCTGTGGGTAACCTGCACTCTTGTAAGTCTGTAAATTTTCCACTGGCATCCTTTCCCTTATAATAATGCAATATGTTATTTTTACCTTCCGTAACATTGGGAATAGAGTTGTACGTTGTAAAATCCAATAGTGCCGCCTCCCAAAACCTTCCTTTTTGCAAGCGTAACGCTGGAAAAAGGATACTTCGTAAAGTGGACGATTTTCCTGTTAATGATACCGTATAGGAAGACATCTCAATAGTGACTGATACTTTTAGCTAGAAATTCCAAACATAAATGGCCGCATATTGAAGTATTATCAGGTTGTTCTCTTTTATAGTTATAATATATGTTTTTAGCAGATTTAAAGTAATTCTGAAGTTCTTTTGGTGGTGGCAAATTACCGAAACTATCAAAATAATATACATTGTTATTTAGTTTCTTATAACAAACCCAATGGGTGCCAGGCCCTTCAGTATTATCCAAATTTACAATTCCAGTCTCATTTTGCCACATTTTCTTTGGTAAACTGTCTTTCATAAACACACCGCGGAAAAATGGTATTTTTAAACAGGAAATATATTTAAATAATTCAATATTGGTTAACGCTTTATGTGGTATGACCAATTGATTTCTTTCATTTAATATGCACGATAAGGTCTTAGGTAAAGACCTGCCCCGTTTTTTACCATTGACCACACGGTGGGCTTCTTCCTGCCTTTTCTTGTAGATCGTCGTCTTCTTTTTATATTTCCTCCATGTTTTCTTGTGGTTGACCTCCTTTTTACTCTCCTTCTCCTCCTTCTTCCACCTCCTACTGCTGTTTTAGCCTTCATACCTGCTGTTACTGCTAAAGCTGCTGCTTTTTCTGCTATGCTAGCGTCACTTGATTTTACTCGTTGCCAAGCTATGTCCGCAAGCTTTTTGTCAGCTATTGATCTATTTTTTGAATCGGCAAACGTGGAATATGCGATATCGTGTTCTTTACAAGCCTGATCTAACTTGTTTATGCCAGGATCGCCTCTTTCCAGTCGTTTTTTCAATTTAGTTCCTGGTCCGCAATACTGATAACCTCCTGGTATATGAAATTCGTATGGTAATGCGTCTATTGCTCTATTTACTATGGATCCTACTGGAATTTGTTTTAAAGCTTTACTTAACAGAGAAACCGCTGTGGACGTGATCCCACCTCCTTTTCTTGCAGTGTCTCGATATGGACTGATGTACTTGAACGTCATTATTGTCCTTTTATAATGGCAATGTGCAACTCATGTGTTAACTCTATGACAGGTTGCACATAAATGAAGTCATTTATTGAGTTATTTACTTAAATATCAATATCACCCCAATCTGATGATCTAAACTGTTTCGTTTTAGGGTTAGTAAAGTATTTATTATATATTTCTCGTTTAATATACTCACCTCTCATGGATTCAGCATAAGTATTATGACCTGATTTTCCTTTAAGAATATCTGGTGTAAAATGATTGTGTAAATCAAATATCGCATTACCTAAAACTTTTACAAGAAAATTAACAGTGACAGCATTATCTACATGTTCAGGGTCTTTAAGGTTTGTTATACGTTTATTATTACAATCATACACTTTACTATCCTTTAATGATGTTGTGATGGTTTGTCCTACAGTTGCAGCATCATTTGCTTCTCTTCCTTGTGCCAAGTCTCTTATCACTCTATTATTACATGTAAACCATCTAAAATATCGATCTGGATCTAGATGTACGGTTTGTGATAAAGCAGCTGCATCTTGTTTTTCATAACCCCATCCCATATTTGATAACTTTTTATCCATGCAATCCCAAGCATCATTTTTGTATGTTAATAAATTAAATTTTTCATTACCTTGAACAAATTCATCCCCTTGCTTCGATACTACTTGATCTTGTTTTACAAAAGAGGTTGTTTCTTGTTTTAAGGTTTCCATCATTTGACCCACTGTTGCACCATCTGATGGCGCCGAACCATCTTTAACATTTGCTAAACAATTATTAAAACAATCTATAACCCCTACATCACGTATGATGCAATGATCTTTAATATATTTTAGATTTACAGCATCGTTTTCAGTTTTTGGATAGCCTATATCATTAATAACAAATTTATAAAAAGAAAATCCATCTTTTGTCTTTTCAGGTATCAAAGAATGTAAATAGCGTCTATTTACGCTGTCTTTTGCATCTTTAGGGTCATCTACGTTGGATATACGTTTATTGTTGGCACTATACGTTTTCCCATTGAATTTTAACGTATTTTTTAATTCAGATGACAAATAACCTTTGTTTATCGCATCACCATTTTCATTTGGTTTACCAACGTTGATAATTCTATGATTTTCCGCGTCATATGTGTTATTTTGTAGTTTTAATGTTGGCGATATCTTTTCCTTTAAAATTTTTAAGTTTATTGCATCGTTTTCATCCGAAGGATCTTTTATGTTTTTTAACCTTTTATTACTCATATCATAATCTCCATCAGGTGTTTGTGGTAAACCAGCACTTCTTTTTAAATTATTCGCATAATATAACCCATCCGAGGAGTAACGTCCGAACTTGTCAACACTCATGGTGCAACTGAATAGTACTCTAAGGAGTAACGCATTTTTATGAGATTACCCCACGGTTTCGGAGTTCATCCACTAAAGCCACCCATTCGTTTTCCAATCCAGTATGACCCGCTTCTTTAGCTTCATGTATTAGTTTCATTCTATCCACCAATTTATTGATGTTATTATAATAAATCACATTTGTGTTATATAATTTCTTCATTAAACCTGTACCTGTAACGGACTTACTTCTTTTTCTTCGTTCCTGAGCACTTACATCCAAAGTGGATGCCATAAATCTTCGTTTTACAGGTTTTCTTTGTGTTAACGGCATTGTTTGTCTTCTAGTTGGTATTAACTTGGATACAAATTCTTTATATTTTAAAGACTTAGATCTAAAAGGAGGTTGGTCAGGTAAATACTTTCTCCTATATGCATTTGTCTGTTCCAAAATATTTTTATATGCTTCCATGTCTTTTTCTTTCACTAATGATACTGAAGGCTTATTTTCAAATAATAATTCAAATAATCCTTTTGTGCCCTTATATCTTTGATCACCAATGACAATATTATCATGTTCGTCAACGTTTAACGGGCTATTACCTATCATTAAACCGTCTTCTGTTAATCTCGCTCCATAACTATGGTAATTCTTATTAGGAATTGTTCCAAGTAACATTTTTACCATGTATTTCCTTCCTAAAGGTCCTTTATTATGAATGTTTTCACCCAACAAGCTTATGTTTGACGGACCTTCCCTTGTCTCTTCTTCTTTTTCCTCTTCACTAGCAGTTGATACAACTTCATGTCCTCTTTTGGCTTTTACTTCATATAATTCTTTTATTCCACTATAGTCCGGTGATTCTAGCTCTCTTTCGGGTTCTCCACCGGTAAAACCACTATACGTAGAGGATTCCAGGTCTTCATCACTAAACTCTTCTGATTTTACATTTTCTCTTTCAAACTTCGTAATAGGTGCAATCGCATCTCCTTCCAATACAGGTTTAGCAAATTTTTTGTTTAATTGTTTCAAGGGTTCAGTAATAGGTTTAAAAGTAGATTCAAGGAATTTCTCCCTCTCGCTAATACCTAGTTTCAATGCTCTGTTTTTAGCCCGAATAGAATCACTAAGTGATTTTATTTCTTTTACTAATTTTTCTTGGTTAACCATGTTTGTAGCAAGACGTGTTGTACAACAATGAATGTGTTATACCGCGTTTAATGTATTAATATAAATTTATCAAATCCTATCCTGTATCGACCATTGTTTAGCGGTTGTTCCTTCATAATTGTTAGGAACCCATACTTTTCAGCCCAAGCCTTTCCGCACAACTCTTTAAATCGTTCAAATGTCATATCCGCATTTACATGATCAAAATATATATGTTTTAGGTTGGTTTCGTCCTGTTTAAATACAATTAACATGTTTGCATTGTCTCTAATGAGTTGTTTAGGTATTTTGCTGTAAGTTTGGCCAATATAAATGCTATCTATGTTGTTATGTCGACCCATAGCGAAGTAATTCCTTATTGTGTTTTGGTTTTCACAAGATACATCGTCGAATATAAACACGGAGAATGGTTTAGCTTCTTGTGGCTGCATGACACTCTCGCTTGCATTAAACTTTAAATATTTAACTTCAGGCACATTAGTCAGTATCTTTTCCAATAATTGATACTTTGGTTGTTGTAGTGATTTTGAAAATACATATAGATTGTTAAATCGTAATCCTTTAGGGTTTGTAATCAAATTGAATACTACATTAGTTTTTCCACAGTTGGAAGGTCCGGTAACCAGACAACGAACGGTGTTTGGTAACAAATTGCCATGTTTCCCACTATTGAATTCTGAATTATCCACTGTGAGTTCATCTATATTATTAATAGTAAAACTCTCTTTTTGTGGTACTATCTCCATCCTTTATAATGGTTCAACCTAAAATGATTCTCTATCGTTATATCAAATCCTTTTTAGGTATCCAAGAATCTTCCGTCTTATTAAATCCTAACCATCGTACTTTGACCTTATCTTTTTTCCGTTGCAACACCTTTTCAACTAAATATACATCGCCTACTGTTGATTTTAACATTTCATGTCCATAAAACCCTCCTTCAAGCAATTGTCCTTTATTATCTTTTAAAATATATGTCTCAGGTACTGTAGGTTGTACTTTGAATACAGTAAAAACCTCATTGGTCCAATTTGGCAGGTATCTTTTACTGAATACACCTTTATATTTACTTATTCGCACTTTATCACCCACATTAAATTTTTTAGGCTTTAGTTTTTCAACTTTTGGTTTAGTATTCGTTTTTATACGTTTTAATACAAGGTTTTCATTTTTACTAGTTACTTGGTTTGGTTTCATCCCGATAGTCCTATGAAATTTGTTATTGTAATTGTTTATAAGTTTTGGTAACATATCAATCCATATGTGCGATCCTCTGTTGGAAAACATTTTATACATTGCACTTTTTAAAGTTCTGTTGAATCTTTCGATTATTGAAGCTTTTACCTCTGAATTGGTTGAGTAATGGTTTATATTGTGTTTTTTCATTAAATTTGCAAATTCCTTATTAAAATATTCTTTTCCATCATCTGTTTGTAAATGTTTAATAGTATGTTTGTCTCTTTGTATAGCTGTTTCCATTGCTTTTGTAACACTTTTGCCACTTTTATCTTTTATTGGTAAAGCAACTGCCATTTTTGAAAAACAGTTAATAACAGTCAATATGTATTTATATCCTTTATTTTGTTTGCTATAAGGAATCATTTCGATTAAATCTGCTTGATATAAATCATTAATTCCTTTTATCACCGTATTTCTTCGTGGAAACTTTCTTCTTGCAGGTTTATGAAGTTCGTTGACAATTTGTTGCTTCAAGTCCTTCATATTGCAGGTTTCAATGTTTGTTGTATCACATGTATAATCACAATGAACGTTGTCTTAAATATTCACATCATTTATATGGGTCAAGGTCATCCAAACTTGTGTAAAAAAAATGGGGAACACGGCGTTGGACTTGCCTGTTCCCCATTTTTTTTACGGAAGGAGAAAGGAATAAGGTCGAAGTTGTAGAAGGACGAAGAATAGGTTACTAGTTGATAGGGTTTAGGGAGTAATGGCCGAATGGAAGAGTGTGGATTTTGTCGGGCAAAATATGTCTTTTATCATCCCGAGCTGACAGTGCTTTTTTAATTTCGGTGACACTGTAGACTTGATGCTTGAAGCTTCGGATATTGTTGAATGTTGCTGATATCGTAGTATCTTCAAACAAACAAGTCTTGTAGTGGTCAAATGTTACGTGTTTTTTCAAATAAGATGTCTTCACTCCTTTTGCTTTTTTCACTGTCGGTGTGTTGTTCTCGTGGTACATCTTAAATGAATACAATTTTGCCATCAGCGCCACTATTTCTTCTAAAGGCATTCCATTTGCTTCATCTTTGAATTTTCCAATTACTTTTTTATTTTTTTCATTAAAATTTGGATGGTTCTTCGGATAGTCAGAAAAGTCGAAATCTTCTTTGTATGGAAAAGTCCTTAGGTCTTCATACATGTCCAAAGTCTTTATCCAGTAGATAAACGCGTCCGTATCCATGTATGCGACTCCAATGTTTTCCCTTCCGTAGTGTTTAACCATTTTGTTATAATGGAAATCATACATCAGGGTTTTACTTATGTCCAAAATCGACATACCTATGTATAACGGACGGTCCATGACTATTGTTGTTTTCTTCATACTGACAGCGACTAGATTTTCGTTTATAATCATGGATGTTCCGAAATTTGGTTTTTGCACTAATTTTTCCAATTTCCTAGGATCACTCACTAATTTTACATTTTTGTGTTTTCTTTTGTTCTCCAAGGTCTTCCCAAAGATGGCATTGTTCATTAATTTATAGAAGTCCTTTTCAAATGCTGTTGTCGCTGCAGCTCTTCTTGCAGTGTTGGAATCAATATATGGTTTCAACCAACAAGACTGGGTGAATTCAATTGCTCTATGAATTTTCACTATACGTAGACCCAATTCAAGAGCCTGTTGAACTACCCAGTAGTGAGCCACATAGCGATCCTTATTCTCCAAGGTCATCATCAATTTTGGCCATCTTCCTGTCGGTGAAACTTCAGTCTTGGCTAGCAGAGGCAAGTCGTAGTGATGGTCATGAAGGTGCTCCGGATATTCAAAATCACAGTCCAGAATATAGCCTTTTGGACCATTTTTCGGAATCTGTGAGATGTCTCCAATGGTGGCCGGGTCGATCCATTTGAAGTCAGCGTAGGGAAGCGGATTTGACATTGCCCAACCATAAAGGTTGTTTGCGTCAAAGTAGCCAAGGTAGACCGATGGTTGTTGCTCGTCGAAGCCGTGGATGTACTTGTTGTTGGCTTTGACATGACGTGTTACAGCTTGTGTCAAACCGCCCCGTACACCAGATTCCATCATGAGCACCATATCAATATCCGTTAGAAGTTCCAGTCGACAGTTGGTTGACTTTAGCATAGCTTGCCATGCTAATCCTGGAGATGTGTACGAGTGTAGAGGGTCCAGTCCATAGGCGGAGAAGCAGGTGTTTCGGAATTCTTCCATCACATCGCACAGCAGAGTTACGTCCAATTTTATATAAAAGTCAGAATATTCCCCTAAGGTTTGAATGTTTAGTTGGTTCCAAACATTACAAGCATGATTGTAGTCTTCAACGGAGATTTCACTTTCGTTTAATTTGCTGTTGAAGGCTTCGATCGGTGGTAGACTGGTTTCTTCAAATTTTTCTGTAGATGTTATGTAGTCGTAGGGGAACACTCCTTTACGTAATACTAAGTCCAATTTATCTTCAGGTACAATCTTGCTGGTTTCTTTTAGGTCTTCTCTTCGTAGATTCTCAGACAATCTGCTCAAACTAGATGCCATAAATCTATAAGAGTCTACAAAGCGAAGTTTAATTTTACCTACGGTTTTTGAGAAACTGATGTACTTTTCCAATGTTGTAGCAAGAACATCAATTTTACCATCATCTCTTCCTAACTCTGGAATAATGAAGTGGGAGTCGTAGCCGCTAAGATTGTGTAACACGACAGGGATAAAGTGGGGCAGTTTGTAATTTATATTGCATGAATTACAAGCAGCTCCTCTGTATAAACCTGTCAGGTGATCGTGATCTCTTACTTTTGGATTTTCTTCACTGAAGCTCTTCTCGCATAGATAACATCTTGATGCCATATTGTATTCTTCTTGTTGATTCTCATTCAAAGGTTCCATAGGTACGACATTACCATACAAGCGTTGTACCTTTTCAGCAATGTCATACAACTGGTCTACGAAATACTTAGCGGCTTCTTCACCACGGTAGAGTATTGGAGTGGATGTTAAACCATAGTTTTGCAATTGGTTTTCAGACAAGGTTGATTTCACTATTAGACAAAAACTGTTGGGTTGATGCAACTGATATTTTGTTCTTCTAGTCACTTCACCGTCCGGCAGCTCCTGTGGTACTAACGTAGATTCAAAATCTGCGTAGATGACTACTGGAATCCGATATTGGTGAACTGTTTTGTTAAATTGGATACACGCTCGAGATGGTGGTGGCAGACTAATCTTCACTTCATAGTTCTCGTTGCAAAGTCTTTTATGTTCCAACAACCAGTCCGATCCTCCACGTCTTGAATCTTTCCAAGAAAAGCAGAAACATCTCTTGCAAACTGTAATCCTATTTACTCTTTTGGTCAATTGTTTTACAACTAAGGCTTCAAAGTCCTTTATCCACACATAATGGGAAATTTCACCCTTAGTTATCAATAGCAAGTCCGTGTGGTTTCTTTGCTCAACCTTTACTACCCGCAAAGGATAAACGTTGTTTGAATCATCCAGACCAAAAACATTCACTGAAACGCCAGGATTTTTCTTTTCAAATTTGTCTATGTCTTTCAATGTAACTGGGTAGGTGAGGCCTTGAAAGTTGTAGCGGTGTTCATTTTCGTAATATTCTCTACCAACTCTTTCAGGATGATCTTTAACATACTTGGTTAACATTGCATACTTAAAACATTCATTACCTTCATTTTGCACATTCCTACACGATTTAGTGTTTTGGATTTTCTTTGGTAAAGGGATAAAACTACTACCCCTTAAACCATATCCATGCTTGTGAACCCTTACATCCATACCTTCAATTGATGACAAAGTCCATCCAGATCCTCTTCCTTCATGTTCTTGAAGTTTTGTTATAAGTTCTTCCAAGCATTCTTCAATAATATCATCGATGTTGGAGGTGAAGGTAAGGGTTCGGTTTTTGGTAATGAACGCTCTCAATGCTGTTTCACCATCAGTATTGTTAAACATAGCCTCTAACACCATTCCAAATTTAATAAAATTTAATCTTTGTAGTTCTTCCCTCAAGGTTCCACCAACAAGTTCCTTAGCCTGGGTTATAAATGTTTCCAGTTCCAATTGAACATTATTAATTTTGAAATGTGTTACAACTCGTCCTGGTAAGGCCGTGGTGCGCAGTTGTTTCACATCTTCCAGTTCTTCTTCAGTGTCCTCTTCTTCAGTGTCTTCTTCTTCAAAAGGTCTTCTAGCAGTAGATGGTCCAGCACCAGCAAATTGGATCACACTAGGTCTTCTTCTTTGCATTTGCTGTAGATAGCTGTCCCAGTAGTCCGTCTGCTTCTGGTGCTCTTCCAAAAACCGGTCAATTGAGTCTAAGTCTATTTCATCCATGGTAATATCTTCTTTTCTATCTTCGTCTTCATGTAATTCTCTGTGTATGGTGAAAAGATCTTCGTCTTGAAAGATTTCCCCACAAATGTCGCAAAGAGCCATTTCAAACGGTTTGGCTTTGAATGCACACTCTGTGAATGTCCACGCAATAATGAGCAGCGCACTCCACCGGGACCCTTTATATCCGAGGCAGATAGGTGGGGAAAGTGACGTCATATGGAAACAGGTTATCACTCATGTGCTAAATTTAGCCTTTACACAACCGTTTGTAATACATTTATCAGTAGGCTTGATAAATTGATGATATTTGGTCTAGATTCAATAATTTGTACAAGTTTTTTCAAAGACGTCTGTTTGAGCAAGTTTATGTAGGTCAAGGTCATTTGGAATTATTATTTTGAGCGGGGGATAGAGCACTAAGCAGCATCATTTACTACAAAGTGCTCTATCCCCCGCTCACATTCTTTTTTTAACTTTTTGTTTAAACTTTTTTACAAGGGTGAAACATCACCATCAGAGTCAGAATCATTCTCATCACGAAATAGGTAGCGATGACAATACATAATTCTTCTGGCTACCAACACCCTATCCATTGGACGATGAGGAGTGTCTTGTTCTTGTTCTTCTTCTTCTTCAATTTCCAATTGGAATTCCATTTCCGACTCAGATGACGACTCTAATGTTTCGTAGGCGTGCAAGTCCACTTCATTGTCCGTTGAACCAGCTTCGTCAGAGTCCGTTTCAATATCCATTATTTCTTCCTCCTCTTCCTGATCAACCGCAGGTAGTTGGTCCTCTGCTTCTATAACTTCTACAGGTATTACCTCCAGAATTGAAAGAATTCTGTTGCGATGGAACACGGTGTTGTCAAGTGGAGCCATGGTATGAAAGTGTTGTATCCATCCAATTTGCTTACCCTTTTTATACCCCCACCAACTATACAATTTATGTGGGTCAAGGTCACGTAAAGATACCCTTTGAGCGGGGGATAGACCACTAAGCAGCATGCTAGTCCATTGCCGCAAAGTGATCTATCCCCCGCTCTGTTCTACAAAACCTCAATCAAGTCCAAGTCCAAGTCCTGTTTAACACATTTTATTCTAATTCCATATCCAATTTAAAAATTTCAATTTCACATGGTTTACATTCCTGATGTATCAAACACTCCAGCTCCCTAAACATATCGTCCAGTTCGTCCAAATTATGATGTTCCTACTTTTAACACATGAAGGTGGTTCATGCTTTGCATTGTAGCATGACCATCAACAAACAAGTTTCTTTTCCACGCTAACATAAATTGGCAGTTTTCTTGAAAGATTTTTCTCACCAAACAATCATACACAGCCGTCAACATGTCTCTACAATCTTCATAGTGTACCATCACAGAATACCTGTCCAAGTTAGCACCAAGCAGCGATCCACTCATTGTTTCTAGCGTTCCACTGGAAGGTCCAAAGCAGAATGAAGTCGAGATGTATAGACCCCCTCTTTTATACCAGTTAACCGGTTGTCCTTGCTGTAAAGTGGGTCAAGGTCATCCAATGCTACCCTTTGAGCGGGGGATAGACCACTAAGCAGCATGCTAGTCCATTGCCGCAAAGTAGTCTATCCCCCGCTCTGTATTCTACACACACACACACATGTCCCTGTCCAAGTCTTTCATTACATACCCAATATATATTCAGTTCCTTCATCATCACTATCACTCATCACTGCTTCCACAAACTCCACAGGATTAAAGTTAAATTGTTTCAATTGTTCTTTTAAGTTTTCAATTTGTTGGTCCTTTACTTCTAAAACACTGTGAAGGTGTGATATGTAGTCCGCTGCCTCGTTGATGCTTGCTACTCTCGGATCGCCTAACTTCAAGCTGGGAACTACACCCTGCAGCCTGAAGTACGCCATACGCCTTTCTTGCTCCTGCCGTTGACCAGGACTGAGCAAGCCTTGTCCGTCTTGGCTTACCTCCAGCAAGGTCCGTAGCATCGGAGCTTTGCAGGCGTTTGCCCGAGCAACAGTTATGCTGTGGAATGGTCGAGCAGGTCCACGAGTAGCAGGCAGGACGTTGGCAGCACGCCTTCTTGAAGAAGAAGAGGAAGCCTGAGAAGTTTTGGAGTTAAAAGCCATGTTACAATGCTGTATTCAGCTAAGCGGTACAAAGCAGAATAACCAAACTGCACGTTAATACCCGTATATATACACTTATCAGTAGTGGGGGTACTAGCTAGCCTTGGTAAAGTGGGTCAAGGCCATCCAAAAACATTACCAGAACGGGGGATAGATCACTAAGTGGCATGTTAGTCCATTGCCACAGAGTGATCTATCCCCCGCTCTGTATTCCGCATTCACACACACATTCATACAAACACACAAGTCCCAGTCCGAGTCTTTACCCACACACCTATCCACTCTCATCCTCACTATCGTCACTGTCCAACAGGCTTTCACACTTCTTAATCAGTTTTTTCCCATTTACTCCGGATATAAAGTAGCTCCCTGCGAGTATTCTCTAGCATTCTGTCCCTTTGCTCTATCACTTCGTCGTACCACTCGATGATGTTTGGTGGAGTCTGAGTTGATGCGTCCATCGTGGTTGGTTGAGACGCTCCGCTGCTCCGCAACTCCTTCCTCACAGGACCAAAGCCGGAGAATCGGACACGACCCCTTGACGAAGGCCCCGATCGGATTGGTCCAATGCTCGGGCTGGAGTTGGAGGCGACCGGGCCAGAGGTAGAGGCTGGGACGTTCATAGCAGACATGGTGGTGTTCAGCTTAACGGTGTAAAGCAGAATGAGAGGACGGTTGATCACCACTCCTATATATACCCATTTTTAGTGGTGGGGATAACACGGGGGGGGGGGGGGGGGGGTTAAAAGAAATTTTGCTTAGTCTTCTCGGTCATCAGTTTTACATACCTTTAGCACACCATCATTTTGGTTTCTTCAATAACTTTACACACCTCAAAAACCCAAGCAAACAGCTCATCTATGTTGTTATAATTAATTTTTGTCCAGTGTTCATACTTATGAGTTTGGTTGTTTATAATACATAGATAAAATGTAGACCCATCTCGTCTTATACAATACTCAACTTCCATTCTATGCCGGTTTAGCACTTCCCAAGCATTGTGTTGATCTATCAAGAAGTCACCACCTTTGTAATTGTACCGTGACATGTTTACACGGAGTACAGAAACAGACTGAAGCAAATGAACGGCTCATACAGGCTTAGTAAGAGCGTTAGAGTGGGGGGGTATCACGTGATACACGACATTAGTTGTAAGGTTAGCACTTTACTTTAAACAGTAATTTATATGGGTCAAGGTCATTCAAACTTTGAAAAATTTTTACCTCCAAACACTTGTAGCAAGCTACAAGTGTTTGGAGGTAAGTTTTTATTTGTTAAAGATTTTTGTAACTTAGTCTTCACCCTCAGGACACGGTTTGAGATTGTCCCAGGTGACTTTACATCACCGCCAGGTTAAAGTATTATACAAGTCAAGTGTTTTTTTTTATTCCTTGACTTGTATAATACCCCTCTTCCCTTACTTTAAGAGGGTTAGGGACTAAATTTGGAAAAAATAATTTGGAAAAAGAATTTCTGTTTTTACTTATTGTCCAACACAACCTAACAATTTAGAATTTCTTTTTTTTTTGGTGGGCCTACATCCTAATCCATTTCCCACACAGATTGGCATCCTTCCCTTCGTATTAGATAGCCTTTTTTGTGGATGAAAAATTGTCTTTGTACCATCCGAACGGGTACTTTCATTGTATGAAGGTTGCCCATCACCTTTTACAATGATTTCTACATTTGCATCAAAAGCTCCATACGTTTGAACAATAAAATAATTATTTTTCATCCACTTTAAGTCTTCTAATATCAAGCGGTTGCGGACTGTGGGGATGTCTGGGTTGGGGATGTTTTAGACCTAATGTTGTTTAAGACTGTAGGGTCTTACTCTCGGAAGATTGATATTTTTGTTCAAGTGCGTTTGGCAACGGTCTTCATCTAAAACAGCAAACTTCTGACAGCAAAGAACCCCCAAAGTCTTTTGACATATACACGTAATCGCATTTATTACCCTTGCCAGCAGGGACTTTAACACGCTTACGTTTTTGTGTTGGACGCTTTATTGGAGTGTTTTGGGAGCTTGTCAGGTTTAGGCTGGCTAGAAGGGATAGGGGTAGAACACTTTACACGGTGAAGAGGAAGGGAGCAAACAATTTTGGGGTGGGGTAGGAGAACGTGTTAGGTCGATGGTTGGTAAGGTAAATTTGGATGTCATATCAATAGTAGGATAGGGAGCGTCAGGAGAAAAGATAGATCGACGGGGTGGGTTTAACAGGTGTTGGTGGGATAGGGGATAGAGGTAGAGGACATTGGGATTTGGTGTATGAAAGGATTTTTTGTGAACGGGAGTATGGGGTGTACTTCGGCTTTGAAGTCTTCTTCTTCTTCTTGTCGTCCTCCTCCGTCTGGGAAAACGGCAGCATCCGAGTTGGAGTCCGAGGAAAGGGAGACAGCTGGAGAACAAATCAATCCTCGGCTGGGCCCCAGCGGCAGTTTGTATTGGTTAGCGCTGGCATCGATGGCAGATAGGCTGGTCACAGTCGTGATTACAGCCAGCGCTTGCCGCAGGACCGAGTACTGCATCGTAGTGGTCCCAGACGAAGAAGGCGGAGTAGACTGGACAGCCGAAGTGGGGGTTAGCAGAAGAAGCAGAAGCTGGAGGGTAATTCTTCAATTTCAAACCCTTCAAACCCATTTTAAAAGTGAAGAAGTGAAGTGAAAATATGTAATATAAAGATGCAATATAAAAATGCAAAGAGCAGGAGCACCGGTCAACACGAGTGTTGGTGGTCCAATGAGAGGTGCATGCAACCCGGCCGCCTTATATCCCCACCGACCACGGGCGAGCCCCACCCAAGGGTATAGGGGTAGGGGGTAGGGGCGGGGCTGGGGGTGGAGGTGTGGGGTGGAGGTGTGGGGTGGAGGTGTGGGGTGGGAGGTGTGGGGGTGGAGGTGTGGGGTGGAGGTGTGGGGTGGAGGTGTGGGGTGGGGGTGTGGGGGTGGAGGTGGGGTTGGGGGGGGGGGGTGGAGGTGTGGGGGTGGAGGGTGTGGGGCGGAGGTGTGGGGTGGAGGTGTGGGGTGGAGGTGTGGGGTGGAGGTGTGGGGTGGAGGTGTGGGGTGGAGGGGGGGGGGGGGGGAATGCTGGAGCAGTCTTTCCTATAATTAGGTCAAGGTCACAAAATAACTTGAAAAAATAAAGCCCCACCTGGGGCATTTAGGTTGCCATCGCTGTAGCCTTCAAAGAGACCCAACTATGGGACAACAGCAGACTTGTATGTTAGTAATACCTAACCATTAAGAATTTAGAAAACTACTGTATTTAGGTCAAGGTCACGGAA
>CM061531.1:105374324-105432360 GCA_030545055.2 Neoaliturus tenellus | reverse complement strand
ATATTTTGTTGCTTACATTGTTGATCAGCTGTTTACCGGCATCCGTGGTTCCCATAAAACAATGGTGTAAATCAGCTGTTACATGGGAACCGCGGATGCCGGTAAACAGCTGATCAACAATGTAAGCAACAAAATATGAAACACAAAATGAAAAACAGCTGATTTACACCATTGTTGCACCGCATGCTAGAAGCATCCTCATTATTAGCATTTCAGGGTTGTTTATTAATCACATTTTTTATAATAAAATAACTACTATGATAAATAAATATGCCATATTCGGTATTTTCATGATCAGAAAAATTATTTCTTTTTTATGATGATGAAAAAAATACATACTTGCATTAAAAATAATCAACTTGTCTAAATTTTTTCAAAAACCGTTTAAAGTAAAAATTTTTAATTTTAATATTCAGAATCTACGTAAAATTTCACTAAAGTTTTGTCTAAAAAGTTTTTTTTGTATTTCAAAAAATAACAAAGTTATAGGCAAAAGAAGTTTTGAGCAAAAAACAGTTTTTCGAGCAGAGCAAACAAACCAGTAGAAATATCTGGGATTTTTACACATCATTTTGTTCAGCTTATAATTCCGCACTACTTTGCTAATTTGACCTTTAATGTAACATTTATAGTTTGCGAGATCCCAATGGTGAGCATAAAAAATGAACACACTGTATAATTATACTAGGATGAACATTTGGAAGGCACAGTTGAAATATTTTTGACAAAAAATCCAATATTTTGTTATAATATAATAAAAAATGCTTATTATTTTTATTGGTTGGCCAAATGTTTTCTTAAATGCAAAAAATATTATTATGTTGGCAGCAAGTAGTGTTATTAAGGAAATGAAAGAGACGGAACTTAACAAACTTCTAGGAAATAGTAATTTTTCCATTTATTTATTTTTTAAATATACATTGTAGGAATAAATTTTGTTCAGCCTTCTTATGTTACAAAATGTTACCTTCTTATGCTATTACTTTGCATAATGTTAATGTAGCTCATACAGATTTATAAGCGATAATCGAAGACTATTATCAAAAGTACTAGGATAAGGCACTTACGATACAAAAATATTTAATTTTCATTTTTAATAATCTTAAAACTTAATTTATCTTTAAGTTTGGGATTACTGATTAAAGAAACTAAGTTGTCATATTTACAACACAAATTCCACGCCCCTCCCATCCCCACACTACGTATCCCATCGCCTTGTTAGTGGACCTGGCGCGATTGCATTAGTAGGATTGTAGTCACAAGAAGCGTCGCAGTAGCAAGAAACATTTGACCCGGAGGCCAAATTGGATTTGCGGCAGAGGAAGTTATCTTACAACGGCTTTGTCTAAAACTCTGATATTTGTCATCGCCTTTGTCCTCGCTCCATTACACCTAGCTTCTTCCGGTCCAGCCCTAATTACTTTCTTTGCGTTTGTGATTTAAGATTGGATCGTTGTGAATTCATTACCATTGGATTGTTGGAGTTTTCCTTCACTCCAGAAATATAAGTTATTCACACTGAATAATGACGTGAAAGGGTTGATATCTACAACAGTTATATTTTTTCGATGTTTTATTGTTATATGTTTTATCATACATATTTGTTCATATCTGGTAATCTGGTTCATATCTTTTATTCAATCTTTTATGTACAATTTCTTTTTTTTCATTTTCTAAAAAGGTTGGAAATGTAAAGAGTTTTCAGCTGTTTGAGCTACAACATAAACTCAAACCGGAGCGCACCATTCAATAATTTGGTAACATAATTTATTCAATGTGTCCAAAACTTCATTTCAGAATGATAATAAATAAACTACTTTTTTTCTCTTAGAAAAGAATTATCTTAAAATGGGGGCGAACATGTCATAAGATATTTAACGATGAAAATTCGTTACACTTATCTGATTTCGTTTGATTTAATTTTAATAAGATTTTGGATGTTGAGATGATGTTAGAGCTCAAAGAGCTAACAAGCCTAAAAAGTTCCTAAACAAGCCTAAAATAAGCCTAAAAGTTAAAAAGCTAAGGTTTTGTTACTAAATTACAAAGCCTTCGAATTATTTTACGCAATCGTAGTAAACTATGGCTTTAGGTAATGTTTATAATAATCAGTGTTTTGTGATAGGGTGAGCAGAGCAGATTTTTTATCTTTCCCAAACCCTTTATGATTCAAAAGATGTAAAAGCTGTTTAGCAAGAAAAAAAACTTTTTTTTAATCATTGACGGCGATTGTTGTTCAAACGTGTTTGAAAGCAGTCTATGATGGCACGCGCACACGGGAGGGGGCTTTTTTGGAACGGAACGTGCCGTTTAAATCTGGTTATTTTTTGCTCGTACATAAAGGCTGGCCGCTTGTAAAATGTTACATTATCGTTGTAAAGAAATAAAAAATAATCATTGAATTGTAAGTAAATTTGTGACGTCTGTATGAAATGTTTTCAACTGCATGAGTAAAAATTGAATGAAATCGCTTAAAAACTACTGGCAAGTGTGAAAAAAATTATGAGTTTTCATGGACATCTATTTAGGGGCGCTGGTATTTAAACAACGTAAACATGACATTAATACCGTTTAGATGCCAATAATAGTTAGACATGTTTAAAAATTCAAATTAGTTATAATTTTACTTATTGCAAACATTGACGATTTAATTTATGTTTCAAATTATTATCTATTCCCTTAAAATATGATTATTATAGCCAACACGCTTGTTGAGGCTATTGACATTCTTATGAAAAGAAAACAACCTTTATATTAAAGTCGAACCAAAAATAAACTTGGTACCATAGTCTGCTGCAAATTTTTTTTTTTCTGAATAAACCTATTCAAAAATATTTTATAACTAACATTTCAGTTTGAGCTGAAACTACTTAAAGTTTTTATAATAGTTTTATAAGTACAGGATAGTTCTTACATTAAATGATACGTATTAATTTGCAAGTCAATAAAATTTTGTTCTTTAACAATTTAATTTGCTTGATGGAGTACATCTCATCAAACACTTTGATCACATAACAGTCCCACATGCAAATGTCCACATTTACAACTTCGCTAACAAGTTGGGCAATAACATTCTAGAGGGTTATTGAAATTCAAAATCGGCGAGGTTGGAGCAAAGGACATGTCGTCTTGTGGTTCGGGGCTGCGGTTCCTAGACATAACACAAGTAATCAAATATGGAAGGGTGTTAAAACCGGGGCGGAAGGGGGTGGGGGAAGGACCGCAGCAAGGAATGCGATGGAAGGAGTCTTAAGGGATAGCTTGAAACAATAAGGGTGGAACTAGATCAATATTGGAGACGCCATATTGCTAACGGTCTAATGAACTTAACAAACCCCCAGCATTACGGCGAGGTCCAGCGATGTGATGCCCTACGAGTTCTACTGCCATCCACGACCTGCTTCATATGCGGCGTGGCGTGCACTTAGTTGATAGTAGAAATGTTAAAGAATTTCGTTTAGGTAATATTAATAATTTTACTCCTAAAAACAATGATCAATGAATTAATTGCGAACTTACTAGTAATGGTGAAAACAGATACGATTTTCAACATAATTTTTATAGATATCCTTCTAACAGTGTAAGATTGGGCTCTCTCTTCTCCTTATGGTCCTTTTTCAAACCATTCGGAAACTGCCCTTACCGAGAAAAAAAACCGTAGGGACCCATAATATTCTAGTATAAAAACTGTTAATCGCCACATTTTTTATTACTAGTGTACTCGTTGCTCAAAAGCGACCAATTTGGTTTTTAAACATAGTGAAAGTTTCCTTTCCCTATAACAAACAAACTTTCTTTTACTATCAAAAAATCAATGTTCCAAGAGTTGTTACTATCAATCGGTTGAGTCATTTTATACAATTTGTGATGACATTGGCCTTTCATATGATAGTGGCTCTATCCCTAGTGTCATAGAGAGGACGAAGTTCCTAATTAGATGTCATCACAAATTATATTCAAATATTAAGAGTTGTACTATAGCTGAACGCAGGCCCTTCGTTAGGTTTAATCTTATACATGTAGTTACGAAAAAACCTATCACGCTAAGCAGAAATGGGTTCAACTTTTTTTTCAAAATGAGTTTCCTTGTCTTTATTCCTATACAACCGCAATGGGCTTACTGAAGGCCTAATTAATTAATAAATACATTTTTATATTTAAATTATTTTAGTTTTAACGTTAAAAAAGCTTTTAAAAACCATACAAAAAATATAATTAAATTTAGGCAAAATTAATTTGTAAACAAAATTGTTTAAATTGATTATATATGATAAACAAGTGAATTCACATTTCCATTACAAAAAGGTCTTATTGTGAGAAAATCTATGCAAATGTGAGTTATTTCCTTTGACTAATTTTTTAAACTATTTTGTTGACAGCAATAACAATAACAATAACAATAAATAACAATAAATTGTAATGTAAATATTAATCAGAGCAAAGACATGGAATATTCTACTCACATGACAATTAATACTAACAATATGAAACTCAAAATCGGTTTCATTTACCGATTGTATAATTATACCAATTGACCATTATAATTTACCTCTACCAAAAATCACAAGAATATAATATTTATACTTAGAATACTTTTTTATTTTTATTTCAAAATAATTCTAGTATGCTTTGTAATTTTATTGACTTGGTGCTATTTTTATAGTTTAGTTTATAAAGATAAAGTGAGCTGATAACTATACAATAATATTTTACCAGGTCGATTGACTTTGTAAGGATCTAAAATTGAATTAGTTATGTTACATAAAGGAATAATTGTAAACAGATTTGAAAAACAACTTTTATATCATAAGATAATCTTGAACAGCTTGATTTCTTTCACTCATTGCATTAATGTTAACAGATTATTTCATAATACGGTGATTAAACGCATACATTAATTTATAAGTTGTCAACTTAAAGGTTAAACCAATTTCCCCGGCATTACGTTAATTGTTATCATTATCGTAAATATATGTTTTAATTTTTCAATTAGTTTTTAACATTAAGTTCGAAGGATTTACATTCAAAATGTTTTTAGTCTAATTTTGATATCTTTCCTATCTATGACAAATACATAACTTTTCATAGTTAGTCTATATTTAAATATTACAAGGGGTAGTCTAAAGCCCTTCATGAATGTAAACTTACTTGATAATTACGCCTTGATAAATTAAAAATCACCAAACTACACAGTCATCAGCTATAAAATTTCATTTGGTTTCCCAAAACACCGTTCAGTAGCTCAAGGCCCGGAAACTTCCAGGACCAAAATTTCTATGGGTAGATTATTAAAGCTGATTTTTGTATATTAAGAAAAAATAATATTTTTAATGAAAGTTATCTTTATGGAAATTAATTAAATCACCGAATATTAAACAATTACGAATTTAGAAGTGCCCATTTTGGCAAAAACGGCAAATTATATTGTTTATAGCGGAACGTAATGTTAATTTTCAAACAAACAGTTATATGTTAATAGGGTTTTTGGTTAAAAAATAAATGTTTTAAATATGATTTGAAAATCGTTTGCCGATCTGCCTAAAAATTATTTTGAATAGCCTTCAAACATTTTCATGAACTCCAACACGTCTTGGACATAAAAAAAGCAAGCAAAAAGCAATTTTGCAAAAAGCAAAAAAAAAATCGGGCCACTTTCAATCGTTTATGCGAAACTACAGTAATGTAACATAATTGAAACCAAGTCACTATTTTCACCATTTTAAGTTGTTCTTTGAGAGGCAAATTTCAAAATTTGTTAAAAGGTACAAAGAATACACTGGTTTTAAAACCAGAAACCTCCAAATACAGTATTCACAAAAATACGACAGTGTAAATTCAAACACTTTTTATGGCTTCAGATTACTTTTTAACATGAATTAACTTAGGCCTATTTTAAATTTTGCTTTTGTTAAAAAGCCCAAATCTGAGATTGTTTTTGTAGTGCTTGAAACGGCTTTGAGAAAGCTTGCTATCTATATATTTGGGGCATTTTTTAACAATTGATCAACATAATTATAGTAACTAAAGTTCAATAAGCTACGTGTGAAAAATAATTTAATTTTTAGAATTGCATAGAAAACGCTTTGGACATATACGTTGGATTACAAGTGGGTTAAAATACCTTGTTTACTTCAAAAAGGAAAAGGAAAAATTAATTTATGATAAGAACAAAACAATTTGGTCATATTATAAAAAATAAAACAATAAGTAAACATAATAAAAAAGCTAATAAAAAAAGTGTTTAAAAATAAAATAAAAACTGCAGTCTAAATCGAAGACTAAAACCATGACTGATATAGTAATATAAAATGCATGTTATCATGAAAATATTTTTTATTACATTTTTTACCTACTTATTAAACTTTTACCGAAGAGACTTCTTCGGGACTCATAAAATTTTTGAAACACATAACGCAGGTAAAAAAAGGAAACAGAAATGATGGTATTTAAGTGCTCATTTTTCAAGTTTGAACATAGTGTTTTGTGAGTTTCAACAATTAGACGAGTCCCTAAGAAACTGGTGAGTGTAGGAAAACATGTTAATATAAACTGAATATAACTCACCTTCAATCATGCCATTCAGAAATAGCATGTAAATATTGTTACTTAATCAAAACTCTTCTACATTTGAGTGCTATTCATACACACAGTTTCGTATAGGAACCGTACCTTTTTTTATTAAATTTTAGCATAGAAATTAATATTTATGCATTTACTATGTTTCATAAATGTACTGTTTCATTTTGACCCGGATGGTTGTGTGACTTTAGGACCCGGCGAGCAATATAAGAATCGGCAGATTCCTTGAGGAAAATTTTCACCTACAATAAATAAACTGCTTTTGACGTTTACTAGACACTTTATCTTACAAGGTTTATAATACGCTTTGTAGCAAAGCTGGTCTTGTAACTCGTGATTTCGATAATGCAGTAAAGGTATTATCCCGAAATTACACTTTGACCCTCAGCGAAGGCTTATGAAGCTTGTGTAACTTTCTTAAATGGTTTTAGGGTGAATAATTTGGGGGAAGCAAGGCCGGGCGAGGGTGTGAAACAAAGCATCGATCGGTGCCTTACCTCCGCCATCTTTACCTCCCTCTCTTCTCCTTCTTAAGACGCCGCTCTACATCCACGTCGATACCATGGTGGTGGACCCGGGGCGCTCTCTCAAGTCTCCCGACCACGGCGTGCAAACAGCTAACATTACTGCACAACTGTATACATTGTTGTTTTAAAGGTTTAATGCAAATGATACTTTTCAATAAGCTTGAACACTTTTGTGCATACTTATATTTTCAAAGAACGTTAGGGAGTGCTCAAAGAATGAAAAGCCTGGTTTTAAATTAAAATTGTATTGCTATGATTAAACTCGTTAAAAGTAAAACTGTTTTTGTAATTAAACTACTAGGGCGGATGTAATAAACGTTAATTTCATGAAGTAGGCTATTATATGAGCCGCGACCTGTGCGTGAGCTTTAGAGTATGTATTATATAAACAAGAGCTTTTAAAACTAGATATTTGACTAATTGCCTTTAATTCCAATAACGTGGAAGTAATATTATATATCCCCAGCGCAGCAGACCTGCGTACTCAGCGAATTTCCAAAGAAATTTGATATTTTGTATATCCCCCATAAACACCATAGGAATGAGTATGTAGGTTTACTGCCATAGGGTGCTGTTAAAAAATGTTAGTTGTTAGGAACTGTAATGGTTAGGTAAGGTAATAACTAAATTGTATCAATATTAGGCACTTTTTAATTTTATCCATAAACCCCATGGGGGTGATTATGTTGGTTTGCCACCATATAAGTGTTGTAAGCAAATATCAGTTAAACACAACCAATTGAATGTACAATCCAAAGTTTACCAAGTTATATTAATAAATAAGCGAGATATATGGTTTTGTTGATATCTCATTAGATTAACACGGGAAATCTATTTTTGGCTTTTCTCCGTAATCTGTTAAGACAAGTTAAAAATTCAAATACTAATTTGTTTCCTTTTTTAATCTTTTTTAAATGGTTTTAGTTAAATGTGTTGACTTTTGAAAGTTGAGGTTCAAAAATGTCAAAAACCCATTATATAGGGGTTTTATTAATTTCATTTAACATTACGTGATTAACATGTTAATTTTGATCTTGAATGAAAACGAACAAAAGATCATAAATCTTTTGTAAATTTGTATCAAGCTAAAAATAATGAAATAAATTAATGTTCCTGTGAATTTAAGTTTGTAAGAAGTGATATATAACTTACATATCAAGTGTTATTTAGTAGACATTTTTTTACACAAACATATTTTTAACATAGCTAATTTAAAATCTTAAAACAGTTGATAAATGTAAAAATTTACGCAAGATTTAAATATGTTTGATTTTTTTAAATCTAAGAATTGTTAAGTCGAGCAGGAAAAACTGAACTTTTATAATCCAAACACAACTATAAAAACTCTTTGAAGGTTTAAAAAATTATTTGTATCCAACTGAAACAGTTTTGATTACCTTCCGTTTTTTTTATATATATAATTTATAAAAGGGAAACATGTTGTATTTGGGCTAGCTTGCTAGGCTTTTATTCAATATAAACGTGTAATAAAAATACCTGAACATTGCATACTCTCCAACACTCCCAGTTACATAACAGTTTCCAAACACTCCCTAACTAGTGAATTTTTAACAAAAATATTAGTCAGCAAACTCCATACTTCAAATTACAAGGATTTCTTACACTGTAAATATCCTGACACATCCACGCACGGACTGAACGTCTAGCCCTAGAACTAGAGAGGGTCAGAACGAGAAGGGTGGGAGACTAGGATGAAACAGGACAGTCGACAGGTCGGGGCTGATGGTCCCAAACTAGTGTGCAGCGACCGCGACTTGGATGCTGGAGTCCCCGCGTGTCAGGTGTCAGGACCCGTCCCGTCTCTCACGGCCTCTGTAACCCTACATACCTGGCTGATACTGTCGGTGAGTGATCTTCTTCCAACACTTAGTTATTTTTAAATTACAGTTTTGTCTGTTCAGCAGTAGTGGTTAAAGGGTTCTTTGTGTGCTGGAGAGAACAAGTCTTACATCAGTCAAGCCTCAACAGTCTTGCAAGTCAGTTAAGTCTTGCAGTCAATATTTAATTAGGATTGTATCACATACAGTTTCTTAATGATCGAGTTGTGATTCATTTACTATTTTGAGTCTCTTAAAATTAAGTCGGGAGTATAAGAAGAGCGTTCATAGTTTTCTCAATAAGGTTTGCTTTGATATCTTTCGAATAACATGTGGGCCTTATATAAACATCTGTAACATATAAACAAGAAATGCCCTCAAATAAGTTTTGCTACTCATCTTAATCTTTTCATTGCGCTAGTTTGAAACTGAATATTTTATTAGATATCCTTTCTTCCTTGTTAAAATACCGAGCATCCACAAAGTCTTGCACTGATTTCATTGCTTTGCTGCATAGACACATAGCTACTTGTATCTTGCATTTCTTGTTTTCAAGGGAATTTAATCTAGTTTTTCTCTCAATAATTTGTTAATATCTAAGCTCAGCTGATTGACCAGAAAGCAGTTTACTTATAATGCACTACAAAAACAACTCATGATAGCCTGACTAAATTGTCACTTTGTTCACGACACTTGACCTCTCTGGATTTCTTTATGTCGGGTTTGTCAAATATTTTCTTTTTTCCTCCCCAGTTCTGAATTTAGAAACTCTAAAACAGACAATAATAAATGCAGTGTCGTCCATTACTGAGGAAATGTTAACTAAAATATAAAACGGTTGCTTATAACAAATTTAAAAAAAAAGGAATTAAAAAGTTGCCTAGAAGATTTACAGGTAACACAAGGCGCAAATGTAGAGGCTTATTGAGTTTGTACGTATGTGTAAAAAACTTAAGAAGTCACTCGTTAAAACTGAAAATGAAATATCTTCCCATCAATTGTTTTCATACTATTCGGTTTCTTTATTAGGGCAAGACTTTATGACACCATGTATTTCTCCTGTTTGCTTCAGTATTTTTTAATAGCATAGATATAAGAATCATTTAAAAAGCATTGACCGTATAATAGATTAAGACCAGACTATTTTGTTGTTATTGATGAAATTTCATTGCATAATCTTTGACAGAATTTCAATTTAAATTCGAAATTAAAAATTCTTCGATGTTGTCTCAAAGGAATCCGCATCAATGTTAACGATAGTCCACGTTACTAAACTTACTTAATTCTGGTTATTATTTTTTATTTCTGTTTTGTATGTCGATTCAGAGTACAAACAATTTCCTAATAGAACTCAAAATTAGCAATCATTAAATCGATGAAGTTGACGAAAAGCTACTACATGTTTAACATTTCACTGCGGACAATGCAATGATAATTGAAAAATTAATTTGATAAACAGTTTTTGTTACAAATCATGATGTGTTAACTCGACATCTTTATATCTACGATTCCTGTTGCATTTGATCGGATTCGACCATAGAAGTCTATTAAATTTAACTACAACTGTGCATAATAAATATCTTAAAATAAATTACAAATAATAATAAGATACACTTTTAGTGCAGTGGAGGTGTACCTTTATATTAACACTATAGATGTGATGATTTAATAGATACAACTTTAAATATAAAATGTAAAACATTTTATGAATGTAAATTAAGTTGTTCCGAAAAATTATATCCATTCAAAATCTGAAATATTTGAAGAAAACCCATAGTACAGTTTCTTCTAAATTCTGATCATGTCGAAAACATTTCACAATTGCTGTAGAACACTATTTACCTACTGAAGCTAATACATATTTCATGCACTTACGAATATATTAAAATATTATTTTAAATAGTAAACTTGTCTATTGTAAACTTTCTATCTTCAATTACAAACAGAAAGTAAAAGTGTATGTCTTAAAAGTGCGCATCCCTTATTACTATTAGTTGTTTCATATTTCATTGGGTATCCAAATAGAAGTATAGATTTAAAAAATAATATTAAAGGTTTATAATTAGCATAATAGGTCTTAAACGGGATTATCAACTAATTTTTAGAAACAGTTTTCCTCATGACCAATTTCCATAAATCTCCCTCTAGTCTAACACGGATATTTCTAAAAGCGTTAACACATCTTCAATATCATTCATATAGCTAGTAAATATAATTTATCTCCAAGTTATTTTAAATTTATAAGTAACGTAATATTTTAAAAAAGACGGCCATTTTTGTATTATAACGAATAAAATTCTTCTTCAAGACAAAAATGTGAATATATTTTTTTTATAAAATATATTTTTACTCGAATGCACAATAATGGAACCCCTTCAAGTTAAATATCATGCAAGACATGGTTAACGGCAGCGGCATCACTCAAGACGCGTCCGCCGCTAATGGCCTCGGCGGCGGCGGCGGCGGCGCGCCTGCTTGGTGTCGGTGCCTCACTCGCTCACCTCGCAAGGAGCTCCATCGATCGTCGTCTTCGCCTCCTTACTCTCCTCCTTGTCCGCTCCTTATCCTCCCTCGCCACCTCCCTTGTCCTGAAGCACTCCTCCACTCGCCGCGCGAACCGCACCGCGACTGTCACCGGTCCCAATACGGTTTCGATGACTGAATTTTTATCTCAGCTTCAATTCCGAAATAATTATCTGTTTTCTCCTCTCCCTTTTTTGCCGGTTTCGACGTCCTTTTCTATATTTTTCACAAATTCCGGTTGCGTATGAGCATAGTTATGGATCATAGCGGGTGGAGGGGCGGTGCGCGGACAGGCGCGTCGCTCCTGGAAAGTCGATGCGCTCTCGGCCAATCGCGAGGCCCCATTGATCCGCAAACTTTTGGCGCCTCTTTTAAACGCCGTTCCGAAGGTAACTCGACGCCGGAGCGGCAAAAGATCGGGTTACTCGCCAACTTGTTGACCGCCTCTCGTTACCGTCCGCGTCAGCGGCGCGCCCGGCCACCGCGGCCACTCGCACAATCATGGGTTAGAAAACCCAACAATCTACTGAACAATGTTGAAGAGAGTATAAACAAAGTTAAGAATTTTAACGAAACATTTAAATGAAATATTTCCAAATCTTCGATTCTTTTCATAAACATTTTTTTAAATTAAAATTTTATAATCAACACATTTTTATTCTTTTGCACTTTAATAAAAAAATTAAAAAATTGTCACTAAAATTTTGCTCCACGCATATTTAAAATTCGTACACGTTCTTATTAATGTCTTTGACAAATTATTTGAACAATTAACCCGAAAATCCTTAACCCCTTTTTATTTTAACCAAACGTAAAACATTTCAAAATAGCACGCTAAGGCAAATTTTTAACTTAAATTTAAATTACTCTTGTGAAAAGTAGCATACAAAATACACTGAAAGGCGTGTATATATATATAAAAAAAACTATAGTAAAACATGTTTATTTAATGTTTGTGTAAGAGTTACACAAAGTTTTATTTCGTAATAATAACATTATACAGCGTTCTCTTTCATTCTTATAAGTTTCTTGTTATATATTAAAGTTTTTAAATAAAACGACCTAATCGCAGAATAAAATAAAACTAGAGATCGCCTCCTGATCGAAATTCGATCAAAATTTCAGTTGATCTGGTTTCAAAAGGTTTAAAAACATTTTATAATGAAACATCTGTTCTTCCTGTTCTTCTAGCAGTTGATTTTACAACGGCTGTTTATGAGTCAATCAATTATCCTACCTCCATAAGGTTAACATTGGAATTTTGAAAGCCTGTGGGGCGTAGCCCTGGAATCCGATGCGAATTAGAATGGGATTCTGCTCATCTACAGGACTATGCCTTTCTAACGGTATGCGTAGATTTCTCCTACGATGCACACGAGCTGAGAAAAAAGGAGGAAACGAAACATGCTTGCCTATTAAAATATAGATAAGAACAACAAAATACAGCTACGACTTAGAACTTATTTACATACCAAATATCACAAGTTACCAACAAAAATCAACAAAAAAGCAATAGTTTATGATCTAATATTTATAATAGTGGAAATTTACTCCCCTGACAAAGTTTTACACAGGAATTCATAGAATTCTTATATAATTGGTATCTTACATAAATTGGTATTTTTCTTCGTGGAAATACTCTTTCAACAGGGCAATGCAAGTGTTAGGTCGCCTCGGTTTTATTTCTAACATACATTCAGAGTATATGAAGTTGAAGGAAAAATATCATCAGATCATCGGAATATTTTACATACAAATTTAAGATTAATGGCATTTTCATTTTCATAAAAATTCATAAAATTAACCAAAATAAACAAACAATAAAATATGTCACATACGAACAAATTTACACAGCAATTCTGTATGAGTCAACCAAGAAATCTTTCAAACTTAACTGTTGAGTGTTTTAATCAATAGTTATTCACATCGGTCACCTAGTCTCGCCGCGGCGCGGCGGGCGGGGTGATCGCGATCCTAGAGCTACCCGGACCCGGTCCAGTAGTCCCCCGTGAGAACGGTCTTGGATGCTGGTCACCTCTGACCTCTGGACCGCTCTCCCTCCAACGATTAAAAACCTGTGTTTCTACCACACCCTTCCTTTTCTAGGCGATTCGGGTTAGTGTTTTGCAAAAGAATAGCTCTAAACAGTTTCATCTGTTATTTTTCCCACGATAGATTTTGTCTTCTGGTAATGCCTATTCTGGAAATAGAACTAGTTGTTATATTTATGTCGTCGAGTTGATTCGTGGTTTACATATTTGTATTTGTGTAAGATCAACTGAAAACTGCAAGTGCACTAATTGTTCACACATGTAATAATTCACAAATCTACGGGTGATTAGGTGATAGTATATATAGAACATTAACCTAGTAGCCTATATTGCTCAAGTATCTTCATGAAAGAAATTCAAGCTCTGCCTGCCACACAGTATTACAATGCAATGTAAGTACAAAAAAAATTCTTACCCAAGCGAAACTTAAATTTTGTTTGGAAATTTGCCAGATCTAGCCTAATTATCAATTTTATATTTTTAGGATTATTTTATTTATAAATATCTCATAATTTGTGTTGCTTTTCGTAAAAGACCAAGTTACACTATCAAGTTTCAAAAAGAGCTTATGCCCATGTTATCAATCATATTTTCCATCAGACAGCTTAGATTATTGAACTACCTACATAATTTATTTACTTTGCTCGCAAATAGGCAAACTATCTTATGGTTGCTATTAAAACAGTCTTGTGATTGTCTGAGACCGTTGGAAGTTTTACTATACAATTAATAGGCCTACCAACAGTTAATGACCTCAACACTAGATGATTCTTGGGCGAAAAAAGAACTACTTTAGCCCAAAAACGGTTACATAAAAGTTTCTTGAGCTGCATGACGGAAAGTTACTGTCACGAACGTTATAGTCCTTGGAGAATGAAATGAAAAGTCTTTACTTCTAAGGTTTATTCAATTTTCTATAAACCATAGGAATTATGATGGGATTCAAATGGAAACTGATGCGTAAACTTATATATAATCTCTATAATGTGCAATGTATAGATATGCAAATAAATAAAAACATAAAGTACAACCAGCAACCATAGTAGGGGGAACTAGTTTTGAAATTTAAATTTATTTATGCCTGAGAAAGAGTGATGTATTTCCTTAACTGTTTGAAAAGTCTAAAATAATAAGACGTTGATATAAACTAGGGATCGCCCACTGGTCGAAATTACAATTTTTTGGAAATTAATTTGTTATTAACAGCTTTCTAAAGATTTAGTCAATTATCCTTCTTCCATAATATTAACATTAAAACTTTGAAAGTTTGTAGGGCGTAGCCCTGGGGACCAATGTTACTTATAACGGGATTCTGTTCATCTACAGGACACTAAATTTCTAACGTTATGTGCGGATTTCTCTTACGTTGCGCAGAATCCGAGAAAAAAGGAGGAAAAGAAACATGATTGTCGATATATAGAAGATAAATATAACAAATTCAGAAATTATTATAAAATATTGTGATACTAAAATGTGCTTTACCATCTGAATATTTTTTAAATTCAACCTTGCTTCGAGTTTTTGAGATTCGAAGATTTACTTGCACAAATAAAATCACAATTACGTTAGGTGAGCAAATAACATTTACAACTATAGTTGCATTTTTATCATTAGAACTTTTATTTTGTACTGATGGTAGTTACATCTTCATAATGATATTATCATATTAATTTGTTTTATTTTATTAATGCTCGTGAGCACTAAATATTTTTTAAACACTATATTTTTAATATTTTTTGAGCACTAAATCATCTAGTTTCGCCAGTGATTTCATTATATTACTTTTAGTGTGACTTGACAGTTTCCAAGTTTTTTTCTTTATCCTCATTAGAATTTTTCTAACAATAGAAACCTATGAAAAAGTATAATAAAGTTATATGAAGCTATTTGATTAAAATATAAAAATTGAATGCGATCACCTATAAAAATAAATCAAATCCTGTTTGGAGGGGGGGGGGGGGTATTTTAATTGGATCCGATAACTTATTTTTCTCAGTTTTATTAAACTTATAAATTCTTTTATGGTTTAAAGGTAAGTAATCTATGATTTCTATGACTTTTTTAGTATATTATAAAATTTCATACGACGTGTCGTCGGCACAATGTTCAAACATTTATTTTAGGATAAATAGTTATTAGATCTTTAGCTTCCATTTATAAATTTTTTCTATTTTTTACCGCAATCTTCTTGATTTTTTTTGTTTTCTTTCTTGTTTTTTTTTATATTTTGTTTATATATATGCAGAATATAAATACGTTTCTTGTTGGTAAATAATGAGTTTTTTTTCTAATTTATGGTTTTTTATTTATAGTATGATGTGTGCATGACGAAAATGTATTTTATTCATATTGCAAGATTTAGATTAGTCATTTGTTTACATGTGCATTTTTATTTAGAATAAAAAATATCGTTCTGTGACGATTTCCTAAAAAAAATTACATTTCCAACAACAATAATGACTTTTTTTATTTAGGAAATAAGGTTGGCCAAACCTTTTCACTATGTTCTACATATTGTCGTAATTATTTGCTTTTCTGCAAACATTGAGTAACTCACGAACTATGCGAATTTCTGTTCTTAGCACCTATTACAATTATTCATAAACCATCACTATAATACCAAAACTCGGTACGGTTTATCAAATGGTTTTGAGTTTCCTTGACTTGAAAAGGCCTAACATTAATCGATATTATTGTACGTCTTGACAATTCACTTTGACACTCCCAAGACGTTTATCCTAGCCAGAGCCACTCCCGGTGTAGCTACAGTGTACCAGATGGAACAACCCTCAGCTCTAGTAGCACCTGCCCTGCGCGTGCCGTCTCTCTCCCTATCTGACTTCAGACTAGTTTTTGCGTCGTCCTCTCCACTCTTCCCATTGTAAAAGACATAATCAATTTATAATCGTTGCAAAAAGCGATGCAAAAACTCTGAAGGCATTTTTATTAAGAAGTGTTGTAGTCATATAATAAGACATTTCACAGCTCTATGGCCCCACTTGCTCGGGGGTTAAACTGCTCTTCTACAAGATAAGTGAACTTTTTTTCTAACCTATTAAAAATTTATTGAATAATTTTAATATTTCTAACTAGCTAACGGCCCGTAAAAAATTACGGGTATTTTTCATGATGATTGTTTGTGAAATGTGATGTTTTAATAGTCACAAAATATATGAAAACTCGGACAATTATTTCATTAGCAATGCTAACGATAAGAGTTTATTCTATGATATGATGTTACTTTACAATATGAGAATTTACGAAAACCAAAGATAATTACAGTTTTTTTGCATCACTTCCATTCATTCGATTTCAGTTATATTGACAATTAATTGGCATTTGTTTTTCTACAATCACTAAAACACAATACAAAATATTTAATTCTTCTCGATCTCCTTTTCTTATTTTTAGTGGCTCTTATTTCTTACTTATTCATAGTTCATTTTCTGCACCTTTACCTTTTTGTATTCCCTTTCGTATATTAGTGAGAACAGTAACTAATTGTTAAATGCAGTATAAAGAATAAAATATCGTAATTGCCTATATTAAGAAGCTATACCTCTTAGTTATATTTAATCAAAAATAAATAGATTAAAATATAGTAATGAGTATTTGAAAACCAACAAATTATGTTTACTACTTAAACTAATTTACTTAAAGTAAAGTTTTGTTAGTCGATAGTTAAGATAGAAAACGTATGTATAAAAAATCTATAGATCGTAAGTTTAAAATACTGTAAATGCAATCATCCATAAGCAATCTCCCATAATGTTATTCAAGCTTCAGTTATTGAATACAATATTTATTTTACTGCTTTCAAAATAACTGCAATCTTAGTGTCCTTGCTTTGATTTTAATATCTGTCAATGATTATAGAATTGAGGTCGTCAGTTTAGTTTACTCCTATCATCTAGGGCAAATAATAAATCCATTGACACCAAAATTTCTATGAACCGTTCATCAGTTTTCGCTCTAGACACACGAAAGCACTCTTTTATTATATATTTTTGTTTATGTAGCTATTATTCAATTTAACAAATAGTAAACCTTTAATTTGTTAAATATAATTATTCTAAATTTCTTTTAATAATATCTCACTCGACATCGTATTTACAAAAAAGTATGAATTAGCACACTATGCAAATTTAAACTATTTTATAATACAAACCATAGAGCCATTTAAAAAAATATTAAAACTAGTTAATTAAACCATATTTTCTTACTTCAGATTTATTAACTTACGTAAATTCGTCCTGAGGTGTCAATGAGTCTTCACTCTGTACGCCTTTCTTATTTTCTTATTTCATATTTTCTTATTCACCTCAACACTTTCATTAACTCACTACCACCACTCCTCTGGCTTTCCGGTTATACACTACAAACTAAAATTGCGTTAAGCTAAAGAAACTGTTCCCTACTCGTTTTAAAATACACTTTTGTTTTATATTTATTTGTGGAATTATCTACTTTATGGATTGAGTAACGAATATACCGGGTGTCCCAGACCATCCGAACAACCCTTTTACAATCTACACAATTAATTTTTCACAAAAATAAATTGTGCCATTATATGTAAAGCGGTTGCGCTCTATCCATTGATGATAATTTCAATGTACAGGGTGTACCAGAAGTAACCTACTCAGACCTGAAGTCATTAATTTTAAATACGAAATCTGAATTTGTATGGTATTTTTTATTTTACACAATATTCAAAGACAACTTTACACATTAAGTTTACACCTAATCTTATCGGTTTGGGAGATAATGGCGGCAGAAGTTTAATTTTTTCCATAAGAATAATATGGGATTAAATTTCACACCCATTATCCATGTAAATTTCCCATTAAACTAAAAAGGCCTAGCATAAAAATGCCTTAGATTCTTCTTTGAAACACTTTAGAATCATTGACTATTACTAGATTTGTCATAAATTATTTTATTTTTCCATTAATTTTACAAGGTGTAGATTATTTAAAATGTGTGGAAAACAAAAGTTAAGAATCAGTTAATTATAGTCTATCAGTTAATTAAGTTAATCAGAATTTTATGATGAAATATGATTTAAAGTAAGGTTCTAAGATATTTTAATGCTCAAACAGTTATGTTAAAGAGAAAAGTTTCAGTTGTAATGGATATGAAAATTTGCTCTATGTTATTCTTATGGGAAAAAACAAAACTTCTACCGAAACTGTCTCCCTAACCATTAGGATTACGGTTACACATTAAATTTTAAAGTAATATAAAAATTATGTTTTATAATCCAAAAATACCATAAAAAGTGGGGGATTCGTATTTAATATTAATGAATTCCAGTCTGGATAGGTTACTTAAGGGACACGTTGTACATTGAAATTAATCATAAATGGGTACAAGCGCAAGCGGTTTACCTATAATGGCACAATTTGTTTTAGTGAAAAATTAATTGTGTAGATTTTAAAAGGGGTGTACGGGTGGTCTGGGACACCCGGTACCTCATCAAGATTTGTGAAGACGGATTAAACATATTTCACATCACAACAGCCCTAAAATAACATTACCTAACATTACCAGCCTAACCTGACCCACTATTTAAATAACAATTTAAAGTATGTTTAGTCACTTTTTATATTTATTTTATGTAAAAAAGTATTCCCTGAAGTTGAACATTAGTGGTAGTGAGTTAACATAATCATAAGTTAAAAAATTAGTTGTAGTGCATTAACGGAAAACTTCCAGTTCATCTCCAATTCTTCTTCAGACGAGAAAATAATGTTAAAATCCTTCGAAAAAATTTGGTCTTGAGCACTAAAAGCGTTTATCTGTCAAAA
The DNA here is from genome assembly GCA_030545055.2 of Neoaliturus tenellus. Lineage (NCBI taxonomy): Eukaryota > Metazoa > Arthropoda > Insecta > Hemiptera > Cicadellidae > Neoaliturus > Neoaliturus tenellus. Next base: position 105,413,035 of record CM061531.1, on the reverse strand, counting down.
GAAGCTGTAACGTTAGGATTACTGCAGGTGAGCAAAGGCTTTGCAACCGCATTGAGGTTAGAGTCAGGGTGGAGGGGGAAGCAACCTGAACACGATGGTGCATTTTCAAAAATAAATCCCAAAAGGTGAACTCCTACCGGAGGCGTTTTAGCCATCTCATGGATTCCATGAAACCTCTTTTAACAAACAATATCAAAATATAAATGAAAGTACAATTTTATGTTTATTAGCCAATATTTTTATGCATATTAATATCTTTTCAACAATCTTTTATCTTTTATGGGTGAAATTTTTTTCTAAATCACAATTATTTAACTACAATATCATAGTGAGTACCTTTTAATAAAGAACGCTTCAAAATGCATAACCCATATTCCGTACGATTTTTCTAAAACTTTTATAGACTAGAATAAAACAGGCTACAAACTAATAATTAATCGTGTATTGTAATCTTCAGTTTCGTATATTAAATTATTTTCTCAGAAAATTGATTCTAAACAAGTTATGTATATTTTTAATTTCCGGAGAAGTAAAATGCTCATTGCTCTTACTTTGCAGAAATTTTATAATTGATTATAATATAAGAAGTCCACTTCGTTATTATGCCATTAGTAACTGTTACGTGCAACGAGATACAATACATCAGACTAAGAGCCAGTGGAAGGCTACCTGTATGTATTTGTTTAGACTAGGTTTTTGTATATTGAGGCACTTATACCTACTATAGATGAAATGGGGAGTCACTAAGCCCAGAGTGAGGGATTCGGGTAATAATACAAAATTTCATATACATTAATTACTAAATGACTATCTTTTTTCGACATCAATGTTATGTTTAAACCCTAAATGTTATTGTTATATGTTTTCAGTACATTTATGAAACTTTAAAAACCAATGTATCTAGTTCGGTGTTTATAAATAACCCAAATAGATAATGTTTTGTGAATGTAGGCCTACTGACATTAGGTATGTCGAGTAAAAATGAAAAGCTAAATTTTTTTTTCTTGTGGTGTAATAAAAAGTATGACACCACTTCCGAAGAAACGATGACAAAATGTAAAACCGTTAAAACTGTCTATGATATCAAGTTGTCGGTCATATCAAGATTAATTATATCAAGATTGTTAATCATATAAAGATTTGATCAAGTGTTGTAGAAAATCGATGTTGTACTTCATATGAAGAAGCTGATACTAAGACAATCTACCATGCTAGCAATGTTGCTGGGCAGTCGAATATTGTTATGCCTTTGATATCGATATTTTGAGCTAAATGATTGATAATATGACTTACTTACAAAACTCTAGTTATAATATTTGGATGCTCAATGGAACAGGAACGAAAGGTATATTGACACAACAAAAATGTATAAGGAGCACGTTGAATTGTTTACCAAAAGCTTAATCGATTCACATGCGTTCACAGGACGTGTTTTTAATCCGGCTTTTTCTTAATAAAGGAAACAAAAGATCTTTTAATTTTCTTAAAAGAAATATTGAATTTCAAGAAGCCTATGCTAATCTTGGTGAAGAAAATTTGACTGAAGATCAACTTGGAGTTTTATTTAACAGTATTCAGAAGTTCAACTGCAGTTGAACTTCTCTATACTACTACTAACTCTCTAGTAATACAACTCTCTAGTACTTCTCTAACTACTCTACAATGCAAAAAATCCACAGCTCTTGATGATGGAAGGTACCAACTTTTCGTCAGCTTTCGAGTCAATTAAAATTTTAGTAAGAAAATACTTAAGTTTGATGCAAGCGCAATACCACCAGGTTCTAAGAGCACATTATATTTCAACTGTGTATAAAAATGATTACAAAAATCAACCTACTTCATTAGACCAAAAAGACAATAGTTGGATTAAAGAAGACGAAAATTTTGTATGGTTAGAAGGAGATCAATTTTCAAATTCTGTTTGTGACTTAATAACCAAGATCCATGTTAAGTGCATAATAATTATTTTAATTTTAATATGTTTGAATCAATTTACAAATTATTATCACTATTTACATTTCTTTTCCAGATTCAGATTCATTGGATGACGAAGACTAGTCAAATGACTCCATGCATTATAAAGCATCAAACTCTGACGATGATGAATGAAGATTTAATAAAGTTGAAAGAATTACTTTATGTATTTTACAATTCATGCATGCATTATTCGTTTTTTAATAATTTTTTTATTAAATAAGTAGCATTAAGAAAATATATTGAATATGTGAATTATTACTTATCATACGAAATAAATCTTAGGATTTTGAAGTAGGCATAAATATTTGAAATCCTTTATTGTAGAAAAATCTTACCAACTAAATCTTTTATTTCAAAAGAAGGAAAAATACTCTTTCTTCCCATGAAGGAAGAAGGTTTTTTCGTTGTACAAATGTTATTTATTTATTTATTTATTTTTAAGGTCAGAAGTATTGAAATCTGCGTATTTTGGTACAATTCTAAAAAAAAAAAACATTTCGTCCACTTTTTTCCACTTAAAAAAATAAACAAAAAAATCCTCACGTTGTCATTTTAAAGAAAAACAGATAAGAATAAAATTCCCAAAAGTTATAGATTAATAAAACATATTTCTCAGGAGAAATCCTACGATTAGAAAGGTACAGTAAGAAAGGTATCGTCCTGTACCGGTATATGAGCAGAATCTCATTCTAAATCATATCGGACTTCAGGGCTACACCCTACAGCTTTTCAAAGTTCCAATGTTAATCTAATAGAGAAAGGACAATTGAAACATTGGACAGCTCTTGTAAAAAGAACTGATAGAAAAACACGAAGAAAAGATTTTTCAGTAATAAAATATTTTTAAACTTCTTGGGTCCAGATCAATTGAGATTTTGGTCGAATTTCGATCAGGAGGTGATCTTATTTTGATGATCAGGTACTTTAGCAGCATAGTTTGGCTAAAGTATTAGTCCAACTATTCTTAATGTAAAGTGATGTCAGTTTCTACAGCGATTTAGTTATTGTCATTAATGTATATAAACTTTTCTTTAACTACCCGAAAAGTCCCCAAAATGGATCCATGAACACGTTGGGGTGTCTAGTTATGCAATAGTAGACTAAGTTATGTAAAATGGAAACTCGGCAGCCTATAAAATCCCAGCAGATATTGATTTTGAAAATGTAATTATTATAAATACAATCAGGACATTTACTTGGGAAATTCAAAATTTAACGTGTGAATTTTAAAGAATATGTAGTTTGAATCACTTTCAGTGCGAAGAATTTGTCATACCACGGTTTTAAGACTTACAGAAAAATGTAAATTTAAATCAAATTCAACTCACACTACTTTTTGTAGAAAATTAAGTTAGTTCCCTGTCTTACTTCAATTAATAAACATTATCTGTTCACTGAAGTAATTTCTGAGACTTTGAGACCTTAGTCCGGGTACCATACAAAGGAATGGAAACATGTATTCTTAAGAGGAGTGTCTATTTCGAAAAGAGAGTTTTGTTATACTCTTGTTGTTATGTCGTGTAAGATAAAAATAAATACAAGTGACATAACTTAATTTTTATCTGAAGAATGTGCCTTTTTACGTTTTATAACTAATTTCTTAATAACTTAAGATTGCATATTTAATAAAAGTTAAAACACCTAATAAGGTAGGAAAACTTTAGTTGAAAGAAAAGTAAAATGTCGTTAGTGTAATTGATTAATCGGCGCTGTTGAAGCAAGCAATCAACAAGTTGGCCGGCCGAGACAGCGATGAAACTGACACTTGATATGAACAACATTAAGGTGGGGCGGCCGCAGCCCAACTTGTGCTGATTATATTAGTTGCGCAACTAATACAATTAATTCCGAAACTAGACGTGTCAAAATGGCGGCCAAGGAGTGGCCCGGCGTCGGCGTACCGCAGTGAAGCCCGGCCCTCTACCGCCGCCGCAAGATAGAAACGCTCAGGAAAAATTCTTAAACTAACTCCGGACGGCGGTTAGCAACATTCCCGCTGAGTTGCTAGTCTGTTTTTGTTCCTAATAGGTTTTGTTACGAAGTTCGGTAATAACTTGTGCGCTGTATCCGACAGCAGGCTCCCAACTTGTGAAATATTGGTATTATTTGAGCGGTCCGCTCGGAGTTGTACGCTGTTAGCCCTTACATTGAGTTAGCTTAGTTCTTCCCCCGCCCAACTTGCGCCCTTTGTGTGCCTAAAACAGTTAGTCCTCAACTCCAACTATTCTTTTACTGGAGTTTGATCTGTTTCCGAACTTTCCACTGCTCCCTCCAACGTTCAAACTTTTGTTTTCCTGATGTAAGCGGTTTGTTGGAAATACGGTTTTGATACATTTCCTAGCTTGTAGATGGTATGAAGTAGTTATAACTTTATAATTGAAAAGTATTTTAGGTTTGTTGTGTGTGTACTTCATTTCATTTCGTAAAGGTTTCTAAATCCTCCCAGTTTATACGCTCTAACAAGAATATTGATATACAAAAAGTATTAGTATGAATATTTAGTTAATAAATTATTATAATAAAAAATTATTACAATAAAAAAATTATAAAATATTTAGGTAAGTTTTAAGGTTAGTCTCCTATATTTGAGAAAATCAATTTAGCCTAGAAGTTTTTCTCTACAAGTTATAAGCACATGGATAAACTTTACCCGGATGCTATTCGGCATTTGGCTATAGATTATACGGTAAGTGCTTTCTATCAGCAGATTGAATTTCATTAGTAACAAGACCATTTTAAATCAAATAATCGTAAATGGCTATAACCGAGATATACGAGAATCAAAAAAGTGAATATAATTTCAGTATTTTAAATTCTGGCGATTTTCATGATTATGGCACCGGGGGACCGAGTTCTTGCTCGGCGAATTGGTCTTTCTCACTCTTGTAACTCGCTCTTCCCCACGACAAGCTCGTCCGCTTCGCTTACTCGCTAGGGCAACGGGTTATGCACTTCGGTCTAAATTTGGCTAACCACTTGTTGAAAATGTAACATGTTTCTTATTTTAACAGGAATCACCTGACTTTGATTTAATTCAGTAGCTACTTTGAAATTTCTACAATGAATTACATAGGAACCTTGAATAGCTGAAGGACATAAAACGGATTTTCAGAGTCATGCATGGGTCCAGCTCCAATGGATTCCCGGTTACCAATACCCCCGATAAAAAAAAAGTTTGTCAGAAAAAAGTTTTTCCCCTTAAAAACTGTGTTTGTATTTCAGTAGTGTAAGATTTTGTGACTATTGTTAACGAAGTGTGGGAGGAGCGTTTTATGGAATTTCAACGCAGCATAGTTAAGTGACTAAAACTTTAAGCTAATCATAGTTTTATGCCAGATCGGTAAAGAATAAAATTCCACAGGGAATTTGCAAAGACGGAGGTCTGTTACGAAGGTGGTATGTTGTATTGTGTGATCATTATTTGTTTATTACGAATTTTATATTAAATCTTATTCAATACTTACAATTTATTTTGTTACAGTGATCGTACAAGCAACTATATAATGTATTTTTGCATCCAAACTGTTCGTTGAGAATAATTAATAAAAATAAAAAAATTTTAAACGTTGTGATTTTGTTTTAAAAATGTGAAATTTTTTATTGGTGTTTGAAATTTACTCCATCTGCACAGCAAAAAAAATCAATAAGGGCTTTGATGATCAGGTCCAAAAGTAACTTGTAATTTGCTTTAAGAACTTTTTTCTAATGTATTTTGCTAAATTTAGTCGGAAAGAAAGTTATTGGGCAACACTTAGACCCTACACACTATTTATTTAAAGAACGAAACTTTACAATTCATTAAGCCCATATGCTACTTCGTCTTTTTAACTAAAAACCAAATAATAATTAAATCCGAAGATAAAATCTTTAATATTGACATATTTGAACTTACCCTCCAAGCGCCAGCACAGTCTCGGCCTCCCGCTCTGCGCCGTTTGAGCCTCTAACGCTTTAATCAGATCGAGGGTCAGAGCGGGTCAGCGGGGCAGCTGTCAGCGCGTGTGTTTCTGTTTTTTGCTAATGAATCAACACCGACAGTGACTTGAGCAGGTCGTGTTTGCTTTACCGAGTACATTAGTTAATGGACATCCGGACATGGACGCTGTGTGGCCGGTGATCGCCACCTGGACAGCAGACCGCTTCCCTCCCCTCCTCTCACCCTTAAACGTATCACTGACCCGCAAAAAACTTAACTATTCGGGTCATCGTCTCTCTAATATGCTAATATTGGTTATTTTTGTAGACAGTCTTGACACTTCCATATCGGTCGTTCTAGAATTATTTCATCCACAAACTTAAAAAAAAAAATTTATTAATTACCTTAGTATATTTTCCCATTGCGATTTACCAAGCGGTACTAAAAGAACATTTATAGACTGTAATACGGTAATTTCTTAGTGGACAACTAAAATGACTTAATTAAAAATGTTAATAGGCATGACATGACAATAAGAATTTAGTATGACGATTAAACGTAAGAGTGAAGGAATATAAACTGTTGTTCTTTATCTGATATCTGATTTGTACCCCACGTAAACTTTTTTGTCACTATCAAGTTTAAACCATAATAGTGGCCTATGAAACGATTGTATTATAAAGGCCGTTAAGCCAAAGCGAGATGCAAGGTAGGACATGAGCGAAGCGTGTGTTCTAAATATCTCACGAGTGGCTCAAGGGCTGAGTGCAATCGTTACATACACTACTTTATCTACGACCAACTTAAGTAAATTTGGTAAATCACTCTAATAAACAAGTCAAAAAATTATTTGTTACAAGCGATCTCTTATCCAAAACGTAGCCACACAGATCTCATTTCTTGCTTGACCAAATAGTCGTTCTCACTCACATATGATCACACTCTTTTGACTTTAGAGGACTTGAAGAAACTAAAACCTGATTCCTAATGCGACAAACACCTGAGTGCGAATTGCGTAATTTATATTACAACACTACATTCGTCAAATGACGAGCTCTAGTTGTTTTAGAATTGGAATTTTAATGTGATACCTGAATTTGTATAAGATTTTTTAAGCAATGGGTGATGATTGCCACGATATTAGTTACCAAGAGACTATTATTGGCGTTTCGTGTACCAAGAGAATATTAGCCCTAAAATCTGCTTTATGTTAGCAGAACTATAATATGTTATACCTTTGAGTGCATAGCCATAACCCAGAAACAGTAATGAGGGAATTAGACTGATATACTTAGTTACTTCTCATATTAATTACCCTAATAATTTAGTCTTCCCTTGTTAAATGTTAATTTCAATCATGGTTTCCTTAACTTTTTGAGAAAAATATGGTTTTCATTGTCAAAATTGCAGCAAAACTTGCAATTTGAAGGTGTAGCGCTGTGGGCGGCGCGGCGGGTAGCGGAGCTAAGACGGGCCACTAATGTATGGGCGGTAGTGTCAGGTGCCGCCGCAAGCTGCGCTGTGGTCGCGGTCTCTCTGTTCCCCGATACAATATTTACTTTGCCCAACTTTACTCCAATTACACATTCCCCCACTTGAGTTTGTCCCTCTATCACTTTGCATCCCATATTTTAATAGCTATCATCACTAATACATGTTAATTAAGTGGCCTGCTTCTGTCAGATTTGATCGCTTAAGTTAGGTTTCTCTTAATGTAAGTAGTGACAGAACTTTTTTATTTAAACTTCTTTTTATTAATATAAGAACTTACTTTTTAAATCGCTTATATACCTTAAAATCTAAAATTAATATAATTCATTGGAATGGAAGCTGATCTATTGATATTAAAACAATATTAAAAACATATTAATATGACAAATTAATATGACAAATAAGAAAGTAATCAGCAAAAATATCAAATGAGAGCAAAAAATGTGATAACTATATAGACCCAGACTATTTCATAAACTTAATATCTTTTAAGTTGTTTGTGTTAATTGTACGTCATTATAATAGTAGTATTTAAGGTATTGTGGGAATAATAGATGTTTTCAATGAAATGGGTTGTAACTGAGGTGTTACAAAATGAAAATAATTACAATTTATTAGAAGCTATAGTTTAGGGTAAGATGTTTTTAAATGTGTTGTGTTTGGGGAAGAGAAGATTTTATTCAAAGAATCATATAGACTGCAGTTGTAGTTGTGGGTATTGTTCGTATTAGTGGTTATAGTAACAATGTTTCTCAGTTAGTTAGCCAGCGCGTAGAGTTGCAATCTGGCGTATCCTATTCCACCAAGGGGAGCCCGAGAAACGCGGGATATATACATACTTACAAATCAGTAATAAAAACCCACCAGGCAGTTTGATTCCCAGTTACCTTAGCCTCTGCAATAAGTTTAAAAATCTTATAACTAATATTACATAGGCGAGGTTGGTGAAGCAGCTCCCTTCGCCTATACTGAAAAAATTTGAATCTAATGCCAAAGACAGATTAAATTATAGAGAGGGACTTTTGATGGGCAGGCCCCTATCGAACTGCCATAAAACGTCACAATCCAACGCGGAATTTTGATAAAGCAGGCGTCCTGGCTAACTGCTCAATCCACATACGATTCAACGAAATAGTTCGTCATGTACAATGTTTTATGGAAATGCGACGACTCCTTCACGAACCCTATCGGGACGTACCAGAACAGCGATGTTGTATGGATGCCGAACTCTACTGAGCAAGACGTACAACTGAACATGCGTGAAGCAATTAGTCCGGATCAACACCAATTGATTCTATTGTCTGACCATGGCACTTCTGCAAGGTCGTAAAAATAGGCCAACATCAAAGGAAATTGACGTCGGCGAATTCGTAACGGCGAGCCTTCGACTAAGGGAAAAGTAAATTGTATACTAGGAATACAAATATGATCCTTTCGTCTACAAATTCAAAATGTGATCGAGCGGTTCGTGATTTCAGTCACAAAGACTTTAGTGCCCTTAACATGCCATTCAGCGATGTTCGAGTTCCGCATTATGAGGCACACGGAACCTATAACATGACGCAGAACGTGGTCAGGTATGCATTTCTCAGAAGCGGGGTCCAAGAGTTGAATATCGACATCAAGGCCATCCTCACAGCATCATTGACCTACAGCGTACATCAATTAGTGCTTCATACTTACGGGCCTCCATAATAAAATGCTTTTAAGTTTCATTGAATCATAAATCGGGAAATTAAGGACCCCCATATGTTATGCAATTTACGGTTATTCCCAAGCGAGAACTAAACCTGGTATATATATACTTCTATAAAGTTTTCTTAAATAATGTTGTAAAAAAATTTGTGGACAAAACGTATTATATTTACAAGTATTGAAACAGGAATATCAATTAAAAATATTTTTTTTAAGATAAAAATTTTATTAGTTACTGAAGTGGTGCCGCCAGAAGCAACATTCAGAGTTCTCCTTGATCTACCCTACCGACGCTTGCTGAATTTATGATGCCCCGATGAGTCAGTTACACATGCGGGGAATAAAAGTAGTAAAAAATACTAGTCTTTATGCCTGGAAAAATCTTATTCTTAATAATCTTTAATTTAAATTAAAAATTAAAATAAATAAATGAGAATTTTATGGTCGTTAATAATGTACATGGCAATAGACAAAGTCAAACATATGATATGGACCAGGGCAAAACATACAGCTTTTATGGTTCATTACATTCAAAAAATTCCTGGAGGGAATAAAATGGAACGTTAACTAAAAGGTTATACTATCTGTTTGAATAAATCTAATGGTAGTGCTTTTAGTTCAGGAAGGAGTTTGATGTAAATTTTCAACCCTAAGACTTTGTAAATATTTTGAGATTTGGTCAATCTGCTGAAAGGTATCTCGATACTTTTTCTATTCCTTGTACTATAACTATGAATATATTTTCTTAATACATGAGTGGATAAGTTACTCTTTGTAAATAAAAGTACATGAAAAATATATAGATTTATGACAGTTAAACATTTCAATTTTTTAAAGAGGTTTGCAATGGTCTAATTTGTGGGCATCCGACGTTATTCTGATGACTTTATTTTGAAGTAGCAAAATCCTTTCAATATGACTACTGTTACCCCAGAGTAAGATGCCGTAAGCGATAATACTCTGGAAAAAAGGAAAATAAGCAGATCTAACATAGTTACCAGTAACACCCTTTTTTTAAATTTTAAGCAAATATGTACGTTATATGAGATTCCCATGACAAATTATGATCGATGTAGACCCCCAAAAACTTTATATTTTCTACAGTGACTGGTTCCGGGATATCTCTAAGACTGAAAAATATATCTTAAGTTTTACTTTCATTCATTAAAAACCCGTTTGCTTGAAACCACGTTGATACCTCTGAGAGGGTAGTTTGTGTTAAGTTCTGGAGAATTTTAAAATCGGAACTACTATGGAAAAAAGTTGTGTCATCAGCATAAAGTATTGTGTGACTGTTTACAGCAAAATAATGGCCCCAAAACCGAACCCTGCGGTACCCCATATTTAATATTGGCTATGTGTGATCTTTCCTTACCGACACAAATGACTTGTTGGCGATTTTCAAGAAAAGATTTTATCAAGTCTACGGCCGCCCTATGAAAGCCATAATAAACCAACTTATCGAGTTATATTGAATGATCGACAACATCAAACGCTCTACTCAAGTCGCAAAAGGTTGCCTGGGCAAAGTGTTTAGATTCAAAAGACTGAAATACCCCGTTATTTAAATATTCAATGGCATCCACGGTAGATCTGCACTTTCTAAAAACAAATTGTTGACCACAAACTATACCAAAACTTTCAAGATAGATTGACATCTGTTTATACACAACAGTTTCTAAAACCTTTGAAAAAACAGGGGTCGAAGAGATTGGCCTATAACAAGAAGGAGATGTTTTCTCCCTCTTCTTAAAAATAGGAAAAACCCTAGACAGTTTGAGGACATTTGGAAACTCCCCTTCCCCTAAACACCTGTTAATACAAAATGTCAGTGGTTCAATAATGCTGTTGATGATAAATTTTAATAGATTACATGAGAAGTCATATACATCGGTACTATCAGAGGGCTTAAATCTATTAATAATACTTAAAACTTCAACAGTTGTTACCTCATGAAAATGAAACCTGCTCATATCAGTTTGACAAGGACTATAGTATTTATTCAGAAAGGAAGAAGCAGTTTCATTAGGTTGACATTAACTCCATTATTCTTATAGAGTTAAAAATTATAAAGAAGAAATCACGAATACAGCTGACTCAACTGTCAAAATGCACACCACGTGCTCCACTATAAATATGCGGCTTTGCATGGCAGCCAGTTACTAAAATTATTAAATGGTACTACTGTATATAGTCGGGGGCAATAGAACAGGCGGTTGAAGGTTAAGCTAATTAACATGTAGTTAAATGAGCAAAAATCAGCTGTCTTATTCAAAGACTTGACCTTGACACGCCTGTTCTATTGCTCCCAACTATAGTAAAAATAATTTTTTAATCGTACTTCATATACAGCTGATTAAGAATGTTTAGATAAATAAAAATCATGTAAAAATATAAAACAACCAAAATTCAATTTATCGAATTTTATTTCAAAATTTTATTTCGAATGAATTTTTTTCATCAATTTGTCGAATTGCATGAAATGTATGAGAAAAAAAGGAAATCTGTAAACAAACCATCCCGTTCTTTAAATCCGATTACAAAATTGAAAAGTATGATTGGTCTTATGTTTGGAGCACGAGGAAATTTAACCTCAAACTATGTGGAATTTAGAAAACTGTTCAAAATTCCAAAATCAACAGACAAAATTTTAGTAATCACGATTCTGAAAAATTCATTTTAGATTCTATGAAATCATTTGTACAACAAATGTACTTTGTAAATTGTAAAATGAAGTATAAGAAGCCATATGCCATGCATGTAATGGTCATATTATTAATTATAACAAAATGTTCTATTCAACAACATCAATTTATAACATAATATTAACAAAATTTATCTGTATTACACTGAGTCTTTCGGCAAACCATTACATGTAAGGTCAGTTAACAGTTTCTGTTTTTCACGTAGTAAGTTTAAATACAATCAATGTTATTTGTGCAAATCATGTAAATGCAATCAATCATCTATAGTGAGCATCCCTCTCAATATAGTAATTAACATGTTATTAAATAACCAGCTCTAAAATATTTATTTTACTCCTTTCAAAATAATTGCTATATAGGTGTCTTTGCTTTTGTCATCGGTCATTTACAATTGAACTGGAGTTGTCTGCCTTGTTTACTAAAACTATTTGTAAAGCAGCAGTGGTGTTAAATTTTAGTGCAGGACATCACCTGGAGCAGTAAACCAATCGATAAAATAACGTCTTAGATTGGTCTAAATAAGGTTTAACTTTAATTTTACGGAGTTATAAGGCATTTTCAGAGGGATATTATGTTTTTCCTATCATCTAAAGGCCATGAGAAATCCGTTGACACCAAAATGACCATGATCTGTTCTGTAGTTTTCTCTCTAGACCCTTAAATGCCCTCTTTTATTATATACAGGGTGTCCCGGAACTCTCTGGAACCCTTTTGTATATTTGTTCCTTGCATCGAGACAAAAAAAAAACAATGCGCCATTTTGTTTTTTTTTTCTCGTGACAATTTTTATTTCCTTAACGGATGGTTGTATTCAGTTCATATTTGGTATGAATATTCATCATACCAATGTTTATTTTCAGGAAAAAAAAATAATTTCTCCACTGCATATTTTCAAAATGGCGGCCATTTTAAATTTAACTCAAATACCTCAAAATCGGCAAAGTTCATAAAAATTTTACCAAATAAAAAAAAGTTGCCAAATTAAATTATCTGACCAACGGTATCAAGTAAGGATATGATAACAAATAATGAAGTTATTGCGATTTTTCTGTTTTTTTTTCTGTAGTGAGGGGCTCCCCTAAAAAACGGGTTTACCCACTAAAAAACCTCCTCTACTCTTTAGGAATCTAACCTGGAATTGTTTATCACATTACGTCAGGCTAGGCCTAAATTTGGCTTACGCCCGTGGGGCTCGCTCCTTATCCAGCCGCTCGATCAAGGGATCTGGGCCACTTCGCGGTCCAGATCGGTTTCTTTTCCAGGATTATGCCCCGGACGAACTGTGACAAACAATCAAAGTTGCCCTCATCCTTCAAAATCTTTTGGCAGACCGAGTCCACCGAAAATGCACCAAAGATTTGTGTGGCCTCCAGGCGGGGCCCTTCCCAACGGGGACAGCGGAAGAATGTGTGTTCCACATAGTCGGGAACACCCGGGCTATAAATGCAGTCCGGTGAACCGGTCTTTCCCATCCGGTTCAGGTACGACCAAAAATAGCCGTGACCTGTCAAAAATTGGGTCAGGTAGTAGTCCACCTCCCCATGCCGCCGTTCCACCCATGGTTGGACCTGCTTGATAAGTCGCACAGTCCATCGTCCTCGGGTGTCGTGCTCCCAGCTGTGTTGCCACTGCTGGAAGGTTCGGGAGCGCTCTTCTGTTCTTGCCATGTCCTTGCCGATCTCGCCTTGTCTCTGATAAATCGCCTTCCTCTCTCCTGCCAAGAGCTTGACAGGAATGACTCCGGCGACCACCAGGACGGCGGGCTCGGACACTGTCCGGTAGGCGGAACACACCCGGAGCGCCGCTTGACGCTGAACCCGGGCGAGTCGCAACCTGTAGCACTCCTTATCTAGAGCGTCTGCCCACACGTCTGCTCCATAAAGAAGAACGGACTGGACCGCGGACATCAACAGACGTCTTCTACTGGATCGGGGATCCCCGACATTGGCCATCAGCCTACTAAGGTAAGTGACTATCTTAGCGGCCTTGTCCGCCGTACGGAAGATCTGATCCCTCCAGCTTAACTTGGTGTCCACCATAACCCCGAGGTATTTGGCGGCACGAGTTGATGTGACCACCTCCCTTCCCACTCGAAACGGGACGACGGTGTCGATCCTCTTCTTCGTGAGAATCACGATCTCCGTCTTACTCAGAGCAAGCGAGAGACCGTTATCGGACATCCAGTTGTTGACCACCCGCATAACTCGGTTCAACTTCAGTTGGGCCAGCTCAACGTTGCGTGCAGCAATGAGAGCAGCGACGTCATCGGCGTACCCAACCAAAGTGGTTTCCTCAGGCATCTCGGACCTCAGGAGGCTGTCATAGGCAACGTTCCAGAGATCCGGGCCGAGTATTGAACCTTGTGCGGCACCAGAAGTGACTTCCATCGTCCGCGTTCCTTCCCTCGTGTCATAAATCAGGCTTCGAGAGCGTAGATAATCCTCGATGAGCCGCAACAGATATGCAGGAATACGAAAGGTGTTGCGAAGCGCATCCAACATATCAACCCACCTCGCCGAGTTGAAGGCATTCTTGACATCAAGCGTAACAAGAAGCACTACTCGGCGGGAGAAATGGTTGTGGCTCTCGGCTCTCTCCACAGCTCTCTAAGCTTCGGTGACAGCGTCGATCGTTGACCGTCCCTTTCTGAAGCCGTACTGACGGGGGCATAAGTCCCAGGCAGCTTCCACGGCAGAAGTCAGGCGGGAACGGATCAGCTTCTCGAACAGCTTCCCAGCCGTGTCCAACATGCAGAGAGGCCTGTGGGATGACGGCAGCTCGGGATCACCTTTGCCGTTGCTGATCAGTACAAGCCTGGCTGTTTTCCAGGGAGCCGGAAACACCCCTTCTACCAAACAGGCATTGTACATTCTCAACAACAAGTCAGCGTTGATTGAAAATACTTTCTTTAAAGCCTCTCTGGGAATCCCGTCCGGACCAGGAGCCTTGTCGCTCTTCAGGGAGAGAACGGAGGTTTCCAGCTCCTCGAAAGTGAAAAGTGGAACGTCCTCTACCCGTCCGAAGTCAACCGGCGGTCGGTGTGGATGTTCAGGAAACAACGCAGCGACGATCTTCCCCATGGTGGCGCCCTCCATAATGGAAGGTGGAGAGCGGGCGCCGAGTTTCTGTGTTACAAGTTTGTAACCCAGGCCCCACGGGTCGGAGTCAAAGTCGTCACGAAGTCTCCTCCAGCTATTCGCCTTGCTCTTGTTGATCGCCTGGCGGGGAGATTTTCTCGCAGCTTTATAGGCCTCCGACTTACGAACTCTGTCTGCGGGAATTCTAGCTCTTGTGGCGGCTCGTCTAGTTCTTAAACATGTTCTTCTGAGTTCCGCAATCTCTTCAGTCCACCAGTAAACGGGTTGTTTGTCGCGTCGGGGTTTCCTTCGCGGCATAGACTGGTCTCAGGCCGAGACGATCAGTTCCATCGTGGATGTTACTAGTGCCTCGGCCCCAGCCTCACCAGGATTCCCCTGCGCTCCCCGAGAGATGACTTCGGTAAACTTGACCACGTCCAGTTTGTTGGTGTTCCACCGGCGTGGCCCTTCCCGAGATGCGAAAACTCGACGATTTGCCTGATCATGCAGGTCAAACACGACGTATTGGTGGTCGCTACCCGTGTAGTCCTCCACAACCCTCCAGCCAGAGATCCTCGGAAGGAGCGACTCAGACGCAAAGGTGACGTCGGGGATCGTGCCTCTCTGCCCGGGGCGCCGAAAAGTAGGTGTGTCGCCCTGGTAGAGGACGACAAGACCGGCCCTGGCGATGAAATCCAGGATGTATTTCCCCCGGGAGCTGGTAGAGGGCATTCCCCACTCGACAGCCCTGGCGTTGAAATCGCCACCAAACAACGACATGCCCGGTGGTGCCGAGAACGCACTCCTCTAGGCCATCTATCTTGTCGCGGAAGTCCTGGACGGCCTCGTTGGATGTGAGGTAGCAACTGAAGATAGTCACGTCCCTACACCGAACCCAGACGAATCCTCGGCCGCGCCCGTGGCGATTTTTCTGTTAAATTGACCTTAATTTGCATTAATTACAATGCAAAATCAATGTTTTTTTGTTTTTGTTTTTTTTTTTTTTTTGAGAAAAATCGCATTAACTCTGTTATATGTTGTCAGATTCTTACAAACTTGATGCCGTTGGTTAGATTATTTAATTTGGCAACTTTTTTGTGTTTGGTAAACTTTTATGAAATTTACTGATTTTGATATATTTGAGTTTAAAAATTTAAAATTGCCACCATTTTGAAAATATTTAGTGTAAAAAATAATTTTTCTCCTGAAAATGTACGTTGGTATGTTAAATATTTATACCAAATATGAACTGGGTACAACCATCCGTTACGGAAGTAAAAATTATTATGTGAAAAAAACAAAATGGCGGCTAGCGGCTTAACGATGGATTTTAGACCCCAATTTGTATGATTTTTTTTCTTGTCTCGATGCAAGGAACAAATATACAAAAGGGTTCCAAAAAGTTTCGGGTCACCCTGTATATAGATAATTCCTGGTGTTTCATACGATGAAAAATGGTCCATATAAATTTGAAAAGACTGGAAGGAATTTTGAGACTGGTTTTTGGTTCCAAGTGTTAAGGAATGATGTGACTTTATCAGTGCTTTACACCATTGAATACAGATTACGAACATACTCAATGGTTAACATATACACTGTTGGAGAATACCATTACTAGGTCTGAGAGAAGTCGACCAAGTGACATGATTAAATAATTAAGGTATTCAATTTTGAAAGAAGCTTTTGTTGATATAAAAATATAGTATATATATATATATATATATATATATATATATATATATATATATATATATATATATATACATATATAATTTACATTGGACTGCAGACGAAATTGGAACATTTATCATTGGTAATAAAATAATACATTTTTCAAATGTCATTTTTTTACTGTTAATATTTTACTGTCTTGGCCAACATAATGAAGCACGTACTAATTTTATGTACCATGCCATATACCAGGCGTGTGACGTAAACAATCCTGCAAATACAAGCAAGCGCTAAACTGGTTGGACATGCTCTGAAAGTCTAACTAAATTTGACTTTTGGAGAAATCTAGTAGATAAAAAAATCGGTGTTACCACATTCCACAGTTTGTACAAAATGGGAGAGAACCTTAGAGAAAGATGTGTTGGGAATTATTTTGGCCTATGTTTGTTATACGTACAGGAATAGGCAAGTCTAGAACCCTCTACTAACTTAAAATTGGATCACGCCAAGAAAACAAAACTTAATACATATTCAAATGAGTAGTGGAGAAACGCGGGAGCTGGCTCAGTTCAAGGTCACCTGAGCGATGACGTCATCGAGGTCAATGACCCCACCGATGACGTCATCGATGACGCAATCGATGACGTCATCACCAATTACGTCATACTGTGACGTCACACCCATGACGTCGCAGAAATGACGTGGCGATGACGTCATCACCCCTTACGTCACCATTATGACGTCATCGATGTCACAAAGGTCAAGGTCACGCTGAAACCGAAAATTTTTAGGCACTTTTGCTGTTTCTCGCACTACGCTCCGAGGTTCAGTCAGGTTTCAATGACCTTGACGACTTGGAGCGAAATTAGACGAGAAACAGCAAAAGTGCCGAGGAAACTCAAAGTTTGCAACGTGACTCTGCCTAAACCGTCATGTGACACCGCTCGAGTGACCTTGAACCGATAAAACTCCCGCGTTTCATCATTACTGTAACCGCGATGCGCACCCTACGATAGACACCGAGCGACTGACTGTCCGGCCCCGCGCACTCTAGGTATATGGGAAGTGGTGGGGGGAACTGCGATGACCTCGGGAAACTTGAAAATGTCAAGCCAGGTAGCACCGTTTTGGTGCTACCTTAAATTTACATGTTAAAGTGTGATGACCTTGAGGTTGACTGTGAACCTGGGACTTAGGATTGTCTTTAACAACTTGACGTTTTTGCCAGAGTTTAAGTGTGGTGACCTTGAACTGGTTAAAATCAAAACTGCACAGCAGACTGCACAACACGGATGTGCACCCTACGACAGCCGCCGAGCGACTGACCTCCGGGCCCTGCGTACTCTAGATATATGGGGAAGTGGTGGGGGAAATTTCAAGGACATTCAAACGGAGTTTTAAAAAAGTCAAAGAGTAGAAAGACTACTCTTGTGAGTCTATAGCGATTTCATTCATAGTGAGTGCTTCGGTATGCCAAGTTGATCTGTACTGACACGCTCCTAAATAATGTTTGCAAAAACCTGCAAAATGATTGTTGCACAATTTGCAGCCAGTTAGCTGTTTTAGTTTAAATTCAATGCAACGTTCAGGGCAACAAGTGTACTTATGCCCTCTCATTTGGTACACATGGAATGTCTTCAACTCCGGTTTCGGCTTCTTCCAAGACTTGCACTTACACATGCACTGACCAAAAGCTTCACATGTTCTACAAGCCAGGCCATCCACCACATCAATGTCATTCGGCCATGAAAAACATTTCTGTTCGCAACAGTAGTTGAGTTGACTCTCCATGTTGCTGCGGTGAAGGTGCGCAATGAAATGATGCTGTAGTCAGTGAGAGTGCACCTTAAATAAACTCAGTGGAGGGGGAAAGGTCAAGGTCATTCAAACGGAGTTTTAAAAAAAGATGACTAGTCGTCCCCCTCCTCCTCGTCCGTCGTACTTGGAGAGCTGTCAGACGAAGAGCCCCGCGCAGGTGCTCCCCAGATGAAATGTATGTCTATTTGAAAGCGCAGGCCGGGATCTTGTACCATCAACTCCTTTAATCTATTACATACCAATTCCACTTTGTACACATTGTTAATAATCAACACCCAAGGCTTTGGCTGAACATAACGTGTAGTTGAGTCAGCCTCGCAGACAGTTACATCTTCCGGTGATATTGGAGTGTATAAATGTGTAAAATCTCGTTGCTGAGGCTGGCTTGAAGTTGAAGGTTCTGTGCCGACCTTGGTTGCATCAAAATTCAAATCCATTCTACATTCAAGAGGTCCAGGGTTCCCGTTGAATACATAGAGTAATTTTTGATACAAGACTTCCACTTCTGTCGCATCTTGTAAATGAACGGTCCACCGCAAGGGAAATGCTTCGTCCGTAGTGGAGTCAACTTGAGAAAGAGTCCTGTCCGCCATGGTAGCTAAGCAAGGAATGAGGTGAGCTGCAGTCAGTTGTAACATTACCGAAAAGTAGAGGGGGAAATTCCAAGGTCATTCAAATTAGGTTTTAAAAAAAGGAAGGAGTGGAGGGGTAAAGTTCAAGGTCATCCAAATTGAGTTTTAAAAAAAGGAAAGAAGGTCACTCCCCATCACCCTCGTCGTTGTCTCCTACATCTTCATCCGCATTAGATTCACTGTATGGGTAAATCGGTGACATTGGTGAGTATTGCGGTGAGTGCTGACCGTTGTTGTCCTCCTGCCGCAATGTAACTTGCGACCAATCATAGTTGAAATTCATTTGTATTATGATCCCAGGGTTGTCCCGCAGTATTTCTTTCATCCGTTCGCAAATTGTTTCCAAATAGTGAACACTGTCGATGGATAGTGTCCAACCTGTACTCGTTCCAACATCAGTAGTGGAGTCAGCTTGGCTGATGGTGTTGTCCGCCATGGTTGCTTGTCGAACAAGGAATGACGGGTGATGTGATGCTCATGCAGGAACATGGTGAAGTGGTGGGGGGCGTGGTGGAGTAGTGGGGGAAGTTTCAAGGTCATCCAAACGGAGTTTTAAAAAAAGGTAAACCTACAAAGTAACATTGAAACTATCCAACTGATGGTGGCGGGCGTTTTCTTCTGCAACCTTGCCGACACATGTGACTATGCCATACAGTATGAAAAGTACAACCATAATAAGGCCGAACAATAAAAGATAGCCGTTGACTATCATGATATTTTCTGAGTGGATCTGCTTTCTTCTTATCGCCCTCTCCTGCATCCTCTTCTCCAACTCGTGGACGAAGTCACAGCACGCGTGAGGACATCTTTCATCTGTTGGTAGGTTTGCCATTGTTGATGTTGTCGGTTTGGCTGTTGAAGATGGAATGAGGTTTCCAATTGTGATGTGCCATGTACACCAATAGTCAAGTGGTGGGGGTAGCGAAGCAGTGGAGGGGGAAGTTTCAAGGTCATTCAAACTGTGTTTTAAAAAAAAACCTATCTTGTTACTGAGCTCATATGTCAGTAACAAGATAGGTGTTTTTGCTCTTTTACTTCTTTAATATAATGAAAAAATAAACATATTCTACAATGGTTAGAACAAGAAATACAACTGCTAGTCAGCTGAAGTAATCCAAGTTGTCCGGCTCGGTCTTCATGGACGTCGGTGAGGAAGCTGTCGAGGAGTGTCCAGGCTCTTCCTTTGGCTGTCGGGTGTTCCGTATATTGCAAGCGTAGACTTGCACATTTATACGGTAGCCTCTTGCCACCATTAGCTGCAACTCCTTGTACAAATCGTTCAGCTCCTGTTGCGTCTTGATAGTCACCTCCTCATAGCTGGCACAGCTTACGTTCAGAGACATCCTGATGTTGCTAGGTTGGCTGCTGGAGTAGAAATGAAGCCGAGGCACAGCGCTTGGAGGTATATGAAAAAGTGGTGGGGGTGTTTGCATTCAAACAGGTTTGACTTGCAGCGTGGTGGTGGGGGTAACTGTGAAATGCAAAGGTCAAAGGTCAAGGTCACCCGCGAAGTTTAAAAAAAAATGCAACATATCAATATGTGACAAACTTCACATATTGATATGTTGCATTTTTTTTGTCTTTTGTATTTTTTTTGTTTCTTTATGGTTTATTTATTTATAAAACATTACAATAACATATGTACAACAGTAAAACTTAAATCTAACACTGCTGCTTGTCGGCAATGTGGATGGTCAACTCGGTGGAATTACTACCCGTGCAACCGTGGGAAACCAGGTAGAGACAGCCGGGTTGGATGGAGCGCAGATCCTCGTTCTGGAGGAGATGGACGAACCGTTTCGGCAGGTAGACTTGGAACTTGGGCTCATCCCCCGGAGTGAATGGTGCCTCACTAAGACTGCAGCAGATGGCCTCTCCAACTGTAGTCTCCATCTTCTTCATGGCGTGGATAATGTAGTGCTTCTCGTCTTTAAGTTCGGAACACTTCTTGACGGGTAGTATGGTAGATTTGGAGTGAGCATTGAACTGCTCAACCAAAGTTTGCAGGAACTGGTGAGATGCCATGGTCGAGATATAGATCGTCTTCTTCGTCTTCTTGCTGGGAGATGTTGTCGTCTCGGAATCTCGAGTAATACTCATGCCAGGTCCCGGTCTGCTCCTCACTTATATAACCCCCGTTACCCCCACCACTCCCCATTTCCCCACTTTGAAGGTAAGATGCGAGTTTATAGGCGTTTTTTAAAGCGCAATGTCTATCTTTTTCATGTTCTGGACTTTTAGTACAAATACAAACATTTTCCATCGTATACTTGTAATTTTTATCCAATTCCACATCATTAACCGGAACATGAGTAAATCCTTCGATACATCTTTTCTTTTCCAGCCCCTTTGTGTAAATATTGGTAAACTTGTCTGAAAAGTGATGCATAATGTGATACAAGTCCGTGTAACTTGTAAAACCATCATACCAATCAATATGATGGAAATGTTTTGAAATCCATCTGTTGGTGGTAGCGGCTTTACTAGTTAAAGATGAATAAGAACATGGTGGTTTAAATAAAAACGAATAAGGAACACTTGTATTCATGTCCAAAAACGCAAGTTCTTTTATAATGAATCTATCATCATTACCACGAAACGCTTGAAACTCAATAATACCAGGCTTGGACTTTACTTGTTCTTCTTCTTCTTCTCCCTTGTCCATTTTGAAGGTCACACGTCTGCTCATTATGAAGTCAGGAGGTCAACTGATTTCCACACCACGGTAGGTACTGCTTTTATACCAGGCCGTACAGTTGTTGGCGCGTTGGTGTATATTTAACGTGGGCACCGTCCCCAATAGGCCTAACCCCACAAAATGTTGGTTATTGTTTTAGAAACTAGCCATTGTCATTTAAGTTTCCATCTTTATATTTTCCTTGTTTTCGTTTTCATCACCAACACTCGATTCTTCTCCTCCATCTTCCTCTTCTTCCTGTTTTACTGATTTCTTATGTAGTTGAGCGTACTTTTCCAATTGTCTCCACATTTGTACTTCATGAGGAACCCTATTGAATATAGAAGTATCCACAGGCCCGTATACAATATAATGGCGTCCGGTTGTTTGTCCAAAGTGTCTTCCAGATAATCTTTAATAATTGAACTTGAAAACACCATTTGTCTCAAGTATCTTGTTATTGGTTCAGTTGCACAAGTTAGAATAAAAAACTCTTCTCGATTAAGTTGAATCTTGTTATCATGTCTTGTTGTGTCTCTAAACCGCAACTGATGATCACCACGATGTTTA
Organism: Neoaliturus tenellus; assembly: GCA_030545055.2. Lineage (NCBI taxonomy): Eukaryota > Metazoa > Arthropoda > Insecta > Hemiptera > Cicadellidae > Neoaliturus > Neoaliturus tenellus. The sequence continues at coordinate 105,390,806 of CM061531.1, read as the reverse complement.
ACAATATCGATTTCCACATTTGAATCCAAAAGCCTACTCTTGTCTTTCTTCCAAACATGTTACTACTTAAATAGCATTCTAGCAGATGCAAGTGTTTCATAAACGATTCCAAGCAGTGTCCGCAAACAAAATCATTTTGGGCCCATGAGTTAAAATTACAGTAGGTGAATAATCCGTCGATTTCATAACACCGATTAAAACACTTTTGTCCAAACTTGATGAAATTGGATAAAATATTCGCAAGAATACCTCACTCAATATGTTAGGAGAAATATTATCTTCAATATCCCTTTTCCTCTTCTGTACATTCTTTCTTCTTTTACCTTTTTCCTCAACATTATTACTGGCGTGTAGTTGTCCGCAAGGGTTGTGTTCATCTCCTTCCGGTTGACCTTGAAGATCTAAAAAGTCGGATATCTCCTTCTCAATATCTACTACATTTTCTGGTGTACCACTAGGAGAAGCCATATTGAATACGATGCTACCCATACAACAACAGGCAACAAACTGATAAGGAGCGACCTGAACGCTCTGCTTTTATACTCGCGGAATGCATTGGAATGTAACAAAACCGGTTTTTTACAATACATTTTTAACAATTCCAGTTAAAGGTGTGTATGTTACGATTTTATCATGTAGAATTAAACAGTATGCAGTTGTATTAGCCGGTATAGCCGCGTTGAATTCCATTTCTATTTTTATATCCACACTTGATGATTTTACCGATTCATTTTGTTTAGAACAATCGATTACAACTATAGGGTAACCATCTAAGTATTTTTCTGGTGATAGTAAAGGTGCATTTGTTTTACCGTAATATGAACTTTGGAATCTTGCATACATATCGTACAATATGCTGTACTTTTTATTAGCGAATGACACATTTAAATTATCGTATGGAAAAAATTGTGAATTTAAATAAACTTTAATATTTTTTAAGTTGCAATGATCAAATTGGCCTGCATGTTTGGTGATGGTGTCTCTTCTGCCTGTTTGTAAACCAAATATAATATACCTAGCTCGTTCCACATAATTAGATGTTTTAACAGTCCAAGTGTGACGATCCGTAGCTGGCAAGCTGGGATGTTCATGAAATTCCCAACTTCTAAAAGGGATTACAATATCACGATCAGCCTTTAACTTTCTTAATAGTAGCATTCTATGCTCGTCAGCTAATTTAACATGCGGAACTCTCCATACAATTTTGTCTAATGTTAATTTCCATTCTAAAGTTGCATCTGTTGTACCGTCTGGAGCTTTAATAATGTCTTTATCGTTAGAAGATCTCAACAAAACTAATTCTTGTTTAACATTTAATATAATTTTTCTATAATCTTCAGCAAAACCAAGCAACAAACGTAATGGAATATGAAAATCAAAATTTCCATTTGTATCTGGAGTGATTGTGTCTTTTGCAGGTAAAACCCATCCTGCAGGTTGTATTAAATTGGTTTCATTAGGTGATATAGATGTTAATCCCTTTAAAGTTGTTGCAATACCTACTTTTTTAGTGGAATCAACTGTTACACCTGATATTTCATATCTAATTTCATCAAACAGGAAAGCCATGGGATTATTTATAAATGGAACTGTTGTACCAGTAGTAGTACCATCCTTTTTAGTAACTTTTCCTTCAATATACAAGTAACTTTCACATGGTAGTGTGTAAATGTCTTGATTTTGTATGGGAATACGAATTTCATCGTTATTGTTTAATTTTGATGAAGTGTAAGGGTTGTGGGTGTGATATTCTTTTTCCCATAGGGTTTCGTCGAATGTTGGACCCTGCGCTATATCCAGTATATCCATAATCGGTTAATTGTAATCCAATTCTCTCTAAGAAACGAATGTTCTCACGTGTTAACTCCTCCACAGCTGAAGAGCTACTAATGTGGTTTCCCGTAGGTTGTTCGCTTTTAAATGTTAAACCCATGATTTTGTATTAAAGTGTCGATTTTAAATGTAATCTAACCGTAATAGGCTCTTCTCGGAAATCTATCAAGTTACCGTCTTGATCCAATACGTTCAACACGATGTCTGAAATGAAAGTGGTGTTCAACGGTAGATATACCAGGTTTTGTGGTTTTTCAACAATTTTAAATCCAGGTGGTACACTCGGGTAAAAAGTATGTATTATATGGGTATTTGCTCCATCTCTGTAAGCTCCTTGTATAATGTTACAAGTTATGTCTATACTATTGACTTTTAATATTGTTACAGTTTGTTTACCGGAATGTGTTTGATTTGGTTCTAAAATTGCTCCATCTTTGGGAAATCCTAATAAATCACCAATTGAGTTTGGTTGAGTAAAATCTATATAATATTTGGAAGTAATTTCAGCTTTCATCGTATTATTATTACCTTTTAATGTTATATTGTCTTTTCCCATTTTAGTTTGCAAAAATTCATTTATATGATCAATTTCATAGGATCCTGTGGGTAACCTGCACTCTTGTAAGTCTGTAAATTTCCCACTGGCATCTTTTCCTTTATAATAATGCAATAAGTTATTTTTACCTTCCGTAACATTGGGAATAGAGTTGTAAGTTGTAAAATCCAATAGTGCCGCCTCCCAAAATCTTCCTTTTTGCAAGCGTAACGCTGGAAAAAGGATACTTCGTAAAGTGGACGATTTTCCTGTTAATGATACCGTATAGGAAGACATCTCAATAGTGACTGATACTTTTAGCTAGGAATTCCAAACATAAATGGCCGCATATTAATGTGTTATCAGGTTGTTCTCTTTTATAGTTGTAATATATGTTTTTAGCAGATTTAAAGTAATCTTGAAGTTCTTTTGGTGGTGGCAGGTTACCGAAACTATCAAAATAATATACATTGCTATTCAGTTTCTTATAACACACCCAATGGGTGCCGGGCCCTTCAGTATTATCCAAATTTACGATTCCAGTCTCATTTTTCCATATTTTCTTTGGTAAACTGTCCTTCATGAATACTCCGCGAAAAATGGTATTTTTAAACAGGAAATATATCTGAATAATTCAACATTAGTCAACGCTTTATGTGGTATAACTAATTGATTTCTTTTATTTAATATGCACGATACGGTCTTAGGTATAGACCTGCCCCGTTTTTTCCATTGACCATATTGTCGGTTTTTTATTATTTTTCTTCGTAGAACGTCTTTTTAGTCTAATATTACCACCATGTTTCTTCATGGTTGATCCTTTTTTATTCCTACCCCTCCTTTTTCCACCTCCTACCGCTGTTTTAGCCTTCATACCTGCTGTTACCGCTAAAGCTGCTGCTTTTTCCGCAATACTAGCGTCACTAGACTTTACTCGTTGCCAAGCTATATTTGCTAGCTTTTTATCAGCGATTGACCTATTTTTTGAATCGGTAAATGTGGAATATGCGATATCGTGTTCTTTACAAGCCTGATCTAACTTATTTATGCCTGGATCACCTTTTCCAGTCGTTTTTGCAATTTAGTTCCTGGTCCGCAATACTGATAACCTCCCGGTATGTGAAATTCGTATGGTAAAGCGTCTATTGCTCTGTTTACGATAGATCCTACTGGAATACGATTTAAAGCTTTACTTAACAGAGAAACCGCTGTGGACGTGATCCCACCTCCTCTTCTTACAGTGTCTCGATATGGACTGATGTACTGGAATGTCATTATTGTCCTTTTATAATCGAAATGTACAACTTATGTGTTAACTCTATGACGAGTTGGACATAAATGAAGTCGGTTATTGTGTTCTTATATTAAATATCAATATCATCCCAATCTGATGATCTAAACTTTTGCGTATTAGGGTTAATAAAGTATTTATTAAAAATTTCCCGTTTAATCCAATTACCTCTCTCGGATTCAAACAAGTGACTATAACGTGTACGGGATGCAATAAGATTGTATATATTAAATAATGCATTTCCTAAAACTTTAACAAGAAAATTAACAGTTACAGCATTATCCACATGTTGAGGGTCTTTAAGTTCTGTAATACGTTTATTATTACAAGTATATACTTTATGGTCCTTTAATGATGTTGTGATAGCCTGTCCTACAGTTGCAGCATCATTTGGATCACTTCCTTGTTTTAAATTACTTATTTTCTTATCATTTGCATTAAAAATATCACCACTTGGTTTATCTAATATCAAAGATTGACAAACTACAACACAATCGAAATCTTCGGTACCAGGAAATACATTACGTATTTGTTTTATAAATCTACATATGTAAGGTTCAGTATTATTATATGGATTAGAATGTATAGTTTGTGCTAAAACTGGAACATCAAATAATTCTGTACCCATACCTACATTTGATAATTTCTTTCCTTTACCATCCCAAGCATTATTCTTTTCTTCAAGTAATGTAAACTTTTTATTTCCTTGTACAAACTCCTCTCCCTGCCGTGATAATACTTGGTTTTGTGTTACAAAAGTGGATGTGTCTTGTTTTATAATTTCCTTTATTTGACCCACTGTTGCACCATCTGATGGAGCCGAACCATCTTTTACATTAGCTAAACAATTACCAAAACAATCTATAACTCCGACATCGCGTGTAATACAATGGTCTTTGATATATTTCAAATTTACAGCATCATTTTCATTTTTTGGATAACCTATATCGTTAATAACAAATTTATAAAAAGAAAATCCATCTTTTGTCTTTTCAGGTATCAAGGAATGTAAATAGCGTCTATTTACGCTGTCTTTTGCATCTTTAGGGTCATCTACGTTGGATATACGTTTATTGTTAGCACTATACGTTTTCCCATTGAATTTTAACGTATTTTTTAATTCAGATGACAAATAACCTTTGTTTATTGCATCACCGTTTTGATTTGGTTTACCAACGTTGATAATTCTATGATCTTCTGCGTCATATGTGTTATTTTGTAGTCTTAATGTTGGCGATATCTTTTCCTTTAATATTTTTAAATTTATTGCATCGTTTTCATCCGTAGGATCTTTTATGTTTTTTAACCTTTTATTACTCATATCATAATCTCCATCAGGTGTTTGTGGTAAACCAGCACTTCTTTTTAAACTATTCGCATAATATAACCCATCCGAGGAGTAACGTCCGAACTTGTCGACACTCATGGTGCAACTGAATAGCATTTTAGGGAGTAACGCATTTTTATGAGATTACCCCACGGTTTCGGAGTTCATCCACTAAAGCCACCCATTCGTTTTCCAATCCAGTATGACCCGCTTCTTTAGCTTCATGTATTAGTTTCATTCTATCCACCAATTTATTGATATTATTGTAATAAATCACATTTGTGTTATATAGTTTCTTCATTAAACCTGTACCTGTAACAGATTTGTTTCTTTTTCTTGGTTCTGCAGCACTTATATCCAAAGTGGATGACACAAGCCTTCGTTTTACAGGTTTCCTTGGCATTATCGGCATTGGTTGTCTTCTCGTTGTTGGTATTAACTTGGATACAAATTCCCTATATTTTAAAGACCTAGATCTAAAAACTGGTTGGTCAGCTAAATATTTTCTCCTGTATGCATTGGTGTGTTCCAAAATCTGTTTATATGCTTCCATGTCTTCTCCTTTAACTAACAATTCTAAAGGCTTTTTTTCAAATAATAATTCAAATAATCCCCTTGTGCCCTTATATCTTTGATTACCAACAATAATATTATCATGTTCATCAATGTTTACCGGACTATTACCAACCAATAAACCTTCTTCTGTTAATCTTACTCCATAACTATGATAGTTTTTATTAGGATTTATTCCAGCTAACATTTTTATCATGTATTTCCTTCCTAAAGGTCCTTTGTTATGAATGTTTTCACCCAACAAGCTTATGTTTGACGGACCTTCCCTTGCTTCTTCTTCTTTTTCCTCTTCACTAGCAGTTGATACATCTTCATGTCCTCTTTTAGCTTTTACTTCATATAATTCTCTTATACCGCTATAGTCTGGTGATTCTAGCTCTCTTTCGGGTTCTCCACCGGTAAAACCACTATATGTAGAGGATTCCGGGTCTTCATCACTAAAATCTTCTGATTTTACATTTTCTCTTTCAAACTTTGTAATAGGTGCAATTACATCTCCTTCCAAAACGGGTTTAGCAAATTTTTTGTTTAATTGTTTCAAGGGTTCAGTAATAGGTTTAAAAGTAGATTCAAGGAATTTCTCCCTTTCGCTAATACCTAATTTTAATGCTCTGTTTTTATCCCGAATAGAATCACTAAGTGATTTTATTTCCTTTATTAACTTTTCTTGGTTAACCATGTTTGTAGCAAGACGTGTTGTACAACAATGAATGTTTTACATCATGATCAGTGTATTAGTATAAATTTGTCAAATCCTATCCTGTATCGACCATTGTTTAGCCGTTGTTCCTTCATAATTGTTAAAAACCCATACTTTTCAGCCCAGGCCTTTCCACAAAACTCTTTAAATCGTTCAAATGGCATATCCGCACTTACATGGTCATAATATATGTGTTTTAGGTTGGTTTCATCCTGTTTAAATACAATTAACATGTTTGCATTGTCTCTAATGAGCTGTTTCGGTATTTTGCTGTAAGTTTGACCGATATAAATGCTATCTATGTTGTTATGTCGACCCATGGCGAAGTAATTCCTTATTGTATTTTGATTTTCACAAGATACATCGTCAAATATGAATACTGAGAATGGTTTAGCCTCTTGCGGTTGCATGACACTCTCGCTTGCGTTAAATTTAAAATATTTAACTTCAGGCACATTATTGAGTATTTGTTCCAATAACTGATATTTTGGTTGTTGTAGTGACTTTGAAAATACATATAAATTATTAAAACGTAATCCTTTAGGGTTTGTAATTAAATTGAATACTACATTTGTTTTTCCACAATTGGAAGGACCGTTAACCAAACAACGCACCGTGTTTGGTAACGAAACACCATGTTTCCCAGTATTGAATTGAGAACCATCCACTGTGAGTTCATCTATATTATTAATAGTAAAATTGTCTTTTTGCGGTATTATCTCCATCCTTTGTAATGGTTCAACCCAAAATGATGCTCTATCATTATATTAGATCCTTTTTAGGTATCCAAGAATCTTCCGTCTTATTAAATCCTAACCATCGTACTTTAACCTTATCTTTTTTTCGTTGCAACACCTTTTCGACTAGATATACATCACCTACTGTTGATTTTAACATTTCATGTCCATAAAACCCTCCTTCCAGCAATTGTCCTTTATTATCTTTTAAAATGTAAGTTTCTGGTATTGTAGGTTGCACCTTAAATACAGTAAATACCTCATTTGTCCAGTTTGGAAGATATCTTTTACTGAATACACCTTTGTATTTGCTTATTCGCACTTTATCACCAACATTAAACCTTTTAGGTTTTAGTTTTTCAACTTTTGGTTTAGTATTCATTTTTATACGTTTTAATACAAGTTTTTTATTTTTATTAGTCACCTGGCTTGGTTTCATACCGATAGTTCTATGAAACTTGTTATTGTAATCGCTTATAAGTTTTGGTAACATATCAATCCATACGTGTGATCCTCTGTTGGAAAACATCTTATACATCGCACCTTTTAAAGTTCTGTTAAATCTTTCAATTATTGATGCTTTTACCTCTGAATTGGTTGAGTAATGGTTAATGTTGTGTTTTTTCATTAAATTTGCAAATTCCTTATTAAAATATTCTTTTCCATCATCAGTTTGTAAATGTTTTATAGTATGTTTGTCTCTTTGTATAGCTGTTTCCATTGCTTTTGTAACACTTTTGCCACTTTTATCTTTTAGTGGTAAAGCATCTGCCATTTTTGAAAAACAATTAATAATAGTCAATATGTATTTAAATCCTCTATTTTGTTTACTATAAGGAATCATTTCGATTAAATCCGCTTGATATAAATCATTTATTCCTTTTATCACTGTATTTCTTCGTGGAAACTTTCGTCTTGCAGGTTTATGAAGCTCGTTGACAATTTCTTGCTTCAAGTTCTTCATATTGCAGGTTTGAATGTTTCATGTATCACATGTATAATCACAATGAATGTTGTCTTAAATATTCACATCATTTATATAGGTTCAAGGTCATCCAAACTTGTGTAAAAAATGGGGAACACGGCGTTGGACTTGCCGTGTTCCCCATTTTTTTTACGGAAGGAGAAAGGAATAAGGTCGAAGTTGTAGAAGGACGAAGAATAGGTTACTAGTTGATAGGGTTTAGAGAGTAGTGGCCGAAAGGAAGAGTATGAATTTTATCCGGCATAATATGCCTTTTATCATCTTGAGCTGATAGTGCTCTTTTAACTTCAGTGACACTGTAGACCTCATGTTTAAAGCTTCTGATAGTGTTGAACGTTGCAGACATTGTAGAATCTTCAAACAAGCAGGTCTTGTAATGGTCAAATGTCACATGTTTCTTCAAGTATGATGTTTTGACTCCTTTAGCTTTCTTCACTGTCGGTATGTCATTTTCCATATACATCTTGAAGGAATATAATTTAGACATCAGCGCAACTATTTCCTCCAAAGGCATTCCATTTGCTTCATCTTTAAATTTTCCAATTACTTTTTTATTCTTTTCATTGTAATTCGGATGGTTCTTCGGATAGTCAGAGAAGTCAAAGTCGTCTTTGTATGGGAAACTCCTTAGATCTTCATACATGTCTAAAGTCTTTATCCAGTAGATGAACGCGTCGGTATCCATGTATGCAACTCCAATGTTGTCTCTTCCGTAGTGTTTAACCATTTTGTTGTAATGGAAATCATACATCAGAGTTTTACTTATATCCAAAATCGACATTCCAATATATAATGGACGATCCATCACTATTGTTGTTTTCTTCATACTGACGGCAACTAGATCTTCGTTTATAATCATGGATGTTCCAAAATTTGGTTTTTGCACTAATTTTTCCAATTTCCTAGGATCACTTACTAATTTTACAATCTTGTGTTTTCTTTTGTTTTCTAAGGTCTTCCCAAAGATGGCGTTGTTCATCAATTTGTAAAAGTCCTTTTCAAATGCTGATGTTGCTGCTGCTCTTCTTGTAGTGTTGGAATCAATATATGGTTTCAACCAACAAGACTGGGTGAATTCAATTGCTCTATGAATTCTCACTACACGTAGACCCAAGAGCACTACACAAGAGCTTGTTGAACTACCCAGTAGTGAGCCACATACCGATCTTTATTCTCCAACGTCATCATCAATTTTGGCCATCTTCCTGTCGGTGAAACTTCAGTCTTGGCTAGGAGAGGCAAGTCGTAGTGATGGTCATGAAGGTGCTCCGGATATTCGAAATCACAGTCCAAAATATAGCCTTTTGGACCATTCTTTGGAATCTGTGAGATGTCACCGATGGTGGCCGGGTCGATCCATTTGAAGTCAGCGTAGGGAAGCGGATTTGACATTGCCCAACCATAAAGGTTGTTTGCGTCAAAGTAGCCAAGGTAGACCGATGGTTGTCTCTCGTCGAAGCCTGGGATGTACTTGTTGTTAGCTTTGACATGACGAGTTACAGCTTGTGTCAAACCGCCCCGTACACCAGATTCTATCATGAGCACCATATCAATATCTGTTAGAAGTTCCAATCGACAGTTGGTTGACTTTAGCATAGCTTGCCATGCTAATCCTGGAGATGTGTACGAGTGTAGAGGGTCCAGTCCATAGGCGGAGAAGCAGGTGTTTCGAAATTCTTCCATCACATCGCACAGCAGAGTTACGTCCAATTTTATATAGAAGTCGGAATATTCCCCTAAGGTTTGAATGTTTAGTTGGTTCCAAATATTACAAGCATGATTGTAGTCTTCAACGGTGATTGCACTTTCATTTAACTTGCTATTAAAGGCTTCAATCGGTGGCAGACTGGTTTCTTCAAATTTGTCTGCAGAAGTTATGTAATCATAGAGGAACACTCCTTTACGCATTACTAAGTCCAATTTTTCTTCAGGTACAATTTTGCTGGTTTCTTTTAGGTCTTCTCTTCTTAGGTTCTCAGACAATTTGCTCAAACTAGATGACATAAATCTATAAGAGTCTACGAAGCGAAGTTTAATTTTACCTACTGTTTTTGAGAAACTGATGTACTTCTCCAATGTTTCAGCTAATACTTCAATTTTTCCATCATCTCGTCCTAACTCTGGGATAATGAAGTGGGAGTCATAGCCGCTAAGATTGTGTAACACGACAGGGATAAAGTTTGGCAGTTTGTAATTTATATTGCATGAATTACAAGCAGCTCCTCTGTATAACCCTGTCAGGTGATCGTGATCTCTTACTTTTTGATTTTCTTCACTGAAGCTCTTCTTGCATAAATAACATCTTGTTGCCAAATTGTATTCTTCTTGTTGATTTTGGTTCAAAGGTTCCATAGGTAAAACATTACCGAATAAGCGTTGCACCTTTTCAGCAATGTCATACAACTGGTCTACAAAATACTTAGCGGCTTCTTCCCCACGGTAGAGTATTGGAGTGGATGTTAAGCCATACTCTTGCAACTGTTCTTCAGGCAAAGTGGATTTCACCAATAAGCAAAAACTGTTAGGTTGATGCAATTGATATTTGGTTCTTCTAGTCACCTCACCATCCGGAAGCTCCTGTGGTACTAACGTGGATTCGAAATCAGCGTAGATAACTAGTGGAATCCTGCATTGGTGAACTGTCTTATAGAACTGGACACATGCTCTAGATGGTGGTGGCAGGTTAATCTTCACTTCATAGTTGTTATTACAAAGCCGCTGGTGTTCCGACAACCATTCCAATCCTCCACGTCTGAATTCCTTGCATGTGAAACAAAAGCATCTCTTGCATATTGTTATCTTACGATTTTGTTTTGACACTTGTCGTACAACCAAAGATTCAAAGTTTTTAATATAAACACAATGTGAAATCTCACCTTTGGTTATCAATAATAAATCGGTATGGTTACTTTGCTCTACTTTTCCTACTCGTAGTGGATACACATTGTTTGAATCATCTAAACCGAACACATTAACAGAAACACCTGGATTTTGTTTCTCAAATTTAGTAATTTGATCAAGACTCACAGGATACGGCATTCCTCGAAAGTTATAGCGGTGTTGAACAGCTTCGTATGCTATGCTAGGTCTAATAGCATTATGTCCCACATATTTTGCTAACATTGCATACCGGAAACATTCATTGTCCTGATTTTTCACATTGATACATGATTTAGTATCTTGGATCACCTTTGGTAGAGGGATAAAGCTGCTACCTCTCATACCATATCCATGCTTGTGAACCCTCACATCCATACCTTCAATCGATGATAGCGTCCAGCCAGATCCTCTTCCTTCGTGTTCTTGGAGTTTCATTAGCAGTTCGTTCAAACATTCTTCTAAAATTTCATTGATATCAGATGTGGTTGTAAGAGTTCGGTTTTTGGCAATGAATGCTCTCGGTGAATTTTCACCATCGGTATTAGTAAACATAGCCTCCAACACCAATCCAAATTTAATAAAGTTCAATCTTGCCAATTCTTCCGTCAATGTTTTTACAACTAGTTTTTTAGCTTGAGTTATAAAATTTTCCAACTCTAATTGCACGTTATTAATTTTGAAATGAGTTACAACTGGTCCTGGCAAGGCTGTGGCGCGCAGTTGTCTTATATCTTCCATATCCTCTTCTTGGGTACGCAGTTGTCTTACATCTTCCACTTCTTCTTCCGTATCTTCTTCTTCCATTTCCTCTTCTTGAATAAATCCTCCAGCTGTAGATGGTCCAGCTCCGGCAAATTGAATAACACTTGGTCTTCCTGTTTGCATTAACTGTAAATAGCTAGCCCAGTCCTCCATCTGCTTCTGGGGTTTTTCCAATAACCGATCAATCGCATCCAAGTCTTCTTCACTTACTACAATCTCTTCTTTTCTGTCCTCTTCATGATGCAATTCTCGGTGTAACTGTAGATAGCTATCCCAGTCATCCATCTGCTTCTGGTAGTTTTCCAACAACCGATCAATTGCATCCAAGTTTTCTTCACTTACTACAATCTCTTCTTTTTTGTCCTCTTCATGATGCAATTCTCGGTGTAAAACAAAGATATCTTCGTCTTGGAAAAATTCACCACAAATATCGCAAAGGGCCATTTTTTACAGTTTGGCTTTGAGTGTGCACTCGGTGAAAGTCCACGCAATAATGAGCAGCGCGCTCAACCGGGTCCCTTTATACCCGAGGTTGAGGGGTGGGGGAAGGTGACGTCATATACATCCGGTTTATCAATCATGTAGTAGATTTGGCTTTTAAACACCCATTTTCAATATATTCTTCAACAGGCTTGATAAACCAATGATGTTTGGTCTAAATCCGCTACTTTATACAAGTTTTTTTAAAGATGTCTGTTTGAGCAAGCATGTGGGTCAATTCCATTTGGAATTATTATTTTCAGCGGGGATAGAGCACTAAGCAGCATCAGTTACTACAAAGTGCTCTATCCCCCTGCTCACATTTTTTTGTTTTAATTTCTTACAAAGGTGAAATATCACCGGTATTACCTCCAGAATAGAAAGAATTCTGTTGCGATGGAGCCATGGTATAGAAGTGGTGTATCCATCCAATTGGTTTACCCTTTTTTTATACCATCACCAACTATGCATTTATGTGGGTCAAGGTCGCGTAAAGATACCCTTTGAGCGGGGGATAAACCACTAAGCAGCATGCTAGTCCATTGCCGCAAAGTGATCTATCCCCCGCTCTGTTCTACAAAGCCTCAATCAAGTCCAAGTTCAAGTCCTAGTTTAACACTTGGTTGGGGGGAATTACATTAGTTTGATACTTATTTCTACCGTTACACTTGCTCCATTCTCAAAAAGATATAAATAATATAATCCTGGATACTGTTTTGTTTCACATCCTGCATGTTCCTTAATAAAGTCAAAAGCCAATCTTTTTGAATATTCATTATGAAACACTTCTCTCACACAAACAAGAATTTTTTCTTCCACCAATTTCAGTTGAATTGATGATAGTTTGCTTACATCATCCTTGTCTATCAGGGGTAGCTTGTAGGTGAAAGTATTTGGCGGTAGTTTTCGCGTTCTGTCAAGTAAACAACAAAATTTTTTATACAATTTCTTCTCATTGTCTGTAATACTATTAATACCAATCAGATTATAGTACGAAGGTTTATAAGGTATACGACGAGACATTTTTGGTCACCAGTCTTCTTAAGAATGAGCTCCTGGACAGCCACTTCCAACGAAAGCTGGAGCGTGAATGAGAAGTGCGTGCAGCCTGGCCGCCTTATATCCCCACCAGCCAGGGGGGAGGGGGGGGTCACTTCTCGTCCGGAGCAAAAAACTTTTTGGTCAAGGTCAAAAATTTTTCCGAAAAAAAAGTTCGAAGGGGGAGGGGGTGGGGGAGGGGGTGGGGGAGGGGGGGTCATTACTATATTTAGGTCAAGGTCACGGAAAAACTTTAAAAAAATTAAGCCCCACCTGGGGCATTTAGGTTGCCATCGCTGTAGCCTCCGAAGAGACACAACTATGACAACAGGAAACATCCAATGTTGTCTGACCTTCCCCACGCTAGACTTTTAAACATTTACTGCATTGGTAACAAATAACTTTTAAAATAGCTAACAAAACATTTACATAATTTTGAGAGAGGTTGAGGACAGCCCTAGTGGCTTACGTCCTCGGTCCGAGTGCAGAGGCCGCCGCAAATTGGCCACAGCTGTGGTCTGCATGCCAGCGTACAAACGGACCGGTTCCCAACCCAGCCGCAATATTGCATGCCTGAGAGGACCCATACTAACATTGGTTTAAAATAGCTTTACACGGGGGTCTACTCCCGTACCCTATCTTTAATATTTAACTTTAGCAATGCAGTAAATTTTTATAAGCCTTTGTGGGTCAAGGCCACACGAACATTAAAAAATTTCGGCCCCCGTACATCCATGGCGAACCACGAATGTTCGGGGGCCTTGGGGACAAAAAGACAAATATCTAACAAAAATTCATTTACATAATTTTGAGTTTCCAGAAGGGAAACAGAGGTTGAGGACAGCCCTAGTGGCTTACGTCCTCGGTCCGAGTGCAGAGGCCGCCGCAAATTGGCCACAGCTGTGGTCTGCATGCCAGCGTACAAACGGACCGGTTCCCAACCCAGCCGCAATATTGCATGCCTGAGAGGACCCATGCTAACGTTGGTATAAAATAATTTTACACGGGGGTCTACTCCCGTTTCCTAACTTTAAAATTTAATTTGAGCAGTGAAAAAAGCTCAAGGGGGAGTGCTAAAACAAGCGTATACACATTAAATAAATATAACACACTTACAGAATAGGTTGAGCTCAACATGGTAAGTGCTGGAACAAGCATATACACACTAAACACATATTACAAACAAGACACACAGGATAAAAGACAAACAAGACACACAGGAGACATAGGGTACAAGTGAAACACTCTCATATAAAACAATTCCCAATACCCAAACGCAAGCGCAATATCCTAGAAATAATTCAAGTCTTTAAGTTAGAGTAGACTTCGCTAAACAGTGAAGGCGCCTTTCAGTGTTTAGTGAGGCCTATGGCGGTCCGTCCCGATCGTTCACGTTCAACGCGCGGGAGCGGACTGCGAGCTGGCTGTGGCCGGGCCGCCTTATATCCCCACCGGGGCTGCCACGCCCAGGATATCAGGGGTGGGGGAGGGGGTGGGGGTGGGGGAGGGGGGGGTCACTTTTTGTCGGGGGGGGGGTCACTTTTTGTCGGGGGGGGGGGGTCACTTCTCGTCAGGAGCAAAAAACTTTTTGGTCAAGGTCAAAATTTTTCCGAAAAAAAAAATTTCGGGGGGGGGGGTCACTTCTCGTCCGGAGCAAAAAACTTTTTGGTCAAGGTCAAAAAATTTTCCGAAAAAAAGTTCGGGGGGGGGGGTCACTTCTCGTCCGGAGCAAAAAACTTTTTGGTCAAGGTCAAAAATTTTTCCGAAAAAAAGTTCGTCGGGGGTTGGGTGGGGGAGGGGGTGGGGGATTGGGTGGGGGGGGTCAAGTGGGTCAAGGTCACCCACTACACTTCTACTCTAAGTGTTGGCTATACCCCCTCCACAACCGAGTCCCTAGGCTGCACAACACCGCTCCGCCAGTATGGCTCCGGCTTCCATGCGGTGCACCTCGCTGTTCTCTAACTCTATATGTAAGTATTTTTACAAGTCTTGAATCTAGGTCACTACACTTTAACTCTGGGACGTCGGTTATCGTACCAGAGGTGCTCACTAACCTAACTTGTAATGTTTAGGGTGGCGTTTTCACGCCACGTAGTATCGCCATGAGTGTCCAGTCCAGATTTTAAGTTAGATTAATTTTACTGTGATCTTTTCCATTTCCAATTCATTTTGCCAAAGGATGAGATTTCTCTTTATATATCGGTATTTCTTTAGAGTTATTGGAGATTGCAGGGATACAATTAGTTTATTTACACAACTCTTTATCTTGGAGTTAAACAAAACTTCCACTTTGACTTTACTTCCTCGCCCCTCACAGCCTAAGCTGTACACCAATGTTTCTTCTACTGCCAACTCAGCCGAGAGAACAGTGTGTTGACTGTAGGACAGCTCATGGTGAAGTGATGCGATACTCCAGCGTACAACCTCACCTTCCCCCACCACTGTGACCTTCCCCCACTCCTGCTGTTACCCCCCTCCACTTTTGCCCTGGCTCATGCGCTACCAACAGTCTCTCAGTATTGTGCGGACTTTTGTGAGGGGAAGCCATGTCGCGAGACACTTTGGGTAAGAAGCTTAGCCGTGTTAAGTCTTTATTAGCTGCTCAGTGTCCACCGCTCAAGGTCAAGCGGGTTTCGACTTTAGCTAAGTGGCGTAAACTGTTGCGCGGACACCCTAAGTTTTATACCAAACAGACTAATGTAAGTTTTACTGATGAAGATTTGTTTAGAATATTGGAAGAAATGACTTTTCCTTGCAAAGTTCAGTTAGTTACTCCCATTCCTGACGGTTTAGAGTCTTAGTCTCTCGAGCCAATATACCTAGAGTGTGCGGGGCCGGACAGTCAGTCGCTCGGTGTCTGTCGTAGGGTGCGCATCGCGGTTACAGTAATGATGAAACGCGGGAGTTGTATCGGTTCAAGGTCACTCGAGCGGTGTCACATGACGGTTTAGGCAGAGTCACGTTGCAAACTTTGAGTTTCCTCGGCACTTTTGCTGTTTCTCGTCTAATTTCGCTCCAAGTCGTCAAGGTCATTGAAACCTGACTGAAACTCGGAGCGTAGTGCGAGAAACAGCAAAAGTGCTTAAAAATTTTAGGTTTCAGCGTGACCTTGACCTTTGTGACATCGATGACGTCATAATGGTGACGTAAGGGGTGATGACGTCATCGCCACGTCATTTCTGCAACGTCATGGGTGTGACGTCACAGAATGACGTAATTGGTGATGACGTCATCGATTGCGTCATCTATGACGTCATCGGTGGGGTCATTGACCTCGATGACGTCATCGCTCAGGTGACCTTGAACTGAGCCAGCTCCCGCGTTTCTCCACTACTAATACA